>OY037009.1:14861483-15436195 GCA_955831195.1 Pilophorus perplexus | reverse complement strand
GAATATTTCCCCAGATAGGAGAAATGAACTCCTTGAATGATTTTTTTCCTGGGAAGGTCATCCTTCAAAAGTTACTGAAGTAGGTCAACATTGCAAACACCCGTCTAGATATGAATAGTTCTAGATATATGAATTCCGAGGACTGAGCGGGACGTGGCCTGTAAATCTTCATCTTTTATTTGATTTTTTTTTAAATAAGCATTTATTTGAAAGAAGAAGAAAAAAAAAAAAAAAAAAAGAAAAAAGAAATATAGTTCAAACAAATACAGATCTCAATGCTACTCCCCTCTTTAACCAAAACTTTGTGCTGAGGGGAGTTGTTACATCTCTGTGAATATTTATAAAGATACATAGTGAAATTCCATAACGAGCTAGGTATTACCAGTATTACAGTATTACCATACCATTCATGTATTAAATACTAAATTAATGTAATGAATTTCATCAACAATTACATGAAGCTGAACGAGGGACTAATATAATGAATTATCTTTATTCAAATTCAAGGTTACAAGCCAAAACATAAACGAAAACAAAAACATGAACAAGAAACCTGACGGCCCGCGTTTAGTTTGAAACACTGCGTTTCTGCCCTGCTGCCTGGCGTCTTATGCCATTCTGGGCGTCGTCGTACTCTGGCCGACAATCATCACAGAGGCATAATGGCCCCGTCCTCTAGGCCAAGGCAACGGACCCGTGCGACAGGCACGAAGCCGCATTGATACTGCCCTGACCACCGCTATCTGTTTCTTCACTCTGACCTAACAGGTGACTTGGAACAGAGGCTTCGACCATTTTTCTGCCAGAGCTTCGGCCATTCTTTTCAGAAACCGGTCATACTCCTTGTGCAGGGACCCATCACCAGGGCCGTGGAGAGAAAATCCGGGCCCGGGGGCAAAATTCATCGGGCCCCCTAAAAAAAAAAAGTCTTATAAAAATTCATCGGGCCCCTAAAAAAAAAAGTCATGAAAATTCATCGGACCCCTAAAAAAAAAGGTACCTATTTTTCCCATTTTGCCTCTCCTACCCCCTTTTTTACAAAAAAAAAATCTCAAGAAAATCCGGGCCCCCCTACGAAGGCCGGGCCCGGGGGCAACGGGTCCAGTTGCCCCTCCCCCCCCCCTCTCTACGGGGCTGCCCATCACAGCCGACTACCAAAGGCGTGAAAGAACCTCGAAGGTCCTCAGCTGCGGCATCATATTTGCGATGTTTCGCGTTGGCTGCATTCTGGGCGATTGTTGGCCAGTCAAGGGCACGCACCATTATGATAAGAGGAGGCGTCTGGGTTCACAACCCGGGTATCAAAGTACGCCGTCCTCTCTTGGTCCCAAACTCCGTGCACCTTCATGCTCGCCACCAACCGAGGATTGCCATCGTCCCACTCGACCAACCCTGGCTCGAGGCCCACAAATCGTAGTTTTTTTGCCACAAGAGGTCTGACGAAAAGGGGGGTTTATCAAAGCATCGGTCGCTCGATCTAGCGATGGTGTGAACTTTTCCTGCAATCTTATCTCTATCTCTATTGTAGATCTTTCGACCTGTTCGTGAACCGTCGGGACTTTAAATTCATCAAAAAGGGTTTTTGAATCATATCGATCTTTTCTTTTGAGAAGAATTTTGATGACTTTTATTTTTTAGCAACTTGCAGCGAGTCCAAAAGTTTCTTACTACACCCCCCCCCCCCCCCCCCCACCACGAGACCCCATACATTAGTAAAATTGTGCCATGGCAAAGTAAAACATTCTGTTGGAATCCAGTGAAAGGAGCCTGTAAGTCCCATCTGAGTCTTTGATCAATTACGACACCCAGTTTGCTGGTATACAAGTAGGTATACCTACTGGGCGTGACGACTTTGGGCCAAATGAAGGGGATTCGTCGTCGAAGGCCCAATGACTTAGGTCCAAGGTTCTGCAACGATATCGGGCAAAAATGCAATGTTGAGTCTCCGAGGATGAGCGCGTTTGATTATGATACTGGGCGAGTTATTTGTGTTATTGAGCGACGGTTTGAGTCAGTTGAGTGTTCGATCCCGTTCAATTATGGAGTTGGGATTATTCGAATAAAAATTTAGTTGAACTAAAGTTGAAACTAAAAACTAATTAGTTTTTAGTTTCGAAAGTGAAACCAAAAACTAATTTAGTTTTTAGTTTGACTTTCGAAACTAATTTTGGAACTAAATTAGTTTTAGTTTCAACTGTTGAAACTAAAACTATTTTAGTTCCACAAGTTAGTTTCGAAGTTGCGAATAAAAACTAAAGTAGTTTCATCTTTTATTCGTAGTTTCGGAACTAAAAATGAAACTAAATTTTTTTTCCTCGCAGACATTTTTTTTCCTCGCAATTTTTTTTCCTCCAGACATAATAAATGACTCATCACCCTAAATACTTCGATAAGTTTCTGAAAACGTTTGATGTTCCACTCAAAGTGATGGGGAGGGGAGGAAACTTTAATCTATTCTTCTACGACCCTGAAAAAAAGAACTTGTTCGCACCCATCACCCACATTTCGTTGAAACACACACACGAACACACATCCCCTTCAAATCAGTAAAAAACGCGAGGAAAAAAAAATTAGTTTCATTTTTAGTTCCGAAACTACGAATAAAAGATGAAACTACTTTAGTTTTTATTCGCAACTTCGAAACTAACTTTTGCAACTAAATTAGTTTCAGTTTCAACAGTTGAAAATGAAACTAATGTAGTTCCAAAAGTTAGTTTCGAAAGTCGAACTGAAACTAATAGTTTCAGTTTTTAGTTCCACTTCGGAACTAATTTAGTTTTAGTTTTTAGTTTTAGTTTCAGAACTACTTTTTGCCCAACTCTGCTGTGCACCCCCTGAGTTTCAGGGCAGGAGTCGCCACCGCAACTGGCATTACGTCCAGGAGCAGTAATATATAGGCAGTAATATAATATCCTAAATATTATTAAATTTAATGGGATCGGTTCCGCTGGCCAGGCCTTCATTGCAGACAATTTGGTTGTGGAAGCTGCAACAATAATAATAATTAATTGTAATTAATTATTAATCACAGTTTAGCTAAGATCCCAGGACGAACTGATACCAACCATGACGTTTGCTCAACTAAGAAGCCTCCGTAAAAACAATTCTGTGTTAAAATAATTTAATAAGAGCGTTGTGGAAATTACAAGGAGCAGTACTTTTGTTCACTGCTTGTCTCTGAACTTTCACTCTATTGGGTTACTGCGCTGCCACGCAATAGGTACGTCCATTTAAAACATCAATAAGTAAAAAAAAAATAAAATAAAATAATAATAATAAATAAATAAATAAAAATGAAAACCGCCCCATCGGTGGATTTTGAAATTTGAAATTTTTCCAGTTTTTAAACTGGACCTGAAAAGTGGTGGCCTTTCGTAGAATGACCCAAATATTAACTTCACTGCACTCTTGTCAGACGCAGTTTGGGCCAATTACTTTGTAGGTGTTTCAAGGAGCTCATTGGAAGAGTAATTTTTGTTTTGCGCGAAAAATACCAAAAGGGGAAAGAACAAGTTTCATGTCAGTATTTCCAAGGGATTTGGACGACGGTCAAGAACACGTTATAAAGCCCGCTTTAGCGCGAGGAAACTTGGTGGAAAAGTGTTGAGTTTCTCTCTCACTTTCATCCCTTTTTCTCCATGTCCATCGTGTAGGCATAGTCTGACTGAGGGGGAGGGGAAAAAAGAAAAACTTAGTCCAAGCACATAGTTCTCTCTCCCAACGTTAACTCAAGCCACCCACACAACGCACAGGTCACCACCCTCCATCTGACCCCTCCAGTGCTCAACCAAAGCCCCACGTTTCGAAGTTGGGTCAGGTTTACAACCTTGGAGTTCGGACGATAGTTTTCTCCGATGGTGGAAGTGGAGGGGGGTCGAGGAGGAAGGAAGGTAATGGCACACGAGATAATAGAAGCAGAGCTTCTAGCGGTGAAGAGGAGGAAGGTTTGTTGGATTCTAGGCCGGGGACACGGGAAGGGGCGAGTTGGAACAAGAAATTGGGAAACGCTGTGTAAGACACCCCTTCCTCGGCTATATCCACCCCTAAAGGTAATATAATTTGTGAGCTTCCCCTTCCCCACCCGCCGGTTCCCATGTTGGCCAACTTTCCCGCTGAACGATCCCCCGCCACTCCCGCCGGGACCCTTCAACCACGTGCTCCAAGGTGGTGAATGCTCAGGCCGGGGGCTAATCAGGGTGGCAGCTGCCCAGCCCCTAATGACATTACCAACCCTTCCTTGCCAACTACCGGCCACACCCGTTCTTTTTTTTTTCTGTTATTTACAACCAACTTCACACCTTTAGATAAGAATTTTAAGGAAAACACAGAAAAAGCAAAATTAACGTTACGGGAATTGTCCCAAGGCTACACAGAATCGCTCGAAGAAAGCAAACTAAGGATTTAGTGATCGGAATTGCCAGAGTTTGCAAGGAATTAGAGACAGTTAAAGACTGACTACCTACCTACCCTTCCCTCTCTGGAAATATTCCTTTCCTCTATCCTGGAAACAGAAAAATCAAAATTCCTGAAGACAGGTAAAACGGGGTCAGTCCTTGAAAACAATAAACGCCGTAATAAAACGCTGCAAATTTTACACAAGGGTTTACTATTCTCGGAAATAGGTTAATTGTGCAAAAATTATTTCTGTGTCATGAAAAAGATTTTTGAAAAAAAAAAGATCTTTTTCTACAATGTTTGGGCAGATGTGAGATCTCAAAAAATGGATTGTGCGTCCAAGCGACACCTTATTTTAACTCCTGGGATCCTTCAAAAAGCCCATAAATTTGTAGCCCCTTGAAAGCCCCATAGATTCCCACGGTGAATTAGGATCGTTCGGGGACTCCCGAAAATGTATTCTGCGTAAAAAAATACTTCGAAAACGATCCCTAACTTGACCCCACAGCCGGAACCATTTAAAACCCCCTCCCGTAGGCCCTTTTTTTAGCCCCCACAGAGCACCACCGGTATCGGCGATCGGGCTGAAAACCTTGCGGCCACAACTAGATGGCAAACCGAGTATATGTCAAAATTTCTGATTGAAAAAAAAAAAAAAAAAAAAATCCTACTGCACAAAACGTTTTTTTTTCTTAGTCCGCCGACTAAGAAAAAAAAATTTTAATACCCAAAATCAACGGATTAAAATCAGTATATTTCCAGCAGTATAAATGTATATAATCAGTAGCAACAACATTATAAAACCAGCATATTTCCTGAATGATCGTTCTGAAGTTAATAGGGGCGCATTGAGCTAAAACAAACACTGCAAATTTTACAGAAGGGTTTATTATTCTTTGCTGTAGGTTACCTACTTGTGCGAATATTAATTCTGTGCCAGTAAAAAAAAAATGTTCTTACTTTTAAAATGTTGATAGCTTCGGCACTTGAAGAGAGTGACGTCTACAGTTTCGCCACACTAACAAGCAAAAAACCTGTACTGTATTGATGCGTTTTGAGTAGAATGATGAAAATTGTCCCGAGGTTGTAATTATCTGCAAAACAACTCCCCGCCCTCATCTTCCATACTACACCTATTAACAACCGCCATTTGTGCCCGGCACAAGTTTTCCAATCTACGCTTTAAGTTGACTAATAGCAATCATTACATCCCTCCATCGCCGAGGATTCCCGGTCCTTAATTGTTTCGCCGGGAGTGCGGGAAAGGGAGTTGGGGGCGTCTGAAACTGAAGGCTTTTAAAAGGCATCTTCCTCCCGGGGAAGGTTGTAACCCCCACAATCAACCCTTACCTCTGACAACCCCCTACCCCCACCCCCAACTGTATTTTCAACTTTGTGGAAATAACAAAACTCATCTTAAAGCAATCAACTGCACCTGCCTTCCCGAGGCGAACTGCTAACTCAATCGAAATGCCATTTTTCTTTTCGGCAGTCGATCTCTCAAAAGCGCCTCCACAATACGCCCGACTCAATTGGTGGAGGTATTTGATAACTTTCGCCCGAAATTCTCAACGCTCCCAAACCCCTTTTCAACGGTTTTGAGTTCTAACTTTGGCCAAGTTCATTTTAATCACAATTGAGATGAGGGAAGCAATTTTCCTTCCCTTGTGCTATGTAAATTACGATTTCACCTGAAACGACTTTTAACAAAGGAAAACACTCATAATTGTTCAACAAGAAATCAAGAAAAAAAACGAATAACAAATAAATGGAAAACTCAGCAACTTGCCAACAAACTCCCATCATTAACTCTGACCAAAAAGGCCATTCATCTCAACATGATATCTCCTGGGAAGGAACATCCTGGAAAGAAGAACTCACCGAAACCGAAAATGAGGAGGGAGCGAGGATTGATTTAGACACAAGGGAAAGGTTTTCTGGAGACATCGGCCAAGAGGGAGGGAATTGATCGATCGTGCGTGGACACCCATCAATTATTCAAAGAGTGGATTAAAGCAAAAGAGGAGCCGGCACGACCGCCTTTTGGAAAGTGGAAAGGGGACAAAAGTATTTCGATAGGTCATAATAATTCATGAGTTTTGTGGGAGGAGGAGGGCTTCCCTTTCAAAAAGACGGACCATTCAGTTTTGCAGTCAAAGACAAAGTGAAAATTTAAAAACGCGGGTCGCTACTTGATTGATTGATGCCAGAGAGGTTATGGTGAGTCGGTTCCTAAAGGGCTCCCTACCACCCGCACCTAGGCCTGTCGACTTTGTGCTGCTTGTACAAATCAGAGCAGGTTTTCCGTCCCCTAAGAGTTTATTTTCCCTGTGTGTTCACTGTGCGGCGTTTACATTCAATTTTGACTCAAATAAAACCTAAAACGACAAATTTCAGTTAAAGTTCAAATCGCCATGAAGGTTGATTATTCTGAATAATAAAGAAAACGGAACAACATCGACGCTTTTCCATCTGAATGTCTTTGAGCTTCAAGCCAAATAAAGTAGGGGGATCTGGATAAACTGTAAAGAAAAGTCGAATGAGACCACTTAGAATAAAAAGGGAGAAAACCCCGTTTTTACCCCTCTCGCCGACTTTTTAAATGTGGGATATAAACATATTTGATCACGCCCCCCTTCTGCCATTAGGGTAATCTTCTATCTTCCCTTCGGAACACTTTGTCATTCGGAATTATTCAGAAAATTTAATTCCCGGGGTCTGCAAAAAGAAAGGGGGAGGCAATTTATTCTTGGAAAGCGCGTCGCGATGGCACTGGATTTAGAGGGGTGTTCTTCTCTTACATTATGAAAATTGAAACTGAAACCTTCTTTTTTCTCCGGACCGTTTTACGAGTATTTTAATTTTTTTTTCTGCACCGAGTAAAGTACAACCATCTTCTTTTTTCCCTCTCCAGTTTCTCAGAATTCGTATTCATAGCGGTTTCTTCCCTTCTTCGGGGTTTTATAACATTTCTGTTTCCGTGAGGATCGTAAAGTTCTTTTTACGGTTGGAGCACAATCGATCCAAAGGAATTGCATTTAAAGGCTTTAGTGAATATTGTGTCGCTTGCTGTCATCGTGTCGCTTGTTTTTGGTTTATTGTTACTGGAATGCATGTATTTGTGACGGAGGCATCAAAGTGTGTTGTGTGTACAGATTCCAAAAATCTAGGCCGTTTTGGGAAGTAGGCCGTTTTAGGAAGTTTTTTAAAAATTCTCAATTGAAGTCCAAATACTCGGTTTGCCATCTAGTTGTGCCCGATCGCACAAACCCGTGAGGCTCTTTGGGGCTAAAAAGGGGCCACGGGAGGGGTTTTTGAAGGTGGTCGTTTATGATGTCGAGTGGGGTGTAGTTTTCAAAGTATTTTTGAACGTAGAACCCCTTTTCGTAGGTCCCAGAAACCATCCGATGTGAAGATGAGGATCTACGGAGCTTTCGTGGGGCTACAATTGCGGATTTGTAAGGATGCCAGGCTGTCGAATTCGATGACGTTTTTCGAATTATTTTGGACCTATAATCCTTTTTTTGGGGTCCCACATCTATCCAAACAACGTAGAGGAATTCATTTTAATCAGAAAAAAAGTATGTTTTTAAAATAAGTTCCTACCAACTCATATATTTTTTGTTGACACAGAATTAATTTTTGCAAAATAATATAATAATTATAATTATAATATTGATGGAATCAGTGCAGAGGAGAGAGCACTGTGCATAATATTACGCAGTGCGTACAGAACAGTCTCAGCCAAAACGTTGCAAACTATTGCTGGAGCAATCCCAATAGGCCTCCTATACTAGCGGACGAAAGGAGAAGAAATTACTCAAGCAAGAGAGAAAATGCGCCAGCAACAGAGAAAAATGAAGAACGGAGAATGACCATGGAGCAGTGGCAGGATAGATGGAGGACGGAGAGTCGAGGACGATCGTCCATCGATGGACTGCGCCGCTCATACACAATGGTCGAAAGTGGTCAGAAAGAAAGCACGGGGAGACGAGCTCTTACCCAGTTCCTCACAGGCCTGGGCTATTTTCGAGCATACCTGAAAAAGATAGGAATGACTATAGAAGCGGAGTGCCTGTACACTGAAGACGACGACGCCCATCACATCTGCTTTGTGTGCTAGCATAGGTTGCAGAGCGGCTTGATGGAGGAGATCAAAGACGTGGGGACGCCGTGCGCAAATTTTTCATAGCGACGTCGCTCTGACGGGACTGATGATGCAACGGGCAACAACATTTTCCATGCATTTCCGGGCATCATTTCGGTTTGTACATGGTCTGAGGCGCAGCAATTTTTTTTTCTTTCGATACTTGACCGATACCAGAGATTTCTTTCGATACCGATACTGGTATCGAACGATGAGTATCGATTCCAAAAATACTCGGTATCGAAAGAAAAGTATCGATACCATACTCATATAGATAAGTATCGCTTATCCCTACCCATCACCCCCTCTCTCATCTGAAGAATGAACACCGCTGCGGTGTCACCGCCATGAAAAGGAAAGGCACTGGCAGAGCAGGAGGTCAGGACAGGGAGGAGGAGGGCTGAAGAACTACCAGTCCTCCCACACGTATCCCTATCTCCCTCAAAAAACGGGTGACACCGACTTACACTGACTACAAGAAGAGGCCATACCCGGCTAACCAAAGAAACTGCCCTGAAGTACATAATACTAACTATCTAGTTCCGGGGCAGTTTCCTGAGAGAAATCGAGGTGTTTTTTAGTGGGTACACTGATGTAAGCAGAAGTTTCACACGAAGGGCGGGTTCCCCGCCGTCAGTCCATAGAGGATTTTTCATCTCTAAAAAAAAATTAATAATAAAAAATAAATAAATAAGTAATAATAATAATTTATACCTAATTATAATTATTAACCCTTGCGTAAAATTTGCATCGTTTTGGGTCTTCGAAGACCCAAAGTAAAGATCTTAACTGTTGTGTGCAATTTAGGTGGATCGTTTCTACAACGCGTTGATTGTGAATCGCGCTTAGCTCTGGTATCTTTACTACCTTATTCTGTGGTTTGGGGTGTGTTTGCCTTGTTCACCGTCAATACCAGATGCGATCCAGAATGTGTCCTCGATAAACACAACTTGTGCCCGGCAGTATCCAATCCAATAGCTTTACGTTCCATTATATGATGTTTTATGATGCAGGGCCACAGGAAGTGGAGCCGTAATGAATCCACAGCCTTACAAGTCCTGGTTCTGATCTGTTTCCTATGTAGTTCGCTAATGAACACGTGAACGCTGCAGTGCTCCTATTTGCTGAATGAATCAAAACAGTTCCCCGCCTCGTATAGTACCGTTAATGGAGCAAAGTGCGACGACACAACCTCGTTATGCCGAATGAAACGCATTAATCATACAGACAAAGCTAAAATGGATGCTTGGGAGAAAAAAAAAGTCGAAAGTGTAGAAGACATTTAAACGGCAGAAAGGAGGCTCTGCGGGTGAGGGGATGCAGTAACCCAAAAGTCATCTGTTATGCCTCGAACGGTATAAGTGTTGAACGTCATTCGTTGTTTCCCAACAATTTTTCATGAGCTTTTTCGCCTCGAAACGCAAAGAACCCGTCGAGCCGAGTTCAATATATCATCTTGTTTGGTTGGGGGCCTCAGAGCTTCCCCCATTGGAAACCTCCTCATCGGTTGGTAACATCACCTCTCACTCACCAAGTTTTAGCCTACACATTTCTCCTTTCTAACCCCCTTTCCCGTCATCTGGGGAGGTAATTTGTGAGTGGTTTCCCTCATAAGGAAGTCAGCTCTTGTCTTCAGACCTTATTGCCTTCCTCCCAATATTTTGGCCTTGTGGCTTTTCACCAATGCCGTCCGCTGAGGGCGAGAAGCAAATTGATGAAATCCGATAATTGCTTCCCATTTTCATCAGCGAAAAACGCAGCAAATTTTACAAAAGGGTTAATTATTCTCTAATATAAATTATGCAAAAATTAATGTTGCCAGTTAAAAAAAAAAAAATAATAATAAAAAAAAAAAATAAATAAAGTGCAATTTCTGGACAGATTTTGGGCTCCAAAAAAATGGATTATGCGTCCAAAATTACTTGGAAAATGACTACTCTTTCGACTTCAATTGAAGGCAAATATAATGATCATTCCAAAAATAATAAACTAAAATTGCAAAAGAGTGGAAACCTAATCAGAAAACGTCCAATAAAGACCCGAGAAAGGGAGATAGTTCAGAAAAACAAGGTTTCATGTAAAGACAGAATGGAGTTTCTTTTCTTCGGTTCTACCTGATGGCTATATATCTTCATAGACGCTATTCTGGGAAAACAACCTGCCAGCACGTTTATTGGGTGGCTGTAGAATTATTGAGCTAACGACCATTAGGAAACCTCTTAAAGAGAGAAAAAGAATTTTTTTCTAGGATTCTAAAGGTGTTTATTCCGTTTGATGAAGAAGGTTAGTTTATTAATCACTATTTGGAGTAATACATTGTGAGTGTAGTAGTAGTGTAATATTTAACATCTAACAACACCCCAACTTGTGTTTACTGACTGCCTGATACTGACTGCAGCTTGGAATCAAATCCAATTTCGAAAATCCCCCCCACTGACCATCCCTACATCAAAAGAAACGTCTCCCGACCTTTTTTGATGCACCACAGGTGTGGAAGGAAGGAGAGGCAAAAGAGAAATTGCCATGAAATTAACATCGAGTGCGGTTGAGGTGATCTCACCGCAAACTGAGGGACCTTCCCCTGATTGAATTTATCCTACGGATCGCTTCTGTCTTTCACACGCACCTTTCTTTTTCAACTTTTTTTTTCAACCTTGTTCTCTTCCGTTCAGAGCAGATTTTTTTTTTCTATTTCTTTTTCGAGTTCATTGGAGGGATCAGAGAGATTTTTATCAAAGAGAGAAACGATAGAGAGGACCAGGGAATCTCTCTCTTTTTTTCCTTTTCTTCGAAAGAATTAGAGAGGAAACGGGATTTTAAAGGTTTGCAGTTAGCCGGCACAGGGAACTCGCCTTTAGTATCCACCTATTTGAATAAAGTCCCCAAAACGCAACTCATTGGAACTCGGTCCACTTTACACGCAGGTTTATATAAGTTTGACGCCGTTGAAAATGAAATACATTTGTATAAGTAGTACATAAAAGTATTTCTATGTTTATAAAAAGTCATTTAAAAAGTGAGAAAGAAAAACTGTACCTACAGAACTAATTCTTTATTAAATTACTTATACCAAAGAATAATAAACTCTTGTATTTATATTTACGCCAATTTTATAAAATTTGCAGCGTTTTAGTATGGTGACTGCTACGAACTTTTAGCTTTTTATGAGGAATATTGGGGAACCGGCGATTGCTCTCGGCTTCTGGGAAAACACGGCGATTGACCCCTATAAATTCGATCAAATTTGGGTGAGAGAAACTATTAACTCACTGACCTTCTCTGTTGGTCTTCAGCAAGTTGGCTATTTCCTAGCTGCAGAGGATGACTCCATCTCACTCCCTTCAATGCATTATTTCCTTATATTTGTTCAAATATTTTTAAATACATTTTGATTTATTATTCGTGGAATAATACACCTATTCAATAGCGACGGAGTCGAAAATTCTTTTCGGCCTCAAAATTTGACATTCTACGTTTCAGGATGTCTTGATTCCAAAAACAGAATGTCCGTCCGCCGTCCGAGCCGTTTTGGGCAGTAGGCATTTTCTTAAAGCAGAGATTTTGACGCCAAACATATCACAAAAAATGAATTTTATTTTATTTATTTTTTGTCAAAAGTATTTTCTTAATGGCTCAGTATTATGTTTTGCGCCTTTCGCCAACCTCTTGCGTTTCATGAAGTTCTTTGGTTCCGCAACAAGGAATACACCGACTACAGTGATCAAGAAGACTTCTCGTCTGCAGAGGATTGATTGGTGGGCCAGGTTATTAGCTTTCTCAAGGCGATTGATCTGTTGAGGATTTCCTGTAAACAGACCTATAAGTCTGCGGTGCAGGCGCTGATGATTGAGGGGCTACCTCACTTCTACTAGTCCAGGGAGAATACACCATTTGCCACCATATTCAGATCTTGCCAAGTAGGATCACCCAGGGGTCCTGGCGGCAGTGATGTCCTAGATCTATAACTCTACTATGTTACCTATATATAGATATGTCTGACAAAGTTAACTGAATATAATAACCCTGGATGGGGAAAAGGAGACGACAGGATCCACTTGTATCAACGATTCTATTGGGACCAACTGAACAGCGAAAGGGGTGGGGGAACTACCTACGTCGGTCACAGGCTGCCAACATCTAACACCCCCCCTCAATGTCAAACGTATCTAATTTTATACAAACCAACGTTTGACATTGCCTAAACAAGGCTTAAATAATTCAACTTAAGTAGGAATCAGTCTTAAGTACTTCATTTTCATCAATAGAAACGATCAGTCCAAAAAAAAAGAATTTCACAACGTTAAATTCATCAAATTTCATAAAATCAACTTCATCAAATTTTAACATTTGCAATAAACTATATAATCATCAGACAACAATAAAACATCAGTCAAAAATTTTCAAACAAATCAGAAAATATTAAAGATCACTAAGATCACTTGATTTAAAACCATTTAATCAAAAAATATTTCTTTTCTATCAATCAAATTTAAATTTTTGCATGATATTTGAATAATATAAATCTTCTACGAAAAGAACCTAAATATCAATATGTTTTGATCTGCTGCTATATTATATTTGTATGACGCAATCACGTCCATGACGCTTTCACTGTCGCAGAACATAGTTAGGGTCAAATTTTCTTCTTCTTTTGCTAGTCCTGTAGATCCAGCCGGTATCAATTCTCTTCTCCCCCTCGTACTCAGTAAGGGTCTCATTGAAGAAACAGTAAGCAAGAGATAAATCAAAATCGCCGAGGTGCTTGGGCAATTTGACTTCTCTAACGGGTCTTCCTGATGGTTGCGGCTCCGACGGCCGAGGCTCCGGCCTGGGCGGCGATGGTGTGGGAGTGTTGAACTCTTCCTCACTCGACGGTTGTTCTTCTGGTGTCGGCAACGTGTCCATGGCTCCGTTATAGCTACCTTGGGTGGTCGGTGGATTGTAAACGAAGTCGGATTCATCAAATTTAACATCTCGAGAAACAAATACTTCGTTGGTACGGGGGCACCATACTCTGTACCCTGTTCTTCCGTAGCTCAGAAATCTCACCTCCACTGCTCTAGGTTCCAACTTGCTAGCTGGTCTAGGTAGCTTATAGGCCCATCCTTTGGCTCCAAAGACTCGAAGTTTGCCGTAATCCACCTTGCCCTTGAAAAGTTCCGCAGGTACAACTCCCTCCTGCAAGGCCGATGTCGGGCTTCTATTTATCGCGTAAGCACAGAAGCGAATCCCTTCTCCCCAGAGTTGCTTCGGTAAAGAAGTTTCTGCAAAAATTGTCCTCAATCGCGACAACAATGTGAAATTGAAACGCTCTGAGCATCCATTCGACTGCTTGCTATAAATTGGCGTATTTTCAATTATTATGCCCGATTGTTTGCAGAAATTCTTGAAGGCGTGTCCTGTCAGCTCAGTCCCATTATCGCACCGTATGCGTTCCACAGTATTACCAGAGGCTTTCAGTTGCCTCACGAAATCAATCAGGTATCCGGCTGCTTCATCTTTTGTCTTAAGCAGGTTCACAACTAAATAGTGGGTGAAATCATCGATGATACACTGATAATATCTGTAACCTTCATAAGTTGGGACTTTCATAGGACCAGCTATATCCGTCCATAAAAGCTCGCCTTTTCTGGTTGAACGAGGTTTAGGGGTTTTGTTAAACGGCAGACGTTTCGCTTTGCCCTCCATGCATGCTCCACAAATTTTGTCACTCACCGGGAGACCAAGTTTTTTCATCGCTTCACCATGGAGGTGGTTCATTCGGCGATGCCAAGTGTCAGCATTTACAGACGAACCATTTGCTACTAAACTGCATCCGGTCGGCGGGTCAAGATGCACGATGTACAAGTTTCCAGTAGACACACACTCCAAGTGGAAATTCCGTTTCTTATTCGAAATTGTAGCTTTGTTGTTCGAAAAGTTTACTGACAAGCCGGCACTATTTAGCTTACGTACCGAAAGCAGGTTGTACGACAACTTGGGCACAATCAGTGCAGTCAGCTTGATGACGTGTGAACCGTAACGAAGTCTGGCGGTACCCCTTCTTTCTGCGCACAAAACCTCACCATTCGCGATACGAATGAACACCTTTCTTTCCAACTGTTGAATATCCGTCATCACAGAAGCTGAATTTTCCGTGAAAACATGTTCGCTCGAGCCGGAATCAACGATGAGCGAAATTTTGTTTATGTTTATATTTGATAACGCGACTTCTTCTTCCTTAGCGGCGATAAAGGACAGCTCTCGATCTTCCCTCTCCGTCTCCGCAGCGTTGGCCACCTGTTGCCACTTTCTCCTCCCACGAAATTTCCCTCTTCCACGAAAATTCCCACGGCTCGACCGGTTCTCGGAATTTCGGTCCCGGAAATTTGAGGAGTTTTTCAATTTTTCCATTTTCTCCCGATACACCTTGCATCGATTCCGAAAATGAGGCCCTCCGCACTCGAAACAGGCGAATGAAAAATTTTCATCGGCAACGTGGGTGTCAGAATTTCCCTCTTTCATGCGAAGTTCGGCGTCAAGAAGTCTTCCTTTGACGAATTCCAGGGAAATCTTCTCCTTTTCGGAGTTCATCGTTTCGATCGCAGTTATTACGTTGTTGTATTCCTCCGGCATTGAACACAATAAATAACATGCCTTTTCTGTGTCTCCGATTTTTCCCCCTGCTCCTTCCAGATCGCGAAAAAGCGTCTCCATGGTGACGAAATGGTCCTGAAGTTCTCGACTTCCTAATTTCGTCTGCATCAATCTCTTCATCACGTAGACCTGGGAGACCGGGCTTTTTCGAGCAAATACGTTTTTGATGGAAGCGATCATCTCACGGGCTGATTTCGCGCCCTTGACAATTTCAAGATGGTGGTCACTGACACAGTTGACGATAACCCATCTTGCCTTCGCATCCCGAGTGGCGAAATCCTTGTCGGTCGGATCGGCATTTTCCTTCTTCAACACGTCATGAACTCCTTCCTTTTCGAGACAGATCTCCAGACGAAACTGCCAATTCGAGAAATTTGTCTTCGACAATTGAGGAAAAGGAAACTGGGTGCTCGACGCCATTGCGGAACGTCGAAGGCCGGCACTACACAGGGGTTCAGACTATTCGGGAAAAACTCGCACTTTTCCGACGCGATTACCGAAAAAAAAAAATTTGACAGAACGTAGGAGGATTTCGGCGTGACTGGGTCCATAACCTGACAAAGTTAACTGAATATAATAACCCTGGATGGGGAAAAGGAGACGACAGGATCCACTTGTATCAACGATTCTATTGGGACCAACTGAACAGCGAAAGGGGTGGGGGAACTACCTACGTCGGTCACAGGCTGCCAACATCTAACAATGTCCCTATCCCAATTCTCTGACGCACTCCTCTCACTTCTCATACCTACCTCTCAGAATCTGAGAACATCTCAGAACATCGGATGTTCTCGCAGTAGCGTTCGAAAATGGCGGTGCTGAGGTGGCACCCAGTGAGATGTCAGGGAAGGTTGTGACAATAATCAGTCCTTATATATAAGGATATATCCTTATATCAAATTGACCTCAGTTGCAGACATGAATGAGCTATTTTTTATAATTTACATGAATGAATGAATTATTAATTGAAATATTTTTATTATAATTACTATTATATGAATTAATTTATGAGTTATTATATGACAATTACCTTATTTATGAATTATTTTATTTATAAATATTTTTATTCTATAATTTTTTATTTTATTTTAATGCGAGTAAATAATTGTAATATTATAAAGAATATATTATATTCTTTGAAAGTGCGATGAAAATCGATCATTAACGCGGCAAATCCCGTTGAGAGTCTAATGAAAATAACCCTGTCAGCAAATTGAAATCAGTTGCGGACATGAATGAAATAAATCAGGCCGAGATTTTCTAGCGGGTTTTTCTGGCTCAAGTCCAAATGGCGGAATATGAAGGGACTCGGTGTATTTCAAGGCGTGGGGCGAGGCAGTGTGATTTACAGGGGGCGAGCGATGAACCGGCATAATTTCTCGGCTTGTTAGCTGTCATAACAGTCCGCCGGGGAGATAAAATAGGAGAGATGATCATATCTGTCGACGCGGCCTCCTCCCCTATGAGAGATGGATCTGGTTGACTAAAGTGACTAAAGACAGTATCTTTCAACTGTGCAGATCAAAGGGGGCGTCAGGCTATTATGTTGGAGCTTCTACATTTTTAATGGCGGACCCATCAGTAATGTTAAATGTTGAATACGCTCAGAGCAACTAATCATAAAGAGTTGGCATCGGGAAGGAATGCGACGTCCTGTTGGATCTTTCATAACTTCCCCATGTCGCAGTCATTAAGATGCTTTGTTCGTTTTAAGATCAGAGACTTCTTCGTGTCGCGGCGTTATATCTTAATTAATAATGTTGCTTTTCTTGGGAATCGCACATCAATAGCACCACGAGCGTTCAACACAATTGCTGTTGCTGATCGGATCTGGTGGTTTTTTACGCCGGACAAAAGAAACTCATTGTGCTAAGTGTTGCGGATTCGGATAGACGTAGACAATTCTTCTTTTCCGGGTTTTATTGCCACTTGGAACCTTCTCCACCCCGGGCGAGCTTTACAACCCCTACGGCCCCCCTCTTTTCACCCTTTGGTGGGGGGGAGGGGGAGGGGGGGAGCCGAGATGCATTTTACATGGGACCGTTTTACGGAGGGTCGGAATAAATAATTTTGGTCTTCTCGCGCCGGTAGACCCCGTGAAAGGGGGGGGAGGGTAGTTGTCTTTACCGCGTTTTATGGAACAATATACCTTTCGAAGGTGCGTACGGGGGTTGAGCGGGTGGCGACACCGTCTTGACTTATACAGATGGATGGGGCGTAGGGAATGGTCATTTCACAGTGTTGCCAGACGTAGCCAATGGTCGCACAGTGGGGCCAATGACCTCAAAAGGTGGCGGAAATTATTCTTGGCAAATAAGTGACTGAAAAATGTGTATTTGGCATAGAAAAACACAAATAAACACAAGCATAACAAAATACAAATAATGCCTCAATATGCCTCAAATTGCCTGATATGCCTGATTGACTGATTGCCTGATATGCCTCAAAGAGGAAATCATGGGGTCTGAAGTGATAAGTAAGTGGTTCAATATGTCATAAGTGGTCGAAAGTTATGGCGGTTACAAGCTATGACAGACAAAACTAATAAAAAACCTAATAAACTAAAAATAAAAAAAAATCAGTAAAAAATTCATAAACGAATAATTGGCAAAAATTGGCAAGATTTAATTTTTTTACGCACTCTGCAGTTCCGCCAGGATACGAGAAAAATAATGGCGTTGCTGGTTCATGTTGTGTCAAGGGTCGTTTTCACCTATATATATTTACGTTTAACGGTTTTCTCCAGTTTATGTACGAGTACAATAAAAGGAAGCAATACTGATAGGTAAATAAAATATTTTTGTATAGTAAGCACTTACCTGAAGCACTTTCAGTCATCGTTGAAAAATAAAACAGCTTGCAGTGACCAGTGGAATAAATGAACTGCACAAGTAGATCCTGGCAGAAGACGAAGAGAGATAAGAATTGACTCTCTCCACTAACCCCCAGACAGGCTTCAGCAGCAAAATAATAAGGCTTTGTCCAACTATATATTAGCTACCAACTCAAGAAGATACCTGCCGCGAGGCGTGACTTTATTTTTTTTGACTTTCCGCCACCTTTTGAGGGGTGGATCCGGATTCGTCTCCAATTAGTATCACGTTAGCAATTAGAGACTAAACCCATAGCCTGACTCGTCTCCTACTTAAATGAGCGCCTTCTCCCCTACGGCCTGATTCGTCTCAGTTCCCGATAACACCTAACTGGTAACCGGTTAAAAAAGAACGGTAGGAAAGTGATCTAAGTCACTCGCGATGAAATTGAGGAAACCGAATTTGGGCAGGAGTGTAGGGATCATGATTGTGGTTATCGTCGTTTTCCGTCATAATCCTATTGACTCCCGTGGCCCCTTAATAAAAAGTCGGAAAGGCAAACAGATTGAAAATTTCAATATTTAATATTTCTCATAGTTTGTTGAAATCAGAGTATTTTTAACTTTCGAGCAAAGTACATCCACTCGGCTGTGGGGTAAAAAAAAAAAAAAAAAAAAAAAAAAAAAGCACTGCCTCAGAGACCTTGCCTCAGAGAACCCAGTTGGGCTGCCTATTTCTTGCCCAGTCGGGCGGCTGCTGCAGCCGTCGTTGCGGTTCTCATTTGCCCAGTTGCGTTATGCCCAAGGGAACAGGTTACCGGTTAACGTTGGGAAGGGCGACAATAACAGTCTATAGTCCGGGAGCCCGTGGCCAAAAACGGTGACCATTGAGTTGAAAACGCTCACCCATTTTTTTCGAAAATGTCCTCCGTGAGGAGTCGAAAAATGGTTGTCTGCCGGTCTGAAGCCGTGGATTAACGCCATGGTCGCCGACCATAAATCTCAAAATCAGTGGAAATTTGACCAAGGAGTTGATGGCTACAATCAAGATCCTAGGTCGAGAATGGGGTATAAAAGAAAAATTTACATGTCTGCCTTCCCCCACCCCTGGATTTTTGGATGCAGATAAATTTTAAATTTGCCAAAATTCGGATCAAATTCTGACTTACAGAGTTGATTGCTGCAACTTTTATGACGTGTTTGTATGCACATGAGAAGTTCAAAAAACCTTGTCTGCCACCCCCCACTCGTGTACTCTTTGTTGCAGACAAAAGTTAAATTCGACTAAATTTTGATAAAATTTGCCTTTCACAGTTGACGATTGAAATTGGTTCTGTGCATTCCTATTAGGTCACTGACCCCTGAAAAATTTGTCTGCCCTCACAATTCAATTGACGTTAGGCTGCAGACAAATTTGAAATTTGTCAAATTTTGGGTCAAAATCGGACTAATTTTCTTGATTCTTGAAACTTGGCGTATAAGTAGGTATTGGTAAGTAGTATTAAATTTTACAAGTCTGCTTCTTATATTGCACTGCTGGGCTTGTGCAGACAAGTTCAAAAATGGTCAAAATTTGAGCTAAATTTTGACTTAAGAGTTGATGGCTGAAAACGGTGCCAATCTCTTCCACTTTACACCAAAACACTAAAAAAAATTGTCTGCCTCCCTCAAAATGTGGACACGATGTTGCAGACAAATATTTAGTGACCATAAGTGGAAATGAAAATTTTCGACCAAAAATTGGCTTAAGGAGTTGATGGCTGAAAATTGTGCCAATCTCTTCCACTTTACTCCAAAACACTAAAAAAAATTGTCTGCCTCCCTCAAAATGTAGACACGATGTTGCAGACAAATATTTAGTGACCATATGTGGAAATGAAAATTTTCGACCAAAAATTGACTTAAGGAGTTGATGGCTGAAAATGGTGCCAATCTCTTCCACTTTACTCCAAAACACTAAAAAAAATTGTCGGCCTCCCTCAAAATGTAGACACGATGTTGCAGACAAATATTTAGTGACCATAAGTGGAAATGAAAATTTTCGACCAAAAATTGACTTAAGGAGTTGATGGCTGAAAATGGTGCCAATCTCTTCCATTTTACTCCAAAACACTAAAAAAAATTATCTGCCTCACTCAAAATGTAGACACGATGTTGCAGACAAATATTTAGTGACCATAAGTGGAAATGAAAATTTTCGACCAAAAGTTGACTTACGGAGATGATGGCTGAAAATAGTGCCAATCTCTTCCATTTTACTCCAAAACACTAAAAAAAAAAAAAAAAAAATGTCTGCCTCCCTCAGAATGTAGTCACGATATCGCAGACTTAATGTAGATAAGATGCTGAACGAGGGTGCTTTATCTGCTGTCGGAACCAACTGTAAACTGGTGCAGTTCATTCAACACAATTATTGTTCATTTCTATACTTCTTTCCCAAGACGAAACAAATAATTAATGTAAATAATAAATCTCAGGGGTTGAAATTGAGTGATTTTCATTTTTGGGAATCGCTCAAAATCAAAATTTGAGTTTTATTTTTCACTCAGAAAATAATGATTATTTTTTGAGTTTTACTTTTCTGCTCAGAAAATAATGATTATTTTTTGAGCGATATTTTTTCGCTCAAAAATAAAACTCAAAACGCTCTAGCTCCTAGACTATGGCACCTACAGATCTGCGGTTGGTCTCATTCGATTCAGCGTTCAAAGTACTATAAGAAACCACCTTGATCACCTCTAAAACATTATTATAGTGGCTTTGCTCCCTCCAAATGTGCAAAATATGGGTTGAATTCGACGATTTTGATAAAAAATAGAACTCAAAGCGCTCTAGCTCATAGTCTATTGCACCTACAGATCTGCGGTTAGTCTCATTCGATTCAGCGTTCACATTACTATAAGAAACCACCTTGATCACCCCCAAAACATTATTATAGTGGCTTCGCTCCCTCCAAATGTGCAAAATATGGGTTGAATTCGACGATTTTGATAAAAAATAGAACTCAAAGCGCTCTAGCTCCTAGTCTATTGCACCTACAGATCTGCGGTTGGTCTCATTCGATTCAGCGTTCAAAATAGTATAAGAAACCACCTTGATCACCTCCAAAACATTATTATGGGGGCTTTGCTCCCTCCAAATGTGCAAAATATGGGTTGATTTCGACAATTTTGATGAAAAATAAAACTCAAAGCCCTCTAGCTCCTAGGCTATTGCACCTACAGATCTGCGGTTGGTCTCATTCGATTCAGCGTTCATAATACTATAAGAAACCACCTTGACCACCTCCAAAACAATATTATGGTGGCTTTGCTAACTCCAAATATGCGAAATATATGTCGAATCCGAGGATTTCGATAAAAAATAAAACTCAAAAAGCTCTAGCTCCTAGGCTATTGCACCTACAGATCTGCGGTTGGTCTCATTCGATTCAGCGTTCAAAATAGTATAAGAAACCACCTTGATCACCTCCAAAACATTATTATGGTGGCTTTGCTCCCTCCAAATGTGCAAAATATGGGTTGATTTCGACAATTTTGATGAAAAATAAAACTCAAAGCGCTCTAGCTCCTAGGCTATTGCACCTACAGATCTGCGGTTGGTCTCATTCGATTCAGCGTTCAAAATACGATAAGAAACCACCTTGATCACCCCCAAAACATTATTATAGTGGCTTTGCTCCCTCCAAATGTGCAAAATATCGGTTGAATTCGACGATTTTGATAAAGAATAAAACTCAAAACGCTCTAGCTCCTAGGCTATTGCACCTACAGATCTGCAGTTGGTTTCATTCGATTCAGCGTTCAAAATACTATAAGAAACCACCTTGATCACCCCCAAAACATTATTATAGTGGCTTTGCTCCCTCCAAATGTGCAAAATATGGGTTGAATTCGACGATTTTGATAAAAAATATAACTCAAAGCGCTCTAGCTCCTAGTCTATTGCACCTACAGATCTGCGGTTGGTCTCATTCGATTCAGCGTTCAAAATAGTATAAGAAACCACCTTGATCACCTCCAAAACATTATTATGGTGGCTTTGCTCCCTCCAAATGTGCAAAATATGGGTTGATTTCGACAATTTTGATGAAAAATAAAACACAAAGCCCTCTAGCTCCTAGGCTATTGCACCTACAGATCTGCGGTTGGTCTCATTCGATTCAGCGTTCAAAATACTATAAGAAACCACCTTGACCACCTCCAAAACAATATTATGGTGGCTTTGCTAACTCCAAATATGCGAAATATATGTCGAATCCGAGGATTTCGATAAAAAATAAAACTCAAAAAGCTCTAGCTCCTAGGCTATTGCACCTACAGATCTGCGGTTGGTCTCATTCGATTCAGCGTTCAAAATAGTATAAGAAACCACCTTGATCACCTCCAAAACATTATTTTGGTGGCTTTGCTCCCTCCAAATGTGCAAAATATGGGTTGATTTCGACAATTTTGATGAAAAATAAAACTCAAAGCGCACTAGCTCCTAGGCTATTGCACCTACTGATCTGCGGTTGGTCTCATTCGATTCAGCGTTCAAAGTACTATAAGAAACCACCTTGATCACCTCTAAAACATTATTATAGTGGCTTTGCTCCCTCCAAATGTGCAAAATATCGGTTGAATTCGACGATTTTGATAAAAAATATACCTCAAAGCGCTCTAGCTCCTAGTCTATTGCACCTACAGATCTGCGGTTGGTCTCATTCGATTCAGCGTTCAAAGTACTATAAGAAACCACCTTGATCACCTCTAAAACATTATTATAGTGGCTTTGCTCCCTCCAAATGTGCAAAATATGGGTTGAATTCGACGATTTTGATAAAAAATATAACTCAAAGCGCTCTAGCTCCTAGTCTATTGCACCTACAGATCTGCGGTTGGTCTCATTCGATTCAGCGTTCAAAGTACTATAAGAAACCACCTTGATCACCTCTAAAACATTATTATAGTGGCTTTGCTCCCTCCAAATGTGCAAAATATCGGTTGAATTCGACGATTTTGATAAAAAAATAGAACTCAAAGCGCTCTAGCTCCTAGTCTATTGCACCTACAGATCTGCGGTTGGTCTCATTCGATTCAGCGTTCAAATTACTATAAGAAACCACCTTGATCACCCCCAAAACATTATTATAGTGGCTTTGCTCTCTCCAAATGTGCAAAATATGGGTTGAATTCGACGATTTTGATAGAAAATAGAACTCAAAGCGCTCTAGCTCCTAGTCTATTGCACCTACAGATCTGCGGTTGGTCTCATTCGATTCAGCGTTCAAAATAGTATAAGAAACCACCTTGATCACCCCCAAAACATTATTATAGTGGCTTTGCTCCCTCCAAATGTGCAAAATATCGGTTGAATTCGACGATTTTGATAAAGAATAAAACTCAAAACGCTCTAGCTCCTAGGCTATTGCACCTACAGATCTGCAGTTGGTTTCATTCGATTCAGCGTTCAAAATACTATAAGAAACCACCTTGATCACCCCCAAAACATTATCAGCGCAACCTTTTTCCAAACAATGGAAAGGTGCGCTCACCTCTTTGACATGTATGTTTTTAGCGCAACCTTTTTCCAAAAAATGGAAAGGTGCGCTCACCTCTTCGACATGTATGTTTTTTTGTTTGTTTGTTTTTTTGTGTACAGAGCATCACGCCCGAGCGGCTCAACAGATTTTCATGAGGGTGGTCTCATTGTGATCAGCGAGTTCGGGGGGTGTTTATAGGCTACCTTGATTTTTCCTCCCTCATCCCCTTCATCGGTTTTCGGGAGGTCCTTCACGACGAAAGTTGTTTATCTCTGATGTGTAACTAAGGAGGCCTCAAAAGGGGGACGAAAGTTTTTGTCCGATTTCGTTGGTACAAGTGTCTATGGAATGAGCTTTTCAGGCTGATTCCAACGACTCCAAACGATTTTTGCAGCCTGAGCCGTTCGCTACCTCTGATCGGCATAAGGTTTTATTACGCGTCGGTCGTTAGGGTGCAGTTGTTTACGTAATGAGCATCACGTGGATGATGTGTTGTGTGGCATAGTTTGGTCGCTAGATACCTACTGTTTCTTAGTTTCTCTCGCTCATTAAATATATCGTAATAACAAAAGGTTGCGCTCATCTATTCAATTCAATTGATGGCTTGTTTTAGTGGCTTTGCTCTCTCCAAATGAGCAAATGTAATATATTATGTCGAATCCGAGGATTTAGATAAAGAATAAAACTCAAAACGCTCTAGCTCCTAGACTATTGTACCTACAGATCTGCGGTTGGTCTCATTCGATTCGGCGTTCAAAATACTATAAGAAACCACCTTGATCACCTCCAAAACATTATTATGGTGGCTTTGCTCCCTCCAAATGTGCAAAATATGGGTTGATTTCGACAATTTTGATGAAAAATAAAACTCAAAGCGCTCTAGCTCCTAGGCTATGCACCTACAGATCTGCGGTTGGTCTCATTCGATTCGGCGTTCAAAATACTATTAGAAACCACCTTGATCACCTCCAAAACAATATTATGGTGGCTTTGCTCCCTCCAAATATGCGAAATATATGTCGAATCCGAGGATTTCGATGAGAAATGAAAACGCTGCAAATTTTACACAAGGGTTCATTATTCTTTGATATAGGTTACTTGTGCGAAAATTAGTGTTTTGGAGTAAAATGGAAGAGATTGGCACCATTTTCAGCCATCAACTCCTTAAGTCAATTTTTGGTCGAAAATTTTCATTTCCACTTATGGTCACTAAATATTTGTCTGCAAAATCGTGTCTACATTTTGAGGGAGGCAGACAATTTTTTTTAGTGTTTTGGAGTAAAGTGGAAGAGATTGGCACAATTTTCAGCCATCAATCCTTAAGTCAATTTTTGGTCGAAAATTTTCATTTCCACTTATGGTCACTAAATATTTGTCTGCAACATCGTGTCCACATTTTGAGGGAGGCAGACAATTTTTTTTAGTGTTTTGGAGTAAAGTGGAAGAGATTGGCACCGTTTTCAGCCATCAACTCTTAAGTCAAAATTTAGCTCCAATTTTGACCATTTTTGAACTTGTCTGCACAAGCCCAGCAGTGCAATATAAGAAGCAGACTTGTAAAATTTAATACTACTTACCAATACCTACTTATACGCCAAGTTTCAAGAATCAAGAAAATTAGTCCAATTTTGACCCAAAATTTGACAAATTTCAAATTTGTCTGCAGCCTAACGTCAATTGAATTGTGAGGGCAGACAAATTTTTCAGGGGTCAGTGACCTAATAGGAATGCACAGAACCAATTTCAATCGTCAACTGTGAAAGGCAAATTTTATCAAAATTTAGTCGAATTTAAATTTTGTCTGCAACAAAGAGTACACGAGTGGGGGGTGGCAGACAAGGTTTTTTGAACTTCTCATGTGCATACAAACACGTCGTAAAAGTTGCAGCAATCAACTCTGTAAGTCAGAATTTGATCCGAATTTTGGCAAATTTAAAATTTATCTGCATCCAAAAATCCAGGGGTGGGGGAAGGCAGACATGTAAATTTTTCTTTTATACCCCATTCTCGACCTAGGATCTTGATTGTAGCCATCAACTCCTTGGTCAAATTTCCACTGATTTTGAGATTTATGGTCGGCGACCATGGCGTTAATCCACGGCTTCAGACCGGCAGACAACCATTTTTCGACTCCTCACGGAGGACATTTTCGAAAAAAATGGGTGAGCGTTTTCAACTCAATGGTCACCTTTTTTGGCCACGGGCTCCCGGACTACTAGTATTGATAGTGAGTTCAGAGGTGAGACGAATCCAGCCATGGTCTTATCACTCTTAAATAGGGAGGAGACGAATCCAGTTGTTTTCTTATCAATGAGACGAGTGCTGAGACGAATCCGGACTTTCCCCTTTTGAGCACATCGGCCCCACTGTGGGTCGTTTGCGAATTTCGTATTGGAGCGGATCTTATCAAAATGTCAAAATTTCCTCACTTCCCTATGCATTAAATAAATTACATCAAGATGACTACAAATTTATTTCTAAAACGACACCAAACTTGACGGACAACCTCGTTTTCCCTCTGTTACGATCAAAAAATCATCCAGTGGGATTTTTATTATTTTCTTTATTTTCTGCACAAACGTCAAAAATCATCCAGTCGGATTTTTATTATTTTATTTATTTTCTGCACAAACGTTGAGTGTTCCCTTAGCTCTGAAAATCATGGTACTCCCCTCGTATGTTACCTACCGCCCGTCCAATCCCACTAGTATGTTACCTACCGAATCGAAGCAACCTAATAAACTAGAAGACTTTAAAATGTATGTTACCTAGGCGTTTATGTTACCTAACTGGCGATATAATTGTTCCCAAGGAGTAGGTATAGGATCAAATTCGAATGCTTCTGTGAAATTTAGCATTAGGTAGTGATAATGGCCCAAAAAGTACTTCTATTTTCAGATAGTAATGCTACAAATTGAAAATTATTGGAAATAATTTCATACTCAATGAAAACTACGTCAAATTCCATGAATCAGGTATTCACGGATTTTCGAAAAATTTGACATAAAGCTGATATCAGCTCAAGTAAATTACTCTAAATTACGTCAACTATCATTAAATGTGGGCCTAGTTGTTATCATCGACTCAAACTCCTATAAATCGAGCTCAAATATATCGGTATGGGGAATATCGAGGCATATCGATACTTTAAAAATTAATATCTCTGCTCCCTTATGCGTCGTAGTTCATTCTTTATCATGATCGTCCGAGATAATATGACTGGATTTTAAACTTGTAGGCATCAGCCTCGACGGGTAGATATTGAGCTACCGGTAGGTAACATACAAGGGGAGTACCAAAATCATACCTCGGGGAGAGATATTGTTCAAAGCGGGAACTTTTCCAAAGTTGCTCCTGCAATGGTGCCATTCTGAAGAGCCCCTTGATGGGTGTAAAGTACATAAAACTTAACTGCACTGTACTTAATCAGCTGATAAAAGTGGTCCAATTTCAAGAATTTAAGATTTTTTTATTTTTTTATTTAAGGGCAACCTTTAGTGGGTCTCACAACAGATGCTTGGACCTGGCAGTTAATTTCCTGGGTTTGACGGTGGATAAACGAGTTTCCTGGAAGGCCCATGTTGAGGCGTTGTCCCACAAAATTTGTGATAATTTAATTATCATCTTCTATTTTTATGCTTAGAAGGTTGAAGAGGTCCTGCGTTCTGTTTACCATGCTTGCTTTGCCAGCAGAGCAACTTATTGTATCGTAGCATGGGGAAACAGTAGTCATGCAATTGACATATTTAAACAACAAAAACGTGTCATCAGAATCTTGGCCAAACTCTCATGGAATGAGAGTTGTCGGGGTTCGATGGCTCGCCTTTGTGTCCTTACATTACCTAGTGCATCTGATTAAAGTAAACATATCGCTCCTTGCCGTAGTTTCCGATGTTCACAGCACGACACCCGATCCCGTTGAAACCTAGTGATTCCTTTTACTCGCCTAAGTAGGTATAGCTCAGAAAAATGACCCAATCCAAGTAGGCTCTCGTCTGTATAATGCCCTACCCCAAAATATTCAAGAGCTGCCTATTAAGTCTTTCACTAAGGTCATAAAAGTTCATCTCATTAGGGCAGAGCTGTAGGTACTCGCTTGACGAGTTTTTTGGAATTGTGTGGGATTTGCAGTGCCGCGGTCCAGCTTGTGGTGCGGTTTCATTGTGCTAATGTGTTTTTCTTTTGCCTTGTTTTTTGAAGTGCCGTGTCTCCACCAACTGTTTGGACTAATAATGTGTACCTACCTATGTAATGTAATTGAGTATTACCCGTTTCCCGACGTTTGCAATGTCTATGCTTAGGCCGCTGCAAATAAAAAGTTCGTGATTTTCGATTCCAAAAAAAAAAAAAAAATTCTACCCAAAACTGGCTCAGCCCTCTTAATTTGCGTTCCACACCATTATCATTTTTGTCTCGTGTTGTGTTTAAATAATAGAGGTTATTCAGAGTTTTTATTGCTTAATAGTTTTCCACTATTTATTTAGTGCCCAATTCTGTTTACAGAAACATGCTTTCTACTGCTTCGCCGTCATCGTTTCATTCATTCTCCATTCCCATCTTCGAAATCTCGTCAACCTGTCCAGAGGGTGTTCGAAACCAGCTATTCTGTTTATGTACTGATAAATCGCTCATTTAAATTTTACACCACCAGTCAAAACAACCTGACGAGCGGCGGGGGAAAACGACGGTTTAATTTGTGACGTGGCGAGCCGCAACACAAGAGTTCTGATTAAATAAATTGCTCCCCTCCTCCTCAGGACCCGCCGAGCGGATATATTTTCTACCGAATAAATTGAAATGTTAGCTATTTGTTTCCCTCTGAGAGGAGCAAAAACTCTCCCGGCGAAAAGTTTCACCGCAAAACGCGCTCTCCCGGGATTCTGGTGTTTTTAATTAGCGGCGTGTACCAAACGGGATGCCTCGCCGTGTCGACGGAGAATTTATTTGCTTTCAATCACTCTTAATTATTTCATTTGGTTTAATGATTTCGAGCGTGCACGTTATGCTACGCGGTTGGATATCCCCGTGTCAATGGCCTTTTCATTCCAACGAATGTACCGGCCGTATTTGAACCTCATGAATTTCTAATTAGAGCAACCGATTTACAGATTCAAACCAGCTAATAAGCTTATTAAATAAATTTATCTTAGTGTGATAACTAAAGCGTGGAATTTGCATATTTTGCAGACGTCTGTTTTATCGTGTATTGACGATCGTATATATATCTCGTTTTACTTTTTCCTTTTGAGTATATAATAGTATACAAGACGCAATCGTTTGATTCCTTGTTACAGCCATAACCTCCACTATGTTTTTGAACGTGAGGAAGCCATGTGCCATGTCCCACTTGACATTGTATTTTTAAAAATACAAGGTGCAAGGTTACCTTGTGCTGTTCTGTGTTACTTACCTATGCAAAAAGTACGTGTGCATAAAAATGTCGGGAAAAAAAGTTGGACCCCCAAAAACGGATTCTACGTCTAAAAATACTTCGAAAACGACACCTAACTCCGACATATAACCAAAACCCTTCAAAAAAGCCCTTCCGTAGCCCCTTTTTAGCCCCACAGAGCCTCATGGGTTTGGGCGATCGGGCTGAAAACCTTGCTGGCACAACTAGATGGTAAACCGAGATTTCTGTCAAAATTTTAGATTAAAAAAAAAAAAAAATACTGACCAAAACGGCTATGTATTTCCGCCTGAGAAAGATATGCATATTTCGCCCGTTTCGACTGCATATTTTTGCCGAATTTCTTGCATATAATTCCAGGCCTCCGTGATAACTTGCAATATCGTTGAGAAGGGGAATACCTCAGGAAACGAGTACTCAGGAGGTGCTCCAGGAGAATGCCGGCAGGGTGAAAACGGTGGTTCAGTTCAGGTTTTTAAGGCATTGACAACCGGTTCGGGGTTGTAGAGGGGGCTCAAATCAGGTTTGAGGTAATTACAAACCAGATCTGAACCACCTGCTTCGTCGCGAACAGGTTTTCGATTCCTTTTAAACCTGATCTGGACATCCTTTTTTCACCCAAAACCAGTTTTGAATCCCCTCTTTCGCCCCAAACCTCCTTTCAATTCTTCCAACCATCCAACTCCGTGATCAACTCCACCAATAGAAGGAATGGGCTCAACTCCGCCAGTGAAAGAAGCTTTACACACGTTTGTGCCATGGGATCCCTGGATTTCTGGATCTCGGAAATTCTGGATTTTCTGGAGCTGTTATTCTAGATTTCTTAGATAATATATATTATCTGGATTCCAGGATTTTCTGGATCTCTGGATTAAAGGATTTTCTAGATCTCTGGATTTTTTGGACCTCTGGATCTTTCCTGGATTTCGTGAATTTCTGGACTTCTGGAGCTTTAGATCTCTGAATCTTTTTCTGGATTTCCGGATCTTTAGAATTTGTGGATCTATGGGTTCCTGCAATTCTGGATTTTGGGATTTCTGAGCCAAAGGTCCAATGAATTTATGAAAACTGGGAACTGAGATGGCGGAGGTGGTATACCACTATAGCCCCCAAATTGACCTGATAACACATCGCAGGCGGAGTTGGGATATTTCACTTGCAATGGGGGGATTTGCATTTATTTTACATTTGGAATTCTTCCCTACCGTTCAATAATATGGCTAAAAAGTAACTTGCACAGCCTCCAATACCAACGAAAAAAAAAAAAAAAAAAAAAATCATTGTAGGAGAGATGACGAAAAAACGAAACGCACAGTTTGAATCAGCAGGGGTTTCACACCAGTCACGCTTTAGGTAGTGACGTCACAGTTCCAGTGAACCTCTCACCAGGAGCGCTAGTGTCATCAGCTTATGATAAATTTATAGCAATTATAACTAGATACGACGGAAAACATAATTCATGGGTGATTCCACGAAAACTGGAAATTTTAGGTCTTTCAAACACGATGGCTCTCCTATTTGATTTAAAAATAAATAAAAAAATTTTGGGCTTAAGGGAGAAGACGATAGCTTTCATTCGAATCAAGTTTCATCCCTTTCCTTGAAAACTTAGGTATGAAATTTCAAATTTGAAGTTCGATATCCTCATTCTCTCACGTGTCCCTTTCTCGGAGTTTCCAACTTCAACAACTACTGACGATGAACCAAGTAGATTTTCGCCAAAATCCAATGTACCTATCGTTATTTTCACCTGCTCTTCACCTTCAACTTTTTATAGAATACGGATTTTAACAGTGAACCGTGTTGAGTAAGGACAACAGCATGTGGCTGTCACGGAGGTAGTCACCTCATTCTCTCACATTATTTTGAGAAAGTCGTGTGTCCGCCATGCCCCTAGTAGGACGGGAAAAATGGGTCAGCAACACTTCCACACATCGCGTCTGCACGTCGAGAAATCGTCATTGTCAAAATATCCTCCCTCTTCAGTCGGTGTCCTGTTTTGTGGGAGAATTTTATCTTTCGGCACTTGAATTCTCATTCTCTCATCTTTCATAAAACTAGTTGCGGTAAGTTTCAGAATTTTGATTATCAGTCACATAGTGAGCGTTGCCAAGTGCTTGTGCCATGTGATTTTTGAAAATTGCAGTAATAACAATGTGTGCAATAGCATCCTATTTTGAAGCCAAAAACCTCATTCTCTCATTCTCATTCTCTCACGTTAATCATAGGTAAATGAGAGAATGAGGTTCGGAATGAGAGAATGAGGATGATCCTACATTCTTACGATTTTATTATATTACCTAAATATATTTCCTATTTTTCATTAATTGAGTAGACCAACGCAATGTACGCTAGAGTCAATTTATTATACATTCAAAATCAATCTGGCGTCTCATTTGATTTGTTTTCCTCATTCTCATACCTACCTACCTAATTCCCTCATCTTACGAATTTACAAAAATTTTCTATTCTTGCTAAACGGAGCACTTGTATGATTGAATTCGTTGCTAAACTTCATCTGAACCACCTTCAAAGTAAGCCTAATCAAAAAAATCTATAAACTAAGAAAGAATTTTTCACTCATATTTGGACATCAAAAATTTCCAGTTTTCGTGGAATCACCCTCATGAATTATGAATAATACACGATACTTGAAGTTTAAAGCCTTATCCGAAGGAATCAAGGCTCAATTGAATTTTATTCTGTGATGAGTAGTGGATTAGCAACCCTGGGCGGAACAATCCCCTCACCTTAGCTCTAAAATGGGTAGGTAGTGACGTCACGCTCCCTCCATGGCCATGTTCTCCCCGCGTTTTTCAAACGCCGTAATTTTCGTTAAATTATTTAAATTTTCTGGAAGCGATTTCAGGCGACTGACTACTGTTTCCCCTACATTCTCAGGGAGTACTTTCAGAAAAAAATAGAAAAAATAAATGTAAATCCCCCATTAGCCGAACTTTGGTGGAGCTGGATTGACCCCATGGTATGCACTTAAAACCGGTTTAGGGTGGAGGAGGAGGCTCAAAATTTAATAAGGCAGTGGGGGAACCGGTTTGGGGCGAAAAAGGTCGTTCAGATCAGGTTTGGAATGATTTGAAAATCCGGTTTGAAATTAAAGAAGGGGTTCAAGGTTTGAGGTGAGGAAGTGGGTTCGATATCTCCGTGTCAATGCCTTTTCATTCCAATTGGAATGCACAACAAATTTACAAAAGAAACATTTTTGAACCTTATGTTTTCTAATTAGATCATCAAATTCAGCGAATATGCCTATTAGATAAATTTACCTCCCTGCGATTACTTATAACGTTGAGATGGGAAATACCTCTGAAAACGAGCACTCCCGAGGTACTCCAGGAGAAAGCCGTTTCAGAAAAACCATTTCCCCTGGGAGGCTCGGAGGCTTTTCTTTACGAGTTGGAATGATTGCCTGTCCAAGTTTCAGCCATTATAAATAAGGAAAGTGGATTCTTGTCTTAGCCCTACCACAAAACAAGCGTCTCTCCCCCTCCACTGAAACCTTAATTGCGCAACATGCTTCACTGCGGTTTTGTGGAGGAAATGGACGTTGAGGGGGAAGAAAAAATAAAGTCTTGCAGAATAAAACGGTAATGCTGGGAGGCGAAAAAAAAAAAAAAAAAAACGAGTTGGGAGGGTTGGCATGAAAGATTAAGCCAAAGGCGAAGGTTTTATATTAGATAATTAAGGCGAAGGAGAGCTATTATACCCTGAGATGGCATTATACCCTCGAGGTCCCTTGAAGGAGTAATTATTATAAGGGTTGGAGGGGCCTCAAGATGGGCTAGGTAGATGGAGGTTCTGTAACTCCAGGCTCATTTTCCAGGCCTTAGCCTCTGCCCGCAAACAGTCTTGGTTGCCGGGGAAATCCGTAAGCGTTTCATCTCAGTCAAACTCTGATTGTGTCGTTAACTTTGAAGTGGGGTGGTAAAGGGTTTGGAATGAAGGGAGATAAGTGCACTACAAAGATGATATTAACGCCACAGATCACTCCCCTACTTGATTTACATCAGAGGGAGATATCGGGAGCGATGCAGCAGATGGAAGGAATTGAAAATCGGTTTGTTGCGAAGGAGGGGATTCAAGTCAGGTTTGAGGTGAGGCAGAAGGGTTCAAAACTGGTTTAGGGTGCACCCTATTATTCATGAATGAGGTGGTACAGATCATAGATGGAATTGAAAGACCGGTTTGCGGAGAAAAGAAGGGTTTCGAATCAGGTTTGGGATGGAAGAGGTGGTACAGAACAGGTTAGAAAGGAATTGAAAACCGGTTTTGGGGCGAACGACGCCCAGGTTTTGATGGGGCAGTGCGGGTTCAAATCTCACCTGCTTCTCCTCAGGGGCTCTTTGTGCTACTCTTACTTGTTTCCACCGTGCATGTCTCATAACTGGTTCAATTCTGGAAGGAGATCACACGATTTCAGCACCTCTTACCCGTGGAGCTAAATAGGGGCCACACAAAGGGTTTTCGAAGAATTCAGGGTAGGGTGTTGAGTGGTCCAGAACTTCAGAAAACATGATCGACACTCCTAGCGACTTTAATTGCATCACTTTTGCTTCCAAAATGAGTAGGTCTTATGTTTTTGAGCGCGTAGGTCCAAAAATCATGTTTATATTCACTTTTGAGATTCAGAAATGGTCAAAAAGGAAATTTTTTCGGCTTTTTCGTTGACTACCTACCTACCTGAACTTTTCATATCAGACCTAAGTGACTTGACAAGTAACTTGAATACATTAATAGGAAAAATCAAAGGAAAAATGAAACATCAGGGGACAAATAATACTTCACACGAACGATGGAAGGGAGCTCCACTTCCGTTTCTGTACAGTGATCTTGACGTGGACAAAAAGTGTATTAAATGTATGTGCAGAAATACGAGTTTGGATCTGAAAAAGGCTAAGTACAATTTCCATGCGGATAATCCCCGTCGTCGGAAGCAAATATACAATCTCCGTGCGGGTGGCTCGAAGGGTAGAGAATAAATTCCGTGCGGCCTAGGTCAAATAAGCCAAGATCGATCAAGGGAAAATGTAAACGAGAAGGTTTGAAATTTGCGCCGAAACCCGTTTTTATATACTTCGAACGAGCTATTTATTCAGCAGTTATATCTGTATGGCAAAACACTCAAATTGGAGGATGCCGATTCCACTTATGTCAAAACTGGTGGCGACGAATCCAGACCGAACGGCTCGCCTCAAAAACGTCGATTCGGAGGTTGGACAGTGAGGCTGATTTTTGGTCTTCCATTTCTCGTTCCTCGCGATGTCAGCAATTGTTTCACTGATGACGTCATGGCCTTCAAACCCCTCTACAGTAAACTCGATAAATTGTTGGATTACCTACCTCTTGGACACTTACATTGCTGACGATGTCTCATTTCCACCCACTCTCTGGAACGAATTTTCCTGTTCCACGGCCAGGAAGACGAATAGCTGGGAGGCCATGGAGGAATAGAGAGAGAACTCTATTCCTCCATGCTGGGAGGCTTTTCAGTCCAAAGTTAATCGAATGTTTCACAAAAGTCATCCGCACAACTTCAAATTTATTGAAGCACACATGGACATCCAGGCCTTACTGGACTTACGTCAAAAAGCGCTCCCAGCACGAAAAATCAGCCGAAATCAGGAAAAAAACAGGATAATATCTGATTTTTATATTATTCTGAGGCAGCAGATGCTTGCATATCCTCGCATCGATTTCGTCAGAACTGTGTCCTTCAAATGTTCGCCAGTGTAGGCACCAAGCTTTTTTTTTTTTTTTAATAACATTTTAACAACTCGCGATTTTCCACGAGCCTTTGGGGTGCGAATCAGTTCGCCTCCTCGTGGTGCGCCCTGGGTAGCTAAACGGACAGCATATAGATTGGAACGGAGTTTTTACATACTCAGTTTGGCTGCGGCACGGAGTTTGTTCATTCCCCAGGAAAATTTACCTACAGGCCAAGGTAAAAGGCCACCTGGAATTGGTTCGAAAACTTTCTCTACCTATAACTTTCTCAACAATCTGAGACGCCAATTTTAGCGCCCACATATTTGAACGATTTTTCCTATCTAATTAGAAAAAGTATTCATGATAATCGTACTTTAAAGATAATTTTCTCATCTTCGGATCTACTTGTTGGCTGTGATTACCGATCAGCAAAGCTCTCCTCATTTTGGAAAAAAATAAAATAAATAAATAAATAAAAAAATTAAAAAAAATAATAATCGCTTCATTAACAAAAAAATTGCTAACATCGGTCTAATTTAACATTCCGAATTTTCTGCAAACTTTTGTAAGCCGTTTTCGGGATAGCCATGGCAGGCTGCTTGGTGTTACAAGAACTGTAGAATAAAGGATACAATGTTCAAACCTATAGAAAAATATGAAAAAAAAAAAAAAAATCTTTAATTTAAAATTAAAAAAATAATATAGAAACGTTTGGCGCAATTTATACGTAAGAAAATTAGGCCCTTGTGTAAGATTTTGCTGCATTTTTTTGGGATGTTGGAGCTCAGCAGGCGCAGGGCAACACTATTGCAAGACCTTTTGACGTTGCGGGTTAAATATAGCACCTGGCGTACTTCTTCCAGCTGAGCTGCTCCATCCGGCCCAACAAGCATGTACTTTTTCAGTTAGAGGTCTTAAATGTAAATTTAAAAAAAAAAAAAAAAAAACCGATAGGCACGAAAATGTCGGAAGAGGGCGAGAAAAAAATCGGGATGCAACACCATTCAAAGGTTTTTGCACACTGGTCGAGGGGGTTTCCAAATGACTGCAATATGCATGTACGACAGACGATACCGCGCACTGTGTTCCCCTTCCGCGAATGGCCTCGCAGAATGGCTAATGCGCGTAGGGGCTTGATGGCTAACTTCATTTAAGCCCGGATTTACAAAGTGCCCGGGCGCCAGTTACAATACCCCTCTCCTGCTTCCCCTTTCGACATTTTCTCTTTTTCCTTCAAACCGATCGCTTTTTATCCGTTTCCATTCAACCCATCATTCTGTCCAATAAAAACGCGCTTGATTTTTTTTTTTTTTTGAACGGACACACACCCTCATCCCCAGGTTTTTCCGGGAGGTCGGTTCCGCAGCTCATTTGCTGCCCCAATGCTGTACCGATTTAGACGAGTTTTTTTCCCTCGAAAGTGAGCTCCATTTAAAAAATTGCATGTAACTACAGGTCCGCCCGGGTCTCCTGCATTGAGGCGTATGAAAAGAACTGCAGGTGCGGAAAACTGCTCGTGTTCCGCGTGAGGAACAGACCAGCACCGAAATTGATCAGTCTAGATGGATTCAGATTCAGCGATAGATGCTTCACAAACTCCAAAATTAACTATTTTCGTAATTTTTACTATTTTTTAAGATTGACATTTCAGTTTAAATTTTCAAATGACTCCCAGCCATGTCAGTTGACAAAAATGGCGAATTTATTCGACAGAAGAAATTGTCTTTTCTCGAAATTTACTCACTGAATATTCAAACGCATTTGACGAAATTCAAAATTGAAAATTGAAAACTACATTTAATGTTCGAAAAGATGCTATACCTGCAACATTTTACCCTCTTAATGTATTACGCAGCCCTCTTTCAAAAATCCGCGTGAAAACGTTGTCCTTCCTGATTAAAAGGGCCTTCTCTCACCCCTATGTGGCAATAAGGGATTCATTACCATCATACTTCGAGTGATGGGTTGGAAGAATGCTTACTGTAGGGCCTCAAATTGGCTAATCGATATTTTTCAAACTTTTCGGAACAGACTGATAAAATTGAGCCCTGAATGATCCCCAGGACGTCTTCAAGAAGATAATTATATTATAATTCCAATATTGAACATTTCCTCAAATTACGAAGCCTTAAATGTAAAAATATACGCCCAACGTGGGGCTCGAACCCACGACCCTGAGATTAAGAGTCTCATGCTCTACCGACTGAGCTAGCCGGGCAGATATTTATATTTGACGAGAATTCGGGTCAAAAATTTAAAAATAGCTTCATCTGAGTCGGATCCGAGAGATTCAGCTGTCTAAATACGTGAGGGAGTATTTTCCTCATTTCCTTCAATTCAAATTTAGGTAATTGTCCACTGTGTGTAACCTTTTGGTGATGCTATTTTCCAAGTCCTGAAATGGTTAACAAATAAACCGATACGATGGCCTAGAAGATCAGTGAGTTTTTACTGAACCTCGTCACCCTGAATAGTTGATACACTGGTAACTCAGTAAATACTAGTAAAAGGAAATTCGGTATTTTTGTTAATTACCTACATTTTTTTTAAATTGTTAAAATTTACCGATATATTTAAATATATTTAATATATTTACCGAATTTTTGAACACTTGATTTTGAAATGATGATTTGAACAGAATCGATTAGTCAAACCCAAAACTATTAAGGTGATAGTTCAGGAGATAGACCACTCGAAGTCAGCTATCAAAACTGCCCTGAACTAGGTACGTCATCCACCTCGTAACAAGGTCACGCCTGTGAACTCCGCCACCTCATTTTGGCGCCACAGGGAAAGAAGGGGGAAGGTCACTTTTTTTTCGAAAATGAGTTAAGGTTGGCAACAAACTCTCCCAAGGATGTAGTTTCATAATACGAGATCAAACTTGGAAAAAAGGAGGAGGGTTTGCAAGAAATAGCCTATGTTAGATTTGAAATTACTGGGAAAGAAGGGGGAAGGTCCGAATGAAGGGAAAGAAAGGGGAAGGTTTGAAAGAAAACAGGGAAAGAAAGGGGAAGGTACTCCGTTGGCACGTCTGGTGATAGCAAACGTGTGATTACCCGATTGGACAATATTGTTTGCCACCACGGCTTTACACTGGTGAGTCAATAACCAAAGTTCTTACCCACCTTTAGACTTCAATGATATTATAAAAACTCGGACCTATGTAGGTAAGGAAGAATGAATTGTTCATTGGGGCTATTAATTTTCGTGTTTCTATTGAAAAGTTCAAGGATTTACTCCACTTGAAACAGTTTTGTCAGTCGATGGCAGCGAGGAGATACGTTTCAAAATTAAAAAACCCTGGAAATTCTCCGCTTCACGGAAAAACATTGAATCATGGATATGTTTACTGTAAAGTCGTCGTCACAAATTTTGGTTGTCGAGTAGAAACAGTTTCTAGTAACCAACCGCCAAACTTCCTTACAGACCAATCATGTGATTATTGTTTTCGCGATTATGTTGCGTAACAAATTTTGGTGTCGTTTGGTGTCGCAAATTTTAGAATGACCCCCAGCCCAAAAACATATCCATGTTAATACAGACGCAAGGAGGGCAAGAAAAGCGGCACACGCGGGGAGTAGTGAAAATAATAAAATTGTCCTTTTGGTTTATTATTCTTGGAATAATACACCTATGTTTTCGCGACGCGGGTCGACGACTCCGATCGGCCTCAAAATTTGACATTATCCGTTTCAAGAGGTCTACATTCAAAATCCGAAATGTCCGTCCGCCGTCGGCCGTCCGCCGTCCGGGCCGTTTTGGGCAGTAGGAATTTTTTTAAAAATCTGAAATTTTGGCAAAATACTTGGTTTACCATCTAGTTGTGCCCGCAAGGTTTTCAGTCCGATCGCCCAAACCCGTGGGGCGCTATGGGGCTAAAATGGGGCTACAGGAGGGGTGTTTTGAAGGCTTTTAGCTATGGGATCGAGTTAGGTGTCGTTTTCGAAGTATTTTTGGACGTAGAATCCATTTTTGGGGGTTCCGGAACGATCCGATTTCACTGTGGCGTTCTATAGGGCTTCCATGGGGCTAAAAATGGGATTTTTGAAGGATCCAAAGAAGTTAAATATTTTTCGAGTAAAAATTAAAGAATTTTTGAAAAAACACATTTTTGAAAAAAAATCCCCCCCAAAAAATTTTTTTTGAAATATAAAAATCCAAAAAAAAATTTTTTTAATTTTTTTTATTGACAGAATTAAATGTCTGTACAAGTAACCTATATCACAGAATAATAAACCCTTGTGTAAAATTGGCAGCGTTTTTCTGTCACTCTCCCCCTTTTGGTTTATTATTCTTGGAATAATACACCTATGTTTTCGCGACGCGGGTCGATGACTCCGATCGGGCTCAAAATTTGACATTATCCGTTTCAAGAGGTCTACATTCTAAATCCGAAATGTCCGTCCGCCGTCCGGGCCGTTTTGGGCAGTAGGAATTTGTTTAATAATCTGAAATTTTGACAAAATACTTGGTTTCCCATCTAGTTGTGCCCGCAAGGTTTTCAGTCCGATCGCCCAAACCCGTGGGGCGCTATGGGGCTATAATGGGGCTACGGGAGGGGTGTTTTGAAGGCTTTGAGCTATGGGATCGAGTTAGGTGTCGTTTTCGAAGTATTTTTGGACGTAGAATCCATTTTTTGGGGTCCCGGAACGATCCGATTTCACTGGGACGATCTTTAGGGCTTTCATGGGGCTAAAAATGGGATTTTTGAAGGATCCCAGGATGTTAAATATTTTTCGAGTAAATAATAAAGAATTTTTGAAAAAGAAACATTTTTGAAAAAAAAAAATAAATAAAAATTTTTTTTTTCGATTAAAACCCAAAAACAATTTTTTTTTTAATTTTTTCATTGACAGAATTAAATTTCTGCACAAGTAACGTATATCAAAGAATAATAAACCCTTGTGTAAAATTTGCAGCGTTTTTTCCCTGTTCTCTCTCTGACCCTCCCCCTTCTTTCACTTTTTTTGAGTAATTGTGGATTTCTTTTTTTCAATAAAATTATTTACAAATTGTGGATGTTCATTAATTTATTTCTCTTTCCGTTATATCGTTAGATGAAAGTTTAACTAATGAGGAAAAATAAAACGACCCAGCCTTTCATGAAGATGGATATGAGTAGAACGCGTCAAACTTTCAATTTCATTTTTCTCAGAATGGAAAAATTCACACATTCCCCCTTCTTTCCCTGCGGTCATCACTTGTAAAAGGAAATTCGGTATTTTTGTTAATTACCTACATTTTTTTTAAATCGATAAAATTTACCGATATATTTAAATATATTTAATATATTTACCGAATTTTTGAACACGTGGTTTTGAAATGATGATTTGAACAGAATCGATTAGTCAAACCCAAAACTATTAAGGTGATAGTTCAGGAGATAGACCACTCGAAGTCAGCTATCAAAACTGCCCTGAACTAGGTACGTCATCCACCTCGTAACAAGGTCATACATGCCTGTGAACTCCGCCACCTCATTTTGGCGCGGTTAGGGTTATCTATTTTCTGTAATAAATTTCCATTGGCTTATGCCATGAGCAAATGAGTTGAATGAAAAGGTCTATTGGCTTGGTTTAGGTTAGTTGGTTTGGTTTGGTTTAGGTTAGACGAACGTTAGGTAGGTACTCGATCTTTCAATGCTTGGAGTGACTGCTTTTGTTCGTGCCATCGCCCTGTCCACTTTCAATCTGTCAGCTCTTGCCTTTGCAGCGCCTCTTTCTTTTTTGGTAGTCTTGAGCCATTTCCCAGAGTCAGCAGCATGGCATACTTCAGGTGAACTATGTACTGAGTTTCATGGCTGACAGGGTCTCCTGAAAAAGCAATCCGCCAGGTGCTACCCCTGCTCTTCACGAACTGCCATCAGATAGAATATGGCTTTGCGAGAAAGAATGTGGCGGTTTTTTTTTTTTGGCAAGCTCCAAGAAAATACATTGGTTCGGCAATACTCTTCAACCGTCCACATCAATAGCTCGAAGGAAACCCTCCACCCTTCCTTTTCATCCTCTTCGCTTTATGTTCGACAAGCATACCCGGTTTTTATAGATACATCAAACGAAAGAATTCGTTGATATTCCACCCTTTACTCGGGATATTGGCTTTTTTTCGGGTAAAAAGGGGAAAGTCACTCGGGGAGGGTTTGCCCCGTTTTCTGGGCACAAGGCAAAACTGCTTACGTTCCAAATCATTCAACCCAACTGGGGACCTTTTCGGGTATGGAAGTCGAGGTTTTTACAGTCCTTCAAAAGCCCCCTCCGGCCCCGCGTAAAGAGAAAGAAAATCACACCACGTTTCACTGCGAGGAGAATCAATAAGCGGAAAGAATATAAGACAAACGAAAAGTCGTTTTGAAAAGAAACGAAGCTATAAGGCAGGGGAGGGTTATTGGTTTGAACGGAAAGAACCCAATATCATCGAGAAACAATACACAAGGCTTTTACCCAGTTTAGTGCTTGGAAGGGCTTCTAGCTCATGGATTGATGACGTCCCAGCCAATATAGTATACACATCTATTATATACCAACGGAGTGGGGGTTTTTCGTTTCGAAGGCCTCTTTTTTTCGCCATTTACCAATGTTGCCGTACTATATTGGAGCATTGAATTCACATTTGTTTCTCGCCTAGGCATTCCCCCGTTCGGTTATTTCGCTTCTTCCAAAGGCATCCCCCTCGCCAGCCCTTCTCGTTTTTCCCCAAGGGGTTTTCCTTCGGACGTGCATTGGAAACACACGCGATGGCAGAAAAAATGTCGGCCGATCAACTATCCCCGAATAAATTCCTTTTTTTCGGGATGTATCGAGGGCGCTCAAGAAAACGGGGTGGCCGAAAAAAAAAAAAAAACTTTCCTTCGAAGAGGCGAATAAAAGGAAAGGATGCGGGAAATAGTGGTGGAGGGGGGAATGATTTGGGTGGAGAAATTGGCTCTTCGCAGCCGTTTCCGTTATAACGTCTCGGAAAAAATTGGCAAAGCGTGTTTTCTTCCTCAAGCTTTGTTATTGTCTACTTTAGGTATCAATACCACCAATTCAGAACGTGTCTGAGCATAGTATACTATATCTATAGGTAGGTGTTCATGTACATCACAAGCCTATACTTACTAAACGATCCGGGGGTCGGCGGCCTGCAGTTGAAGATCGGAACAATAGTGAGGCCGGTAGAGAGCGCTGAAAAAAATGTCACTTTTTTCGTTAGGTATTTGCCAAAAACTAGTAAAACCCCAGTTGCACTATTTCTTACTTAAGCTAATTTTTTCCATGCCCAACATAAATAATAAAATTGATATACCTATAGTGTTCTAAATAAATGTGATATTTGTTTTCATATATATATTCTCCTTCACCACTAATAATAAAGCACGACCTGGCTAATTTACTAATTAACTAGCTTTTATTTTCCACAAACTACCACTGTTCTAAATCTAAATACATGAGTAAGAGGGGGCCGCAGTAGATATTGTTCCGTGACAAGCCCATTAATTGCCCAGTGCAAACTGGTAACACTACTTGAATCTTCATTGTTTACAGTCCCTTCCAGATAGCGCTTGAACTTGTGCTTTCCTCCTGTCCATATAAAAGAGCATAATATTGATAGGACTTTAGTGTATTCCATTTTCTATTTAAATTTAATTTTAAATTTATTCAATTTTTAGGTTATTTATTTCTATAAGACATTACCTTGTTAAGTTTTTTCATAAAATTGTCAAAGCCTAATTGAAATTATTTTTGTCATGGTACTCGCGTACCACCGTGAAAGAAGCACCTGATCCTGAGCGTTGGATCAGATCGAGGGAGGAGCTGCGAGGTGAAATCTCCATAATAATGGGGAAAATGTTGGGTGGAAGGGGGGCTGACTTCAGAATTGCGGGTGGATGGAAGCAATCGTCCTAATGGGGCCCGAGACTGCATTATGATATAAACCTCTGGCTTGGTAAATGGAAACTAGGATGGGTTGGAAAGGGGGTGCCAAGGAACAGACTTGCTCCAGAGAGATTGCTTTTGATATGGTAATCCTCGGGAGCCGCACTGTGGAGCATAACTTGGGGTAATCAAGGGGGTCTTCCCTGGCATGAATATTTAGGAGCTAATTGAAGGAGGGAAGAGGCCTCCCCTGCCCGACCCGACCGTCCTCAAGGAGAGAAATGGTTAATGAGCAGAGGGCTCTAATCTCGCCTTCGATGTTTGCTTCGGTACTACACTACACACCCAGGCTATAGCCAATTTCCTGTGACGGTCCTTTGGGCTCCATGACGGGTAAACCTCGTTTCCTTCTAACTTTGAAGCCAAGTCACAGTACTACAGAGCTATTACATTTGCCTGAGGTCTGGATTGATTACCGCCGCGGTACCCTTCTGCCTCTCCAGAATCCGTAGAGCGGAGAACGAATAACTTCAACCAACCAATAAAAGCTCAAACCAGAGTTGGGCAGTAGTTAACTACTTTCTGTAGTTAACTACACTTTTTGGTTCTTTTTCCTATTATTATTTTTTCCTATCCTTGGTGGAATAAATCGACGGGAGAAGAGGGGTTTCTGCGAGATCAAGCCACGACCGAAGCGCGACCCGCTCCTCCCATTGGTACCATTTCTGGCGGGCTGGCAATACCAGTTGAGAAGCGTGGGAGTTCCACACAGAGACCAAGAGGCTTTACAAAAAGATCGGAACCAGAAAGAATCTGGTGCAGAAGGACCAGATTATATTCGGCCGTAACTGGCCCCTGACATATTCGTTACTGGGTGACGTGTGGCAGGATTCTGCCTGCACACATGAATGAAGAAACTTATGTGCCACTAACTGATCCGCAAGTTTGAACGAGTTCTGCTCGATTCACCAAGTTAGGGCATCCATAGACCGGACGCAGGGTCCAACCCATCGGGACGTCTTTCACCATCAAACAAACCACTCCGTCAAACGACATCTCGACCCGAATGGACCTTTTAATCACCCCTCCAGAAAACGCTTCAACACCTGAAACCTCCCGTAAAACCGCCCCGCTTTTAAGGAAATTGAGACAATGTTTAAAGAGGAGAAAATCTATTTAAAAGCGGCTCTTAGTTACTTCACTTCGCGCCAACAATTTTGCGGCGGAAAAAGGCGTTCGGTTAGAATGACTGAAACAAAGACACAAAACACAGTCTGAGGGGAAACTCTTCTCGATTAACTCAACGGTAATTAAACTATTTATTACGCCAGTAAAAGGAAACCTCAGCTTTTTCCCCTTTAAGTTTTTTCCTTCCTGTTTTACAGGTTATAAAAAAGGAGTTTTTCAGAGTGAGAAGGTATTGATTTTGTTTAAAAACTTTCTGTTTAAGGGCTGTCTTTTATATTTGCTTTAACTGCACCAAACGCAACTTGGCGAAAATACAGGGATTTAAAGTTTAAAAGGATATACCTTAAAACAGTCACAGTTAGTTTCCGATTTCAAAGTCCTAGAAGACCAAGTCTTTTAGAACGGCCTTTCAAAACGTTGCGTCCGAAATATGTAGCGAATTCGTCTCTTTAGTGAAGAAGCGTCCGAGGGAGCGTATTATGCCTTTTTCCGAGAGGAAACAGAGATCCTTATCACCGGCAATATGTCCAGATCAAAAGACACGGCCTGAAGGGACGCAAGAGGACGGAGCCTCCTCTTTTCGTCCTCGTCGCTCCAATTAGGAGATGTCCCCTTCCGGAGGGATATGTCAGATTTCCTGAGATTATAAGAGGATTTGAAGGGTCTTCCCCATTGAAAGCCGTTTAATGGCAGAAGGTCTTCGCCGAACAAAAAGGGCGAGATGGCAACGCGATAAGGAAATGTTTCCAGACTTCTGTCATTCTGTTGATGCAGTTAACGGCTGAAAGTAAACACCGTGTAATAACGGATATTCTCTTCAAAGCCTCGAGTGCCACCAGTTGACGTCCATAATGTTGCCACATGTGCTACGTCACAGCTAAAAGTGATTGTTGATTAGCTGGGGAGTAACGTATGCACCCTCTACAACCATTTCACGGACCATTACGTCGTGTTTTTTTTCACGGATGAGTTGAAATAGTAAAATCGAACACGTTTTGTTGTAAATGATTATTTTTATGATTCCCCACATGCAGAAAGTGTGTTTTTACCAAAAGAAAAAAGGTCCAATTTTGTAACAAGCTAGTGGTATCTATAGCTTCTGGTCATAAACGAGTTTTTAGAATGCAAGTGCCAGTTTTATACCAGTTAGCAAGTTTACTAATGAGCAGAAACAGGCTTCAAGTGAGCAGAAACCGGTTTGTAGGTGCAGACATACACGTTTTTATTGAATCGAAATCGGTTTTTAGTGAGCAGAAACCGTGGAAGACTAAACATTAAACAAAAAGGTTGGCCATCAATCATTTTCATGTTAAATTAGCTAAAAACGCTGCAAAATTTACTCAGCGGTTTATTATTCTTATAATAGCCATAGCGCCCCACCGGGTTTTTTACTGTGAGTTTTGATTTGATTTCACTAGCACTTTGACTTACTTCGCTCAGCTAATAGACTAGCACTTTGACAAGGGAGCCTTACTTCGCTCGGCTAATCATTTTCGTACCATGATTCACCCAAATCACAGGCGGCAATATACAACCACAGTGGGCAATACATCCACAAGCGGCAATACACCCACTAGGGGGGGTCTGGGGGGCGGCAATTCACCCACAGGCGGCAATATACACTCACAGGCGGCAATACACCCACAGGTGGCAATACACCCACAAGCGGCAATTCACCCACATGTCTGCTTAAGCGATCGGCCTCGCGAAGCGAGGCCCACGGGGGGTCTGGGGGGCGGAGCCCCCCAGCTGGGTGCGTAGGCGAGCAAAGCGAGCCGGAGCATCTAGTTTGACGAATTATGGAAAAAATTCTATGTGAAAAAAATAAAAAAAATAAAATAAAATAAAAAATAAACAACTTAATTTACCCGTAGGTATAATGTTTGGACTGATTTGGGACCCCTAAAAATGGGATGTGTGTCCAAAATTACTCGGAAAACGACACGACAATCATTAATAATTGAATTTATGATATGTCGACAAAAATGAGTTAATAATTCATTAATAACCATTGTCGACATGATATGATATTATCACAAATTTGACTTCAAGCTCTAAGGCCACTCAGGCTCTAATTACCACGTACGGTAATTGAAATTTTCACAACTTAACAGGTGAGGCAAAAAACTCGGCCCCCTGGACCTCCGGATGCTTTTTGCTTAGAGCCTACGTCAGAAATTCAAGAAACATGGAACATGCTTTATTAACCGAACTAGTGGCCTAACGGTAAGACAAATGAGGACGCTGAACCAGTGGCCTATCGTACGACAGGTGAGGACGCCGAACTAGTGGCCTAACGTTTGTTATAAACGTGACACTCCGGACTAACGTTTTTGGGCAGTTAGGTCACGGCTAAAGCAATTATAAAACTGTTCGTTAAGTATTTAAGTGCGCTCAGTTTTATCACTAACGTTGTTTTATCAATTACGCGCTGTTGTCATTTTTATGTTTCCAGGTAGCCTTCGCAGGGTCACCGTGCCTTCTGCAATATTAAAACTATCACAATAATCACAATAAGTTCAAATTATTTGAAAGGCATTTAAGGGGGGTGAAGAACTCATTTTCCTCAAAATGTTATTACGTGGTGTTAGAACTTGAGATCAAAATTTTGACCTCATGGCATCCTTCAAAAGCTCCGTTGTAGCCTCAGTGACAGTGACTCACTGTGACTCACTCAGCTATGGTGACCAGGCGTACTACTTTGGAAGGACATGTACTACTTTTGGGCTCAATGTACTACCACGTATCATGTACTACCAAGCGTACTACTTTTGCCTTTCTTGCCAGAAATTGAAAAAAAAAAAAAAAAAAAAAAAAGTTGTGAAAGTTCGGTGGGAAGGGGGAACTATAATAGCGACCTACGTGGTCAGAGGGAAAATATTGACTCGTTTGTAAGCTCTCAATAAATTTTTCACTCGTCGTGATCTGTGTAATAATTCTGCGTGATCTTAGAATAAAACCGTTTGGTGCAATAAAAATCAACGCTTTATTCATGTTTACCTTGCATTTTTTAATAAGATAAGGGATAGTCTATACTGTTAAACAAGTAGCTTTCAATGAAATTTCGAGACGAATGAATAACTTATATTTTTTAGACTGCAACCATGAACACCACTAGCAACCTAACACTATTCCCCTCCTTTAAAGAGTCGAAGACGGTCTGCATGGACGACTCTATACCTTCCATTCGTCATCTTAACCCGGAAAACGACGTCGGAGATCGCTTTTACCACTTCGCATGGGCCATTCCATGGGGACTCCAGCTTCGGGCACCGCCCTACTGCCCTTCGTGGGTTGTAGCACCATACCTTGTCTCCAGCAGCGAACTGAGGATCCCTACATTTGACATCGTATCTCTTCTTGGTTTTTTCGGCTGCATTCAGTAGTCTTTGTCGGGCTAGGTCATGGACTGTCATCATGTTATCCTCTAACACACTTGCGAATTGTGTTCTGCTCTCCGTGTGGGGTGGCTTACCATAGAGTAAGTGAACGGGAAGATTGAGCTCTCTACCGAACAACAGGCGTGCGGGGGAAAAGCCTATCGTTGCCTGTTCCGTCCCCCGATAGGCCAGCAGCGCTAGCGGTAGCTTCTGGTCCCATTCCTTTTGTCGGCCCTCAGTGAGCTTCGATAACAGGTCCCAGAGCGTTCGGTTGAACCTCTCGACCTGACCATCGCTCTGGGGCCGCATGGGAGTGGTTCGAGTTTTCCGGATGTTTAGCAGGCTGACCACCTCACGGAAAATCGTGGACTCGAACGACCTCCCTTGGTCAGTGTGCAGCTCTCGGGGTACTCCGAACCTCGCTATCACATTATCCACCAGACAGCGAGCCACAGTTTCCGCCCTGATGTCAGGCACCGCAAAGGCCTCTGGCCACTTTGTAAAATAATCCACCATTACAACAATGTACTTGTTTCCCCAGTGGCTCATTGGCAAAGGTCCCATGAAGTCCAGGCCCACTCTCTCGAAAGGGACACCAACCGTATAAGTTTTCATTGGTGCCCTTGGTGGTTTCGTCTTCCCGCGTTGGCTGCAGACTGCGCAGCGCTCACAATATTGCCGAACATCCTTGTGCATTCCTAGCCAGTAGAAAGCGGTACGCAGGGTGTTGATCGTGCGCCTATGTCCAAAGTGTCCTAGCCCGTGCCCTTGCTCAAGGATCAATGCTCTCTGTGCACGTGGCACCAGAATCTGAAGAACGACTGATTTCTGGTCGTCCGATTCCCATTTCCTCTTCAGAACACCTTTTTCCAAAACTATACAGTTGAACATTGCCCAATAAGCTTTGATTCCCTGTCCAAGGTGAGCAATATCCTCCCACAATGGGCGCTGCCGCCGTTCTACCCATGAGTACAGTTGGCCCAAATCAGGATCTTCCAGTTGCTTAGCCCGCCAGTCTATGTCAGGTTCCAGCTTCATCCCGCGCAAGTCATTTGACAGGGCATCTCTTTTTGCTTCAGCACGGATGCAGTACCGACAATTACTATCGTAGCAGGGCCGCCTGGACATTCCGTCTGCATTCAAGTGCTTTGAACCAGGCCTGTGTTCAACTTTCATGTTGTACACCTGCAGCTGTTCCAACCACCTTGCCATTTGACCGTCAGGCTCTCTGAATGTTTGAAGCCACTGCAAGGCGGCATGATCAGTGCGAACAGTGAATTCTGCCCCTGAATCCAGGCCAAAAGAGCGGTAGTGTCGAAGAGCATCCACCAACCCCAATAACTCTTTACGCGTCACGCAGTAGTTCCGTTCGGCTTTGTGCAAACACCTACTATAATAGGCCAGAACTCTCTCTTTCGCACTTTGGACTTGGGACAGTACTGCACCAATGGTCTTTTCACTGGCATCTGTGTCTAAGATGTAACGTGCATTTGGTTCAACGTGTGCCAGCAGTGGGGCTCCCGTCAATGCTTTCTTGAGAGTTTCAAAGGCGTTTTGACATGCTGGGGTCCACTCGTAGGGGTGTCCTTTCTCCTGTAGTGGATACAGTGTAGCTGCTGTCTCTGCGAAGTGAGGAACAAACTGACGGTAGTAAGAGCAAAATCCTAGGAATGTCCGGAGTTCCTTGACATTACTTGGTACTGGCCACGACTCGACTTTTTCCACCTTGTCAGGGTCAGTTGCTACCCCGTCTTGCGAAACCTTGTAGCCCAGGTATGTAACGCTCTGCCGGAACAGCTCACACTTTTTGGGATTGAGCTTAACCTTCTCCTCCCGAAATCTCTGAAATACCCGGCGAAGCCATGTGACTTGCTCAGCTACTGAAGGAGTATGGACCAGCACATCATCGAGGTAAACCTTCAGATGCTCGCCCTCCAGCTCTGACCGCAACATCCTATTCATTGCCCGCTGAAATGTGGCTGGCGCATTCGTGAGGCCGAACGGCATTACACGGAACTGCCAAAGCCCTTGGGGAGTGCAAAATGCGGTTTTTTCCTTGTCGCAGTCTTCCATCGCAATTTGCCAATAACCACTTTGTAGATCCAGGGTTGAAAACCAGGCACTACCAGCCAACGCACCCAACAGTTCGTCGACCTTCGGCAGTGGAAATGCATCTCTCTTTGTGATTCCGTTCAGCTGCCTGTAATCTATACAAAACCTAGTTGAACCATCCTTTTTCTTGACTAGGACAATAGGACTAGCCCATGGGCTTCTAGCAGGCTCAATAATTCCATTCCGTTCCATTTTTCTAATCAGATCTTGAACTTCGGGCAGTTTGTGTGGAGGCAAGCGTCTGGGGGACTGATAAATTGGCTTGTGTGATCCAACGTCAATTGCATGCTTCACTCCTTTGATGCAGCCCAAATCCCCGTCGTTTCGAGCAAAAACATCTGCGAAGTCTATCAAAAGGGCTTGAAGTAATTTAGTATCCCCTGGCTTTAAGCATTCTCCAGACCGCCTCGCGAGATCTTGCAAATGGGGAGGAATACCGCCTGTGTCAACCGCCATGACCTCCACAACTGGAACTAAAGGCAGTACAGACGCTTCTAATTCCTGAAACCCTTGAGTGCTCAATGTATCCACAGTGCCTGGCTGCTCACATGACGTTAGCTCCACAACTGGGTTGTTTGTGAGTATTTTCGTATTCCCAACCACAATACTACTGTCTGCCGCGTGAATTTGCACCTCGTTCGCTTTCAAAAAATCCATTCCTATCACACATTCTTCTCGAATGTCAGCAACTAGAACTTCATGTATTCTTGGAAGACCATCTCCCAAATCAATCTCAACTTTCGCTGTTCCCAGCACAGGGACTGCGTCCCCTGTGATTGCCCTTAACCACCCGTAACCCTGCACTTCGGCACACATAAGTGCCCTTGCTGGTATTACGTCCTTGCCAACTACCGTACTGGTGGCCCCACTGTCTACTATCATGATGCAGGGAACCCCGTTCAGCTTACCCGCCAGCGTTATAGAAGAGCAACTCCTAAAGTGATAGGCAACCGGTGCTGCCTGTTTACTGCCTATTGTCTGTGTGGCCTTTGTGCAATGGGTGGTCAGACTTCGGCCATTCAATCTGACCTTTCCCCGTTTCCCTGCCGATTTGCAGGTGGATGAGGGAGACGAGTCGGGCAAGAGAACCACGTGTGGCCAGGTTCATCACATCGCCAACATAAGAATGGGCGCTTACGAGGTGGCAGATTGGCTTTCAGTTCCCCAGGAAGGGGTCGTTTCATGGTAGCCCAAGTAGTAGCCGTGTTAGCAGACTCTGGTACCGGGGTGGCCTGCCTGACCACTGCACTTCCCCTGCTTGGCGCGCTCTCAGCCTTCAAGGCAAGTTCAAGCGCTTCGGCCATAGTCGTGGGACCGACGATATGCACATGACGGGCAACGTCTAGATCCCGAAGCCCCTTAACGAACAGTAAAATCAGTTGGCCTTCCATATGTCGGCTGTCCCCGGTCCACGCCTTGCCAGCCAACTCCTTTAAGGCGTAGTGGTATTCTCGGATGCCTTCCTTCAACCGCTGTGTACGCGAGTTCAGCTCTGCAACATAAGACTGGGCGGAACAAACATCGCCAAATTTGTCAGTCAGGGCTGCAACTAACTGGCCGTAGTCATTTGGGTCGCTAACCAGATTGAGTACTTTTACCGCTTCGCCGGTCAGTGAGGCAAGCAGCTTGTCAGCCTTTACGGCGTCCGACCAATTGTGCTTTCGCGCTAGGCCTTCGAACTGCTTGTGGAACGCTGGCCAATCAATCGCTCCATTGAACTTCGGCACCTTCGTTTGTTCATGACTCTGCCGCAACGTAGCTAGTTCTTGCTGCAGTGACACTAACTCACTCTCAAACGCACTCCTGGCGGTGTTGAGCTCAGTACGTAAACTGTCTATCTCAGCATGCGCTATAGCCAAACGCTGCTCGAGGTGGACCTCCATGTTGTCGCATAATCGTTCCACCTCGGCACGAGAATAAGACTCACCTCGCTCCGGAGTACCCTGTGCCCCGTCGGCCTCCCGTGAAGGACCCGCAGACGGAGGCCCCGGAAGTTCGGAGGGAGCAGTAGAAGCCTCCACAACAGCTCCTTCAGCAGCAGGAGCTCGCCTACGAGACCGCGTCAACATGTGTGGGTCCAAAATCAACAACTTCTGACACCAATGTTAAACAAGTAGCTTTCAATGAAATTTCGAGACGAATGAATAACTTATATTTTTTAGACTGCAACCATGAACACCACTAGCAACCTAACAATACCTATAACATATTACATTGGTATATATATATATTCTAATTTGGAAAATGTACTACTTTTATAGAAAAAAAATCTGGTCAATCTGTGAGGCTGCCTCACAGATCCCCACATTGAAATTGGATGGATTGGGATCCGCAAAAATGGATTCCACGTCCAAAAATACTTCAAAATGACACCAAACTCGACCTCATGTCCTAAACCCTTCCGCAGCCCTTTTTCGGCCCCTCAGAGCCCCATGGGTCCGGGAGATCGGGCAGAAAACATTTCGGGCACAATTTGATGTTAAACCGAATAATTCAAACCAAGAATAATAAGTAGTATGTATTCTTAACGAGCCAAAACGGCTTATGGTCACTTCATTTTCGGAATCCTTCATTTTGAATCGTATAAAGACAAATTTTGAGGCCGTTCAAAATGTTTGACCTCCTTCGTGAATAGGTTCTGAGAGTAATAAATTAAAATAACTAAAAACTGTGGCTTTAACTGTTTTGTGCAACATTTTTGTAAGTAGTTTTTGTATTTTGTAAGCTCTGAAGATGATAAAATTAATACATCTTTTGGTTTTTCACAGTGATGCTTCAACAAATTCTTGAAGACCACTTTTTGATTTGCATACACTCATTCAGTTGCCTGTCATCCTTTATCGCCCCGAATGATTTCCATTTGTACCAGAGTCATCCACCCCTTTTCGATCCAGGAGGGGGTTTCAGGGGGTTAGCTCGCATGATAGTCCCATCAGTCTATTCAGCATAGTCTTGAAAGGGGCGAGATTATTCCATCAACTCCCGCGTTTCCCGGTTATATGGGAAAACCTGCCACTCCTCCTTAGGAGAGGGTTCGTCTTCAAAGATGGATGGATCATGCAAATACACTCCCCTCTCCCATATTCCTCGTCTTGAGCCCCCTCGCCACGTCTTGAGCGATGTGACGTTGAGAAGCTCCTCCTTAACTCGCCTAATAATCAGATAATCAAACCCATCAGTCAAACCTTAACTCAACTCCCGAGGTGGCTCTTCGTGATCAATATTACCAGAGTTCCCATTCAGCTCATGAAAACCTTTTTTTTTTTTGGTGGTGTTACAAATCAACGAACAGCTGCACAAACTTGCATGTTAAACGACGTTTGGAGGCCGCCCAAGCGCGATGCGCACTCTGGTGATACAAATTTATATGTGTATACGTGATACTTGTATACAGAGAACCCCTTCATTCACCCTCGACAACTGTCTCATCCTTTTACACCCGGAAATGTTTGCTCATCAGCGGTCGCTTTCACCACCCCTCCAAATAAGTGCGCGACTGAAATAATAACAACATTGTGAATCATGGACGTTACGAATTTTACCGGAAGTTGGATGGATAGTAACTATCCATCAACAACAGTTGTTTGAACGAACCTCAACAACAGTTACTGTTGTTGAGGTTCATTCAAATAAGACGATGAATTTGCCGTCGTTTCAAGAGGTATGTTCGCCTATCATCTGGACCAAACAGGAAACGAAAATTATAATCGTCAGAAAATTTAAAAATATTGGAAACTTAAACAACAGACAAATTCGTCCACGCAACAGACATTTAAAAGTTTTTCATAATTAAAAATTAATTACATGTAATTCCAATTATTGCCATATAATTAATTTTTGGAATGTTTACAATTAATCCTTGTGCAATTATAGTTTGCAGCGTTTTTCGATTTTCTCTCCTTCGCTTTATTGTTTATTTTTTATGGAGTTTATATACTTACTTGATATTTATTAATGATTCATATCGACATAGGAAAACATTCTCACGTAACCTCAAAGAAAACACTCCTACAGAGGTCGGTACTTACACATGTAAACATAAAAAGTTAAATGATATTGAATATATATAATTTACATAGAAATGAACGTACAGAAATTACTGTTAAATAAATAAATTAGAAATTACAAGTTTGTATACCTAGCCTAAAACCATCCCTGAAACTTGCGCGCCCACCCTCACGGAAATCGGTGGAGAAAATTTTGAGATTTTGGAGCATAAACAAACCAACATAACATTTTTATATATAGAGATTATTATTTAATAATGTGACGTTTTGTTATGCTTTAAGCACTGAGAAGAAGCATTGTTCATATTTTGCCTGAATCTACAAGAATAGGCAACCCGCCTTGCAATGGTGGTTCAATAGCGTGACCAGTTGCATTCGAGTTTCCGTCAGGAGCAGCCCAACTTTATGAAACGGAAGGTTCTCGCTATTTGGCGTGCCCAACAGAAATTAGCTCGTTTTACGGCACTATAAACTCCCTAGCGACACTTCGCTCGACGCAATATGATAATTGACCTCAGGATCTCGACATCTCCTACCACTAAATCAACCCGGGTGGGCATGTCTCAAAATATGTTGTGATATACGGTTCTCGCATTCGGCCCCAACAAATCCGCCGTCGTGTCTGTTTTCCTCCTTCAATTAAAAAACCCCCAAAGGCGCGAAAGGGGAGGCCGTTATTTCCGCACATCGGGGTTATTTTCGAGTTTTAGTGGCGAAGGAAAGTAACTCATAACTGACGTCTCCGTTTTAAAATTACCCACCCGCCCCGACGGAGGGTTTTGATGTTCCTTATGAAATACAACATTACCCAGTTGGTTATGTTGAGGGAAGAGCCTGAGTTATAATCTCGCTAACAAGTTGGGAGCTGACGGGTTAAAATATGACGATTTGTTTTTAGAATGTGCAGTGTAAGATTGGACGAGTGAAATGTCAGACAAATAGGAAGATGTTCCAAATTTTGTAATAGGTATGCATCTGTTTTACCGCTGAGTTTTCCGTTCGCGAATTCAGCACGAGCCATAGAGACATCAAAGCAACTTTCCATTGTCAAAAATTTCTCCATTAACATCATTTGACACTTTATCTTGAGTTTCTTTGGAGATTCTGTTCATAGCGTTCGGTTTGCGATCGTCTTGGTTCGTATTAGGGTGATCTCCGAAAGTAGGGATATTTGACTCTCAGTTTCCGGGGTTCTTAAAGTGCGATTATTGTTGAATTTTGGCTAATTATTCTTGGAATAATACACCTATGTAGTCGCGACGGAGGTCGACGACTCGGATCGGTCTCAAAATTTGACATTATCCGTTTCAAGAGGTCTAGATTCCAAAAACGAAATGTCCGTCCGCCGTCCGGGCTGTACTTAGGATTTTTTTTAAATCTGAAATGTTGACAAAATACTCGGTTTACCATCAAGTTGTGCCCGCAAGGTTTTCAGTCCGATCGTCCAAACCCGTGGGACGCTATGGGGCTAAAATGGGGATACGGTCGGGTTTTTAAAAAAGGCTTTTGGCTATGGGATCGAGTTAGGTGTCGTTTTCGAAGTATTTTTGGAAGTAGAATCCATTTTTGTGGGTCCTGGAACGATCCGATTTCACTGTTGCGATCTATCGGGCCCTTGAATAAAACAACATAATAATATTAAATATCACGTTAACTCCAAATTTTGGAGTTAGGAATGGAAATGCATCCGAATTTCGGATTAAATCATACTGTACAATGTAGGTACACTGGAGTAATGCAAAAAATTTAATGGCTGTGTTCGCTTAGTTGTGAATGTGATCGTGCGTATTGACTCAACTTATTCGTGATATAAATTAACTTATTCGACGTGACCGATGCTTCAGTTTTGCTTCCGAGTCTGCGAAGCAGCGGAAGCCTTGTGTTCACTTTCGGGAGAAAAAAAAATTTTGTTGTCCAAATTCAAAATTTCCACTCGCATTTTGCGTTTCATAGCCTGAACAAATTTGGTTCCGTGTCTGTCGGTCTGTCGGTCTGTCCGCATTTCCTTGTTACCGCCATAATTTCCACAATTTTGAATGAATTTAGCTCACATTTTGAGGGATTATGCGGATAAGGCTCCTTGAGGTCCCATACGGATTTCATCACGATTGAATCAGCGGTACGCTCAGCGCATGCGCGAACGTAATTTCCTTGCCACAGCCATAACTCCTACAATTTTGATCGGATTTCAATCAAATTTTCAGGAATTGTGTGGGTATAGCCCTAGATGGTTCCCTATCAGTTTCATCACGATTGAATCAGTGGTACTTCCTGCGCATGCGCGAACGTAATTTTCTTGTTACAGTTGTTACGTTCATTTTGAACATGGCGCGAGGAAGCTCATGTGCCATTGCCTTGGCAGTGTATTTAGTTTTTTAATGGTGGCCAACTCGTCGGCCAATAGGAGCTGACTTCGGGTTTCCGCCAAAATTTTAATTGCAATTTTTCCATAAATTTTATAAATTTGTACGAACTTGCAGTTCGTGTTTTAACCCCATTGTCACTATTATTTCGACGTCATCTGTCGATTAAAAAAAAAAAAAAAATCCAGACACGTTTCCATTCCTAACTTTATCATAAAACTTATTATGTTAGATAATAAAATTCAAAAATTTAGGAATATCGTAGAGTGATATCGAGAATATCGAGATCGACGCGGCGTAAAACCGGAATAGGTACGTCTTGTCTCGTCAATCGGGAAAGCCAACGATGTTCCTGACGTTGAACGCGTTGGAATAGGTACGAATGGGTGTAATTGCTTGTACAAATCTTGTACGAAGAAAAGAGTACACGGACGACAATCGAATCTCCATACGACGTTGGTCAACGAGGGCCCATTGACGTGCTGCGCATATTTCAAGAAGATCGTCGGCACTTCTTCATGTTGAAGTCTCTGAAGAACAGCTCTTTCGACCGTCGCCGTCGATTGTTTCAAAAGAACGAGTTAAAGCATCTCCTCGTCGCCGCCCTTAGTAACGTATATGTATAACCAAATTTGGTTGTTACATATTTTCACAATTTTCGTAAATTTTTGGTTACCTACAACAGAAAACCGATATTGGTATTGTGATCTGTGCGATATGTGTCTATCTTAAATATTAAATGTTGGCAGATGGTAGGTATTTCCTGGTAAATAGCCCACTATATACGATCAAATCAATGCTTGGAGTGACGAGCAAAGCTCAGCAGAAATCACGACAATTGATTTCCAAAGCAGCGGGAGTTTCCTCTTTTTTCACCCCCCTTCGCAAATCCAACAAATCAAGACGATAATCGTATGGACTCGGTAATGAAGTGGCCGAGAAGCGGTGTCATTTTCAAAGCAGATGTCCAAATAAACGCGAAAAAAGGGGGAGAGAGAGGAGAAAGTCGCAAAAGGGACTCCCAGAAACTATTAGTTATAACCCACCCCGCCACTCGTCACTACCCCTACTTCAACCCCTTACACATTGAGTTACAAAAAAAGACGCCACGACAAGTTCGAGGGCGGACTGGGGATGAGCGATGAGCTATTTGAACGATGCAGATGTGACCCTCCTCTTTCTAAAGGAGAAAATGTTCCACTTGGCGGTGCATGAAAATGGTGTTATGACACACCAACTGATTAACCAACAAGGCACACCAGGGTGGCCAGTTAATACGAGCGATAAAATTGCGTTAGTCATTTGGAGTACGAGCATTTAATCATGGTTTATACAAATTTATTGATTAGTGAAAATTATTCATTTTTAACCCGGCGAACCTGGTTCTGGGATTATTTCTCTTGAACATTAAGGCTGTTAATTAAAAAAATGTAAAAAAAAAACGGAGAGGGGGGACTATGCATCGGGGATGGGATCAATGATAGAAATAGGCATTTCTGGTAGGTTGCACTTCCTACATAGTTGCACTTCCTAGAGGACTCATGATTGAATTAGAACGCATGACAATGGCAGTCGTTGTCCATAGAACCAATCTTCGGCACTTTCTGATGAGCGGGACTTGCCAGCCTGGCAATGCCAGGTATTTACGTACAAGAACATAATATTATTGCGTCTCGGGTTATGAATAATATTCATTATGAAATTTCATGCTTGATGCATGCTTGCAAAAAATTTCGAGCACACTTTTAGCTCAACCCCCCGGTAATGATATCGATATCACTGGATAACACGAGAGCGATATTCACCCATAGCAGGGCTTGTGAGAACTAAACTACGGTTGGAGCCAGACGTTCGTTTAAAACGAAGATGAAGAAATGAATGATGAAAAAATTTACCTATCATTCGGTTTTCATTAATTTTAAAATGTTTCCCTTTTTAGTCATTTTTCATTAATTTTAAAATTTGATTACATGTACTAACTATATTATTTTCTTAGCGTTTAGCGTGCAGCTGAAGATGCTGTTAATATGCAATTTCTTTCCGTTACAAAAATGATTTTTGATAGATTTTTGAAAAATCTAAAACATTTTAATGTCCGTTTTCCAAATCCCCAATATTTTTAAATTTCCTGACCACTCGTTTTCGTTCATTCCGTTAGGCCCGGATGATGGTCCTACCTTTTGAAACGTTGGTATCGTGTTATTTGACCGAACCTCAACAACTTTCCACTTTCCAACCGGAAGTTTTTTGTTGCTTGATAGCAATTGAGTAAAGCCCAAGCACGTTCAGGGATCGATAACGCCCAAAACGCTTTTCCATTGTGTTAAAATGTAGATATCGTACAGGTGGAGGAGCTCTGCGAAGCTAATATCTCTCTATTGATATTGACCGACCACAAAACGGCGAAGTATTGACGATATTGCCTGGAGGGATATCTGTGGACTCGGGTGATTGCCTGTTTTTACTTCTCTCCCCCTTCTCCGTCGACGGGCCAATCACGTCCGGGATCCTCACAATATCGCCCTACCCAATAAACCGCCGAGGAGATGTAAGCGGGATAAGCGATACGAAACATGCAATATCGTCTTGATTAAAACTATGTGTGTCAACCATACCGTCCCCCTTTGCAACAACAACGCCCGCCCAATTCCTAGGATATTTCGCCCTGCGCCGAACCCCTCTTTCCATTTTATATCCTTCCGCTGTCGTGTAAACAAGGGAGATTTTCTATATGAAAATCCCTTCTTCTTTTTACGATGTTTCGGATGAAAACAATTTACGTCGAGTTATATCAAGTAGCCTCGAATCAGCTTGAGCTTATTACGGACATGAAAAGGGGCACATGGTAAATTGGTTCGAGTCATGAATCCTCAATCAGGAAATCGAAATGCGGGAGGAAATCAAGAAAATATCACGCAGAACTCGCAGAAGGGCGCCGCTCCCCGGAAACGATCCTCACGTGATTGAATAAATAAATCAACACAAGGACTGCTGCTGAGGGGGTTGATTTCCCGAATGAATGGCAATTTACGTGAGAGTACGCGGGGGGAAACCACCTTCGCCGTTGGAAAATCGTCGGTGAAATGTCAATATAAACAATCATTTCCCCCGTGCGTTCCCTCGTTCACGACCAAAATTTCCATCGCAAACCCCCGAGAGGCCTTCACCTTCACGAATTATTAAGGCGCAGTCGGCGTGTGATGGGCGGGCCCAATGAGGGATTGGTTTACATACAACCCACCCTTTAACAACCTGAACACTTCAAATCACATTTTCTGGCGAGCGTATTCTTCGAAGCATCAAACCGGTCAGTTCAAAGACCCAGAAGAGCTGAGGATTTCTAGTAATAGACTTCTAATGTACTGCAGATGAGCCGGGATAACATTGGAACTGGACAGGGCCGGCTCACCATGAAGGTGGCGAGTATCAAACCCGAGCGAGGGTCAAGTATTCATCCTATTACGACGAAGTTAATCCGAAGATTACGACACCAGATGTCCTCCATACCCACGATCATTTGGATTTATACCAGGACTCGATTGCACCAAAGCAACCAGACTGATTTCGGACGAGTTTCGTAAGTGTGTTGGTGGGTTGTGATTTGACGGGAAGGAGCAAGCGCGCAGGTGGCTTTGGGAGAGTGGCTTCGTGGGTCTGCAGTCCTCGAGGAAGAAGGAGAAAAAGAAAACGCTGCAAATTTAACACAAGGGTTTATTATTCTGTGATATAGGTTACTTGTACAGACATTTAAGTACCTAATTCTGTCAATAAAAAAAATTAAAAAATTTTTTTTTTTTGGATTTTTATATTTCAAAAAACTTTTTGAGGCGATTTTTTTTCAAAAATGTGTTTTTTCAAAAATTCTTTAATTTTTACTCGAAAGATATTTAACTTCTTGGGATCCTTCAAAAATCCCATTTTTAGCCCCATGAAAGCCCTATAGATCGCCACAGTGAAATCGGATCGTTCCGGGACCCCAAAAACTGGATTCTACGTCCAAAAATACTTCGAAAACGACACCTGACTCGATCCCATAGCCAAAAGCCTTCTAAAACCACCTTCTGTAGCCCCATTTTAGCCCCAGAGCGCCCCACGGGTTTGGGCGATCGGGCTGAAAACCTTGCGGGCACAACTAGATGGTAAACCGAGTATTTTGTCAAAATTTCAGATTTTTAAAAAAATTCCTACTGCCCAAAACGGCCTGGACGGCGTACGGCGGACGGACATTTCGGATTTAGAATGTAGACCACTTGAAACGGATAATGTCAAATTTTGAGCCCGATCGGAGTCATCGACCCGCGTCGCGAAAACATAGGTGTATTATTCCAAGAATAATAAACCAAAAGAAGAAGAAGAAGAAGAAGAAGAAGAAGAGATTCTAGAAACATGGAACATGCTTTATTAACTGTGGGCTTGTTGAAACCCATCTTGCGCGCTGGAAAAGTAACTGTCTGACGCCAAACTAGAGGCCTGACGGTGAGACTAGTGACGACAGGTGAGGCCTCCGAACTAGTTGCATAACGTACGACAGGTGAGGGCGCCGCACTAGTGGCCTAACGCATATTTATATATTACGTTGGAAGAGGTTCTATTACTCTGGAAGAGGTTCTTGGATGATATCCTGTGGTGACACGGACAGGAGTCCGTAGAACAATTTATACAAGAACTGAATCTGTCATCGGCAGTGAGGTTTACACATGACATGTGTCATCTCATCTACACATTAACCCCACCAACGCCCAGATATAATATATCTAGATATTATCTTCACCACACGAGCCATCCGCCCCATACGAAGAAGGCAATTCCTCGATCTCTTTCCATCCGAGGACACAAGATATGCAGCAGAAGGTAGGACCTCAAACGCTACCTTGGTGATCTTCAAGCATGCCTGGAAGAACGAGGATACCCCAGATCACTTCGGCGAAATCGAATCATCCCGGCACATACTGTGTACCAACCCCCAGGTGGCCATCAAGACAGAACTGCTCCGTTCCTCACCACGACATTCTTCCCAGGAATGCAACAATTCAGTACTACACAGGGTCCTCACCGACAATCCAATCACGCCTGCCATCTTCGTATCCCCATTCTGTGTCGCATATAAAAGGCCGCAAAATTTCAGCAACATCCTTTCCAAGAGGCAACCCACCCCTACAACACCTAGTCGAACCCCTGGACTTCACCCGTGTGGGAATCGTCGCTGCAAACTTGACGAAATCATCGAGACAAACTCAACACTCACCTCGCCGAACATGACGTACTCGTATCGAGTTCAAGGATCGGGTATATGCACTAGGTACTGCCAAATGTGTGTATGGGCTCCAGTGCAAACATTGCCCAAAATTTTACGTGGGAAAGTCGTGGACACCTGTCAACGTCACGATGAATAATGACCGTTCAGCCTGTCACCTTTGAACCTTTCTTTGAACACGCCCAAAGCCATGGGCAGCTGTTCAACGATTGCTTCACGGTGAGAGCTCTCAAGTGGATGCCACCGTCTGCAACAAAGCTGCAACTCCGTTGCACTGAACAAGCTCTCCAGTGGCTCCTGGGTGCAAATCGTCCCCCTCGGTTACTAAGACAGGTATGCCCCAGGGCTAACATTTCTTTTATTTCTATTGTTCTTGGAATAATACACCTATGTGATCGCGACGGAGGTCGACGACTCGGATCGGCCTCAAAATTTGACATTATCCGTTTCAAGAGATTCTAAACCCGAAATGCCCATCCGCCGTACGCCGTCCGGGGCGTTTTGGGGAGTAGGAATTTTTTTTTAATTCTGAAATTTTGGCAAAATACTCGGTTTACCATTTACTTAGTTGAGCCCGCAAGGTTTTCAGCCCGATCGCCCAAACCCGTGGAGCGCTACATAGCTAAAATGGGGCTACGGGAGGTTTTTTTGTAGGCTTTTGGCTATACGATCGTGTTAGGTGTCGTTTTCGAAGTATTTTTGGACGTAGAATCCATTTTTGGGGGTTCCGGAACGATCCGATTTCACTGTGGCGATCTATGGGGCTTTCATGGGGCTTCAAATGGGATTTTTGAAGGATGACCAGGAGGTCAAATATTTTTCGAATAATAACAAAAGATTTATGAAAAAAAAAAATTTCCCAAAAAAAAAAAATTGTTTCCAAAATTTTTTCTCGATGCCACAGAATTAAATTTTTGCACAAGTAACCTACATCAATAATAGGATCAATAAGGAATAATAAACCCTTGTGTAAAATTTGCAGCGTTTTTCTATTTATTAGGTATTTTTCTCTCGATTGAGTTTTTCGGTTCCTAAATGAATTTTTATTAATTTATTGGTTTCATTACCGCTTTTTTCATTTCTCCATTGTTATTAATTTCAAATTGTTGTTTCATAATTCTCCTGAGTTATTTATTTTTAAATTTCGTTTCATTTCCTCCCCATCCGACCATCAAGTACCCACCTACCTTCCTCAATAGCAGCACGAAGAGGAGAAGGAACCATCGCACAACACACCGCGCTCCTTATTTGCTCGTCAACGACTGAAGTCGAAATATCGCACAATTTAGTAAGTAAAATCTTTTGTTTCTCCAATCTGAAATTTTGAGTTTATATATTACGTAATATATAAACGTGATAATCCCGCGTCTCCCTCACCGATTACCGTTTTTGGGCAGTTAGAGGTCACAGCTAAAGCATGTTCCACGTTGTAATACTAATTGAACAATTAAGGCTTGCAACGGTTGTGTGTATTGTTGTAGGAAAGATGGATAACGTGAGAGAACTTGAAAACATTCGAAGTGGGAAAATAAAAGGGAACCCGGTTGTGATGGAGAATGATAGGCGATGAAAGTAGAGGGGTACCCAGACCTAGCAGAGGGGATGATTGCCTGAAACAGGAGAATGCTCTCAAAATAATGCCTCGAAGGTTTATATTGCTGGAGGCGGCGAAAAGAGGCGGTCTAGCGAGAAAAAAGAAAGAAAGAGAAATTCGAGTAAATTGTGCGTGGATGGCCGTGAGATCGGTTCCCAGAAAGGCCGAAGGGCCAAATCCTGGCAGACGTGGAATTCGTGAAAAACTGCCAAATCTGAGGCAAAAGGATTGAAATAATGTCGAGGATTTTTGTGTTTTGTTTTGTTTGTCAGTCGAACAATGAACTGGGTATTTATCACCTGGCCGCCTCGGGTTCTCCCCAGTGTGACGATGCGGCCCATCATCTGTAACGACAACCTATCGAGCTCTTTTGGAGAGGAAAAAAAAAGTGAGGAAAAAGCTTCAGCTCCGGCACCTCATTATCGCACTATATCGACAGTGACGTTTACCTTCCCATTACGAGGCGGTTCACCCAAAATAAAAATCCTTTTCTTTTCTTGGTTGACGGCTTGAAAAAGAAGACAACAGGAGTTACTGTTGCATCGTGAAAATTATGATTCTGCTGAGAAGTGAGAAAAACGGTTTCTTAGGTTCTTTGAGAGAAGTTATGAAAAGCGGAAACTGAACAAAAGAGAATGGGAAAAGGAATAAGAGGCAAAGGGAGACGTGGGAGGGTGAGGAGGTCGTGTCAGATATTGAGTAGAAGGTGATGGTCAGTGGTTGGCCGCCAAGACCCCCCGGGTATTGATCTGAAAGCTGAAGGGACGAACCCCCGTGAAGGGAAGGAGAGGATGAAGAGTAGAGGAATAAGGCAAGAGGAATAAGGTAGGACAGGAGGGGGAGGCACATGTGGTGCTTTTCTCTTCCACGCTTTAACATGATATAGGATGGAAAAGCCCACAGCTCCCTGTTATTTCCGAATATACAGCGAGGGGAAAAGGGAAGGATGGTCCCTTTTTTCCCCGCAGAAGGGGGTTCTTGTCTTGAACGACAGAATTATATCTCCTTCGTGGGTGACGGTCGACGACATGGGGGTGGAGACGCTACCTTGATTCGGACATAACCTGTTATTGGACTTTGCTCCTCTCCCCAACCAGGCGGTGGAAAAGCCATAAAATCGTATTGCCCCTTTAAGCTCCTCCCACGGTTTACTCCATCTTGGACAATGCTTTTTCTATCCCCATACGGACACCTCCTTTTTTTCAGGCCATTCTAGAAAATCCATAAGTCCAACTTGGAAGGTGGACGTTGAGAGAAAATCTCATTTCCTTTTGTCTGAAAGCAACTCTTCGTCATTGCAGTGCTTCAATGTTTTGGGTAGCAACAGCAACTACTTCGCAGGACAGGGGTAATGAAGTGGTGGGGAAAGAAGGACGATTTCCATTGTTCAGACGGCATTAAGGTGTCCAAAGCTATATCAACTCGAGTCCGGCGTTACCAGCCTCACCCCCTCGAAATCCACCGATTGTTCCATAACAAAGACTCGCCCACAGCCTGTCAGACCTTCTTGAAGGGACCCTCAAAACTCCATTAGGGCTTCAGGGAAACTTGGCCGTTTGATAGACTCGAGGCACTCCATGGGTTATTTCTCTTGTCTTGTGGACAGGTTCTGCAAGTTGCTCATTTCTCTGAGGGTGGATAGTACCTGATTTGAAATGATCGTACTGGCCCATTGAAAGGACGTCTTATGAAAAGGTGTCTGGTGAACCAAAAGGGCAACTGGGCAAGGGAACCGCAAAGCTGCAGGGCTTCGGATGTCGTCGGATTGACCGCCCTGGGGGCCCTGGACGTCCCCCGGCCTCACGAGGACGACAAAATGCCAATGAAATGTAATAAGTGTCACGAGGCTGCGTCCAATTTGTGGGTTGCGTCCTGTCAGGAGTAAAACCGGGATGCAGAGGGGGAAAACTTCATGGACGTCGGAGAGGTGGATTTGAGAGCTGCTGCAAAGCCCAGGAAGGCGGCGTAAGTGTTGGCCTATTTTAACATAATATGTTATTTTAACTTATTAGCACATACCATAAGTTAACGCGGGGAAATCACCCACACGCGGTTTCTTCAGCAACCGGAACCAACGAATGAATGAAGGAAGATTGAGAAAATTGTGGCCGCCCCTTCCCGGCATGTCGCAATCGACTGTGTTGGTCTCCCCCGCGTCACGCTCGATTTAATCAACACATTCTTGTCCGTGGCATTGTTATTATGTCTGATCACGCTATTTTCGCTCGAAAGGGGGAAACTCTGGATCGGGTTAAACTGCTGACCACTTGTCTAATATGGCAAGAGTGTGTATATACCTGAGGAAGCCAGGCACCGAAACGTCGAGGGCACCGTCACCAGGACCCTCTGGTGAAGGTCGGGTGGGGGGAGTCAGTAGCGGCACTGAGGACAGGGTAAAATATGTGCCGTGGACATCTTGAGTGAAAGCACATTCCTCTTCCCACTGCTTTTAGTGCCTGCGCACCCAGGGCGAATCCTTGACATCTCCTTCATGGACCATGGGAAAGCCTACCACATCCCAATTCCTCCAACCACAAGCGGCAACGTGGTTTGGACAGTGCCTTTGGAACAACGAAACACAAAAATAACCTTTTTAGAAACACAACCACACACAAGACATCCAGTTCATCGAGGTCTATGACACTCCACGAACACCACTCCCAGTGCCCTCAGGATCGCGAAAGGGGTGGATTTCCCGGTGGCCCTTTGATGGGCGGAGAATCCTCGGTATGTCTTCAGTTTCCATCCCAAGGCCCCGCTTCTCTCCAACCCCTCACCTCTTTTCTTGAGGGTTTTCTGATAGATATGAGGTTGGAAGTCTCAGCTCTTTTGGGCCTTTCCGGAGAAATCCTTCTCAACTTTCTCAATCCCCCCTCCCACCGCAAACCTTCCGGCATAGTTTCCTCGACAACTTATCACAAGAACATAGTTCGCTACCAGGTCCGTCCGTAATAGACATTTCTGGCCTTTGAAAACCTTCAGCTCGGGGAACTTCCCAAAAGTTTCATTTGTTGCCCCCAACGTCAAAGAAACCAATACTGCAAACATTATTAGGCTGTTGTGCGTGTTGGAATGTGTGCGATTGCTCGGATAATATCAGATATTAGCAGATTCTGCTAACTTCAACTAACTGAACTCGCTCAGCACCGTCAAAACATCAAAGCTGCGCAAATGGCAACCCTGGTAGGATTAGTCACACACTCAAATAGAGAGCCAAATGGCTGCAGGAAACAATGGGACCGACCGGATTCCGTAATGGTTACAATTACGGGGACAGAATGAGGGTATTGAGGGTGCTCAGAGCTCGGGGATATTAATATGTGCTGATGATTCTCGAGCCGTGAAATCCCCTCTGGGAAGATCTGTGGGGCTGATTAGAGGGCGTTAGGGTGGGAAATAGGCACATTGGGATCCTGCCGGTTGGTTAGGGATGGATGAGAAATACATAGGGGTTATGTGGTAGTAGAGTCGCGTGACCGACCAGAAAAACGGAGGAAGGCTGTCCCAGCAACACACCAAAGTTTCAACATGTATACGAGTTAGCAAGACTGTGAGTCATTTTCATATGTTCGCTTCATGGTGTTATTTATATTCAGTAGGTACTTACGTACCTTCGTGAAATACTTGTTTCTTGATATATACCTTGAATGGTCATCGAGCTAGCGACGTAATTCGCAGACCACCTGGTTGACTTCAACTAGTTGATGCCTTGACTGATCCACAGTGTAAGGGAGAGTTGGAAATTCGTGAAGGGGGGGGGGGGGGGGATTATTAAATTATGCAGGTCTATTATCATAAATTTTATGGTAATCTACTTGCATTTCATAGTTCGTCCCCAAATATTTTTCAATTTGCAAAATTAGCTCGTACGATTCATAACACTACAACGGAATGACCATGACGTTTGAGGTCGTATCACAAAAATGATTACATTTGATGCATCAAATGTAATCAATAAGTTTAGCCCAATTGTATAAATTTTATAGAATTGGGCTAAACTAATCGATATTTAATCATCATGAGTGAGTGGGGCAATTTTTAGTTCCAAATGATATGAAATTACAAAAATGTTGGTTCTATTTATAATGGAAGTATACAAGTCTTGTAAGTATACTTGTTCAAGAAAATCAGAAATCGTTAAAATTAAATTTTAACGATTTCTGATTTCAAATTTTGAGGTTTTTTCGTTAATCGAAAAAAGCATACTTGTTCATAAAAGACGGAAATCGTTAACATTTGAGTTTTTTTTTTCTTCGTAAATTGCTCATTTGAAATCGCGGGTTTGAACTCGGTACTACATAAGTTTCGTTGTCCGATCTTGCCTAAGCTAGCCAATTCCAGAGATATTTAAAAGTGATTTTCTGTATTCTGGGCCAGGAAATATACCTAATGTGGTGTGTATCCCAGAAAAAATAAATATGTGGAGTATTCGCCAAAACATATTATAATTTGTATATAATATAATATTATTATGTGTATTGTTTTAGGTAGGATTTGTATAAAATGGTATAGGGTGTGTGTATTGAGAATGTGTGTACCTAGGTGAAGAAGGGCACATGGGCATAGTCACTTTCTCCGGAAATCGTTCTGATCGCACCCTTCGCTCCTCAGGGTTGCCTCCAATTCTAAAGTCGATCCGATCATTTTTCGCGTTACTGCAACGCTTTTATAACCAGTCTTTAGTAAGGTTAATAATTAGCCACAATTATTGTGGAGAAACTAATAACTTTGTCAGCGAATATCTCACAACACACTTTTGGCTTATGAGCCCGTCTTCCACCTACGCCCTCAATTTCTATTCCGAGGACCGTATTGAGATGGAAACACATTCGACTATTACTGCACTGATTTATTGAAACGAGAGGAACTTCATTACACCACACGGGTTAAGACTAGAACACACCGCTCTCCCCTTCCCACAACCAGAGCCACCTGATTAGGTGCTACCTAGGTATACCTAATCTGAGGTGGGGGTGAAAACAACCTGCGGAACTATAATAATTGCCGCCAACAATTTCCTATATGAATAACTGGACATTGCTATGTCCAGAATAACCGGATTTTGCCTGCCCCGCTTTGCAACGGTGGATGGGGTAGTTAACTTTTTCTTTAAGAAATTCAAAACTCCTTAAAAACGTAAATAATAAGTAATTTATTCTTAATAATTTTGAGAATGAAGGGCATTTAAAATTGTAGTTAAATTTGTTTCTCATAAAATTACTCATCTCAGACAAATTCTGAATAGCGTTCTATTTGTTCAAAATTATTTTGAAAATCAACTTGGCGGTTCTTCCCCCTTTTTTGCGGACGAAAGACATTCTTCTCAGTATGGCAATTCTTTTCCTTGCTATAACTTGAACTCTTTTTGGCATGAGTGACCGATCTGAAAGCTTCTAATTTTCCCAATAATAGCAGCAATATCCTCATTTCCGTGAAAAGTCGAAATTTGGTCTGATAAGTCCCCCCCCCCCCCCCGGGTCTGTTGTTGATGTCAGTCTTTTTTACAGTTTTACTATGACATGTTGAACAATAATTGTGCGCTGGTGAAAACTAATATACTTATGAATAATAATCCTGGTGTAAAATTGGCAACGTATTCTATTGGGCCTGCTGTCCTTGTGCCGAATTTTATAATATTGATTTTTTTTTTTGGTCTGCTGACTACGTGTTTTATTTGCAACACTACGATGACCTTTGTTTAATTTTAGCCGCATCCCTAAGCGGAAAGATTTGTTTTTTCTCAAGTATTTCTTAATTTTGAGAATAATATATCTCTCGTCAACTTGTTGTTCTAAAAAAATAAATAAAAATAAAAACCGATTTTAGGCTGATCCAGTGCTATTTCGAGTGAAACTCAGCTCAATACCACGCACTTGAAGGAATGGAACAACCAACAAACAAGGGAAAAATCGGAATTTGATTCGATATGTAAAATTAGAAAATAAAGTAACCATTTTATCGCTCAAGAAGCGTGTAAGTAATGACTTAAAAAATGTCTATTGAACGCTCAGAAAAAATCAATTCCCGTTCGACCCCATAAAATGTCCAAACGGAACATTACAGAAAGAGAAAAGACAAGGACAAACTAAATAAAAAAACCCTAACTTCTACCGCTCTTTGCCCCGAGTTTTCATTCCAATAACTTCCCTTCTCGCTTGGGGTGTTCAAACTTTATTGGTTTTCATTTCTTTTTATATTGAGAGGCATAAAGTTTCCCAGTCCGAGGGGGCGGGTCCTTTTAAATATATATGCAAATATTCCCCCACTCCCTCGAAAATGCCGGAGGCTCCTTTTTCTAATGTCTTTCCCCGGCTAAACTAAATTGAATATTTATGCCGAACCCGCAAAGTATATATTTTTTGCTCGGTATTTCTTTTAACAGTTTATTTTAATTTGCTTTTCCTCTGAGTTGTGTTCGTGCAAGAAGTGGAATAATTTCTTCCTCGATCGTAAACTTTGTTCCTTTCCTTATAAAACTCACCGTCCTCTAATTTACAAAGTTTGAAATCGTTGTTTATGACTGAAGCGTTCAATCAATCGAGGTTGGTAGTCTGTCATGTCAGGCTCCAGATATCTCCGGGACACAAAAGCCGACATGACTTCGCAACAATCCTTCACGTAAGGCAACATTAACAATGACCGCGTCTCCCGTCGACGAGATGAAGTTATTAATAAGGTATAAAAGAGGACCATTTTCGTTTATAGCCGTCCATAAAGATTGCCTTGTTGATAGAGACGCAACTTCACGGTTGTCCCACCTCCTCAGCCTCTTTTGACAGTCCCAGATAATACGGGGTTCATAAAAGGGGCCCTCGAAAAGGGGAACGTTCATCTCTGGTTCAATTTTCCATTATGACAGCGTATGCGAGCATTCTGTGAACCTTAGCAGGAGCCTGGTCTCCTACGATGCACTCGAGCTTTGACACTGTGAGCTTTGGTGCCCCAATGAGCAGCATGGTGCAGCTATGATAATTTGTTCCCCCAAACTTGCACATTAATTGTAATTGTTATGTATAATTACTGTAGAGTACTCATTGGAGTGTGAACGAAAAATTTTGTATGTTCCTACACATTAAATTTAATTTAAGGTCGTTTGGCCAAATTGAATGTTAGATTATGGTGTTTGGTGGCGGAGCGCGGCCGGCACAGCGTCTGTGGTTGCGCCGCCAGTTTTTGTGGAGGAGGCCAAAGGGAGTACGGAAGGACAATCCTCAAAGGCAAGAAAATCCATATTATAAAATTAGACACAGGGGCAGCAGGCCCAATAGAATACGCTGCCAATTTTACACCAGGATTTATTATTCTATAGTATATTAGTTTACACAAGTGCACAATCATTATTATTGGGCAACATGTCATAGTAAAATGGTAAAAAATACTGACATCAACATACCCGGGGGGAAAACGACTTATAAGACCGAATTTCGACCAATCACGGAAATGGAGATAATATCCAAAGGTGGCAGTAATATTATTACTGCCACCTTTGGGAAAATTCTAGAAGCTTTCTGATCGTGTCACTCATGCCAAAAAGAGATCAATAGGGCAAGGAAAAGAATTGCCCATACTGGGAAAAATGTCTTTTGTCCGCAAAAAAGGGGGATGAACCGCCAAGTTGGTTTTCAAAATAATTTTGAACAAATAGAACGCTATTCAGAATTTATCTGGGATGAGTAATTTTATGAGAAACAAATTTAACTACAATTTAAAAATTATTAAGAATAAATTACTTATTATTTAAGGGGTTTTGAGTTACTTAATTATTTTAAAAAAAAGTTTAAAGAGTTTTAGTGGTCTGAGCCCCCCCCCCCCCCCCCCCCCCTCTTGGTCGTCATTTAGGACCTGGTAGGTATTTGAAAAAATTTAAAAAATCTGACGTGTAGCTCCCGAAAAAATCGGTTCTACGCCCAAAATAACTCGAAGACGACAACTTATAATATATTCAACCTCCCGACCTCTTTTTATAGGTACAATTTGAAGCCCCATGAGAGCCCCATAGATCCCTACGGTTTAATCGGACGGTTCTGCTGATCCCCACAAATGGATTCTACGCCCAAAAATACGTCGAAAATGACACCTAACTCAACCTCCGAGCCACCTTCGAAAACCCCTCCCGTAGCCCTTTTTGTTTGGCCCCTATGGGTTTGAGCCCCAAAGGTTTGAGCGATTGAGCTGAAAATCCTGCAGACACAACTACATTGAGTACATTGTAAAAATTTCAGATTTAAAAAAATCCCTAAAACGGCGGACGGATTCAATTTTTTAAATCTACCACACCATGAAACAAAAAAAGGGCGCATTAAATTTTTGAACGCGATTTCAAAAACAGTAAGTAAACCAGAAATTGAAAATTGAAAAAAATAATGATAATAAAAATAAATCTACCTATATTTTAATTTTAATTATTTTTTAATTACATTTTGACATAGTCAGATTTTGTATAATTTACACAAAGAAACTGATGAGTAACATGATCTCTTGTTATCCCTCAAAGCCAGCTTTGATTCGATCAGTTTAAAATTTAATTTTCTCTTCATTTTTTCTGTGAGCCATCTTTTACCGCAATTTTGACGCAGGCTTAGTAGGGAGATATAAAAGTTAATATGTATATTATAAGCCCGATTCACTCACGAGGCCAGCAAAGATTAAATGAAAGAAAGGAAAACGTGAAGGCGTTAGAATGAGGCTGGCCCATTCCGTCCTCGCTATAAGAGAATCCAACTCAGGGTGGAACCGACGGGGGGAAAGGCCCATAACATTATCATATGTAATGTATTCTATGAGATGAAAGCATTTAGGGGAAAACACATATATAAGGGAAAAAACCCCTTCCCTTCTATTCTCCTCGGCTCAAACTCTGAGTCAATAGAGACTCAAACCGCCCCTTACGAACGCCATACAAGCAAAAAGAAGAAAAAAAAAAGGCTTGGAATAAAGAAGGGGTAGCAAAGAAGTGGATTTCTTGGAATGAGAAAAAAGAAAGAAAAAAGTTTATGAAGTCGAGAGGGTTTGAGCTGCTAAAGTATTCATATTATGTTAATGTACTGATAGAGCTACGCATACGAAACGTTACTTCACATTGTTCAAAAGATTACGTCTTTTGAGCAGGGAAAATATTCTTGGGAGGGTGATTATACAAACAATCCCTTGTGAAAACAATATCGCTCCTCGAAACAATATTTATTTAGACTTCAATAAACTTTAATATCGCACCCTCTGAGTGAAGGGGAGGGTTTCCTCTTTCATGTTCCAAGTGGCTCCCGAGGGGTGAAGTTATTTGAGAGGCTGGGTGTGATATTCGGGGTAAACAAATATTTTCCACTCCCTTCTGGTTTTGAAGGGGGTGTCAGAGCTCTTCGGGGGAAATATTTTCCTTTGCGAGAAATTCGTCGCCCTCTACGGAACATTGCGGTTTTGGAGGATTTCGGCGCGTTATGCGGGTTCAGGGACGTTCGACTGTAAAATTCAAATAAAGGATAAAAAGGACGAGAGGGGGAGGGCAGGAAGTGAGAAAACCGTCACGTTCCGAACAAAGAGGACCGATTTTCCGGTACGGCGACGGGATCAGCGATGAAAAAACGACCAACTCTGTGGGTGGGACGGAGGGGAAGGCGAACATTGTTTTCGGGCGAGCTGCCACCGACAAAAGCAAGTGGGTTGGATTATCCGGTCCATCTCATCATTTCAGAGTCATCTTCGTCGCTCATCTTTCTACGTTAGGAAGAAATGTAAGAGAAGTGCTCGAAACGTCTCATTTCAGGCTGACGAACAGTAGTTGAAAAATTGAGAGAAAAAAAAAATACTCGAAAAATATTTAACATCCTGGGATCCTTCAAAAAACCCATTTTTAGCCCCACGAATGCCCTAAACATCGCCCCAGTGAAATCGGATCGTTCCGGGACCCCAAAAAATGGATTCTACGTCCAAAAATACTTCGAAAACGACACCTAACTCGATCCCATAGCTAAAAGCCTTCAAAAAACCCCTCCCGTAGCCCCATTATAGCCCCAGAGCGCCCCACGGGTTTGGGCGATCGGACTGAAAACCTTGCGGGCACAACTAGATGGTAAACCAAGTATTTTGTCGAAATTTCAGATTTTTAAAAAAATTCCTACTGCCCAAAACGGCCTGGACGGCGGACGGACATTTCGGATTTAGAATGTAGACCACTTGAAACGGATAATGTCAAATTTTGAGCCCGATCGGAGTCGTCGACCTCCGTCGCGAAAACATAGGTGTATTATTCCAAGAATAATAAACCAAAAAACGCTGCAAATTTTCCACAAGGATTTATTATTTTATAATATAAATTATCCAAAAATTAATTCCATAACAATAAAACAATTTAATTTAATTTAATTTAATTATAAAAAAATATTCTCTTTATTTTTTTGTAACGTTTGTGGACGGATGAGGGACCCCGAAAAATTGATTATGCGTCAAAAATTACCCGGAAAACGACACGTCATGTAACTTCCTCACGTCCATTACAAGACCAATTTGAACTCCCACGGAAACCCCATAGATATAGGCTCCCGAAGGGGTTGGGGGGGGGGGGGGGGGGTGAACAAACGAAAGAAATATAATATATTTATACACTTTCAGAAATATGTATATTATACACTTTCAGATCAAAAGAAAGAAATAGAGGAAGTAGGTAGTGGTTGAAAAATTTTCAGAGAACCCGAGGCGGCTCATGTTGTGAATTAAAGGGGGAAAAACTCAACTTGACATTGTTGGGTAGGTACATACCTACTTATGTATTGTACATTTTGTGTAAATGTTGTAAATTAAGATAAAGTGAAAAATATAAAATACAACACTTGATTTTGTAAAAATGTTTTGTGTGTTATTTTACAAAATAATACATTATTACTCAAGTTAAAGCTGTGTAATATTATTTACAATATAGCCTATATTGTAGGGTGGCCAGATTTTTTTTTCCGAGGAAGCAGTACATTAAACAAATAGTCGTAGGACACTAGAAAAAAAGTTTTAATGTCTAACAAAACATCACATTAGGTTAAAATTTAACCGTTAAACCATTTCCACTGGCCTCAAAAATATTATGACTATACGATGCAGACAATATCTCATGAAGGAGATCAATACTCAAAGCTCAATACTATGGGTTTGCAAACTAGTGAACCATTTGAAAACCACAAAAACCGTAGCTCAGACTTTGAGCCTGAGCCTTTGAGACGAACTTCTTCTTCCTCCAAATGATAAGAGGTGTTGGTGTCCCATCAAATTTAACTTCTTTGGAAGATATTGTCAAGTGCGTAATTAAGTAGGCAGGAAGTAGCTCTCCAAAAACTCAACTAGTTGCAAAAAGCAGTACATTTCAGGTGTACACAAGGGTCTCTGTTTACAGCAGTATCACATACCTTAAAGCAGTACTGTACTGCAAAAAGCAGTATATCTGGCCACCCTAATATTATATAGGGGACCTACCACACTCCACACTTGGCTGGACCCCCCACTCTCATCGCTGGCCACAGCGCCTCCCGTGGCAACAGGAAGAAGAGTGGGGCTAACTAAAATAATGGAGCGATGACATTTTCGAAATTTGATCAGCTAGATTCGTGATCCGGACCACTGTGCGCCAGTCATCGATGTAAGTTGTTAGTTTACTACATCGATGGCGCCAGTACTAACTCCTGCGGGCTGGCAATACTACCAATTACGTGGGGGGGGGGGGGACCCCACAATTATCAGATTTATTGTTTTGCTTTAAAAAATTGTGGAATTTAGGGAAATACTTTATTATTTAGGAAAATATAGGGAAAAATGGTAAATACCTACCCACTGTTGCCTACCTACAGTAGGCCACGCTCACAGCCCATTATAGTTTCGTCTACTTGCACCTAACATTGCTTCACAACCAATCTCAATTTCTGCTTCAAAATCTGTTAGGTTCGTAGCAGAAAACAAAGTTTCAAGTCAAATTTAGACCGTAGGCGATAAAGACAGTCGTACCTAAAGAATGCCAAGTAAAAAAAAAAGGATCGTATAACCAATCAGAAACTTCTGAAGACTCTTTCAATTCAGAATGAATAATGAGATTTTCAAAAGGCTGGTAATCACGTTTTTCATTATGTTGAAAGGGATAATCATCAAGTCTTGAGGTGCTCGAAAATATTTTACCGCCTCCGGAAAAGAGGAAATTGATGAATTTTTTTTCATTCCGCTCTCGAGTGCCTTCCGAATTCTTTTTCGGACTTTTAATTGGTTTTCAAATGTAAATTAATTGATGAGGACCTCCTAAAGAGGGCCTGGAGGGTAATAATTTTGTTTCTTTTTATTGCAGAAAAGAGCCGGCAGGGCCAATTAGATCGGACGAAAGGAATAAGGGTGGAATAGTCGTTTGGAACGGTCGATAATTCTGCTTTGGGGTGGAGGAAAAGTCGGGAAAATTTGTTAGGCGGCGGGGTGCGAGTTTTTGCTAAGAAAAGGGGAGGGGAGGGAAGGGAAAATATTTCGTTGGATATACGACCAAAAATATATCAAAGTCAGCAAAAAGGGCAACGAAACCCGAAAGAAGCGGCAGAGGGGGGGTTTTCCCCAGGAATAAACCTTCCCCCACTTCGCGAGGACCCCATTTTTGCTTCTAGCCCCTTTTTGCCGGTTCGGAGGAGATTTATTAGCCCTGTAAAATGTATCTCCGTTCCCTTTTTCCATCATTCTTCTTCGACTTAAGCCCTGGAATGACAGCGTTATGCTGGTGGCAGTTGGATAGTGTGGATTGAACTTTTGGGAATGAAATGTTTTCAGAGTAAAATGTGTTGCGTGTAGGAAAGTGATGCAATTGGTAAGTAACGTAAGAATTTTAAAATATTTTTTGGATCTTTTGGATATTTGCATTACTCAAGTGAGGCGGAAGAGGAGTTAAAACACTGCAGATTTTACACAAGGGTCGGTTATTATTTATTTATGACATATATATTATAGTATACGTATATAAAAAGTACTTAGGTAATGATATTGTATGTCGACCTAATTGTTATTGTTATTATAACAATAATTATTATTGTGGGGCTGACATGGGGAAGACATTTTACTTTATTCTATTTTATTATTTAAGTATTTATTATTTTATCATTCAATCGCTTTATTATTTTTTTATTTTATTTTTTTATTTATTTATTATTATTTATTTATTTTCATTTATCACTTACTTCTTGAGACTGATTTTTGATTTGATCGCCACGTAAAAGGGTGGTGAAGAACTGTAGATCGGTGTAGATCGTGGTTTTCACTGGATAAAAACAAAGATATGAAGCGCTAACTTATGTCAAATTAGAAAGTAAAATATAAATTTTATCGCTTAAGGAGCAGCATAACGACTTGAGAATATTACATTTTGGAATCTACGATAGGGAGGAAATGATTTTTTAATTTATTTTTTAACCGGGAATCCGGAAGGGTGACGATTTATTTCTGCTTTTGCGCTCTTTCGGACCACTCTGTGACGCCACTTTGAACCACGATACTTTTCTACGAGCCACATCTTCTGCGACCAGTTGAAAGTGAAAACTATCGTAAACCAGCGTGATAAACAGTTGAAAAATGTGAACGAGCAAAAAACAAGTACGACGTTAATATACGAGCTTGAGGCAATAAAAAGGGAAAGTGCCCCGTTGGCGTTTAAATGTGAATTTGTAACAATAGCAAATTTACCTGACAAAGACTCCTTCCTGGTAGGGAACATGTGGGGGCAGTAAAACACTAAAACTGTACAGCTCACTACCGCCCAATCTTTAGGATGTTTCAGGTATACTGGCCCTTCGTTAGAGTTTTGAGGGTTGTTTTGGCATGAAATTTACATAGGAGGTTATTAGGGGGTGTTGACTGGAGCCTCTTCCTGGTTGGTTTTTATGAGAAGGTCCCTTTACCCTTGAAGAGAACGAAAGTTTGATTGAGTCATGAAAACTAAGCTAGGTTCGAATTTCACACAAGGTTTTAAAATAATTATAATTATTATAATAATTATATATACAATTACACGCACAACGTATACAGGAGAAGGATAATCCCCAACACTCCAACACCAACACCTCCAACACTTTGGTAACTCTATCTGAACAAAATCTATTTCTCTCCGAAATCTAGTTTGAACTATCGTTCCATATCTGAGGTATGTACACTAAGGTTTCGTACGTGGAGTGAAGATGATGTATTTTGCCACTTGGCGTTAGTCACTTCGCTCTACATTCTGAGGCCACGGGTTCGAATCCCGTTGAAGACCAATTTCGATTTCCAGAGGGAGAGGAAAGGGCAGAAGACAATCCGGAACCCCACCAAATGTTCATTGTGATAGCCTCAAACAAGGAATGGTTCCATGTGGCTCAATTTGAAGCTCTAATAAACAAAGAGGACATTTACGTGGATATGTCTTTTACGAGGTGGTAAAACAAAAATTGTGTAACGTTTCTCAGGTCCAGAATCATCTGAGTAGAGCTCATTTAGAATGAAAAAAGATTTATTTTTAAATTAGAATTTTTATTTTTATATATCACGAATTCTATTAGAATGAATTCAAATAATTTTACTTTATGTTCATTTCGGATGAATTTAATATGAATCTATTAAAATAAACTGTATTACAACGGGTTCTATAACAAAAAAAGAGGATTACAAAGAGGCTGAATTTGAAGCTCTTTTACAAGCAAACTGAATTTGATACATTTTTATGATTGTATTTTAACTATTTAATTGAGGTTAACCTTTCCACGTGCAATGAATAGTATATACCTATTACATAACTATCGGGTAACCAAGATGTTCACTGGTTCCTTTTTCTTTAAAATGAAAACTTGTTTGACGTCAAAACATCTAGGCATTTCCCGACAATAGGGAAAATATTGTGAAGAGCACTTTATATTTAATTTTCTAAACTAACCGTTTGAGGAAAATACTTGAAACACGAGTGGAGGAATAAAACATCGTGCAACCCAAGATATTTTGACTTGTAAATCAGTATTTTTAATGTGAAACTTTTATTACATCGTCCCAAATTTTTTGGTCTGTGTGTCGTTTCTTGTAACGTCACGCTACCGTTGATTTTCGCTTATACGACCGATTCGTTGCTACGGAACTTCATCTTCGCCAGTTATAATCGTACAAAAATCGTTCACCATTCGTTGGAAAGCTCTCGATTTATCACGCATTTCTTTCGTACTTGTTCTTTGTCATTATGTCCCAATTTTATATTTATTGATGTTATTAATGGATGCAGTAAACAATGCCGCTTGTTTTGTTTTTATCAGTTGCCACGTTAGAAATCAATTTGAGAAAACGACAAAATGAAGCCGTGGGTAGAGATACAAGGGTAGGTGAATAAGTAGGAAATGGGGGGGGGGGGGCTAGACATAAAAAATGTGTCCATCGATGCTACGTACCCCACTAGGGGAGCGAGCGAAGCGAGCCGGAGAGACTAGTGGGAAAAAGTTTCACTTTTACCGTGGTTTCATAAAAACACACCCCAGTTTTTGGAATTGGTATTACAATTTGATTGTGATGAAGTTTATTGGTTTTGAATGTTTTGGAAATTCATTGATCAAGTGAGGCGGAAGAGGAATTAAAAAGGAAAACCCGTCCGTCTCATTTGTCTCTTTTCGTTTGATATAAAAGGAAGCGGTTCCCAATGTTGCTGCTCCGTGGGGTCAAGGAGCAGCGTCATCAGGGGGGGCGGCAGTGGTGGGGGTGGACAATCAGTGGAGGCGGCCGACTTCCCTTGGAATGTCAAGTGTTCTTGCCCCTCCGCTCCCCGCAACCCCTATAACCGCCTCCAGAATTCCCCCCTCTGCCGCCCCTTAAGCTCTCTTCCTCCCCTTGCTTGGGGGCGGTATCTGCGCCCCCGCCACCTGACCACGGTCCGGCTTCGATCGCCGCCTCCGAGCTGTTGCCAATGGCAACGCCTGTCATTAAACCTATCGTCTTATCATAACCCGGCCATCTTTGTGAGGGTGGCAAGGAATCAATGAAGTACTATAACCACACGATTCCCTCCTCTTCTGGCCCTTCCCCCCCTCCCCTCCGCCCACTCGTCACTTCCCTTCTTCGCCGTCCACCTCGTCTCAGCCACTCGCGTTTCTTCTGTTTCCAACGGAATTTATACAAAAAAGGAAATAGGTAATGTGAATTTAATTTGAAATAAATTATTTGGTCAAAAACTTCAAATCGTTGGGGAAATTAACTTTGGAACCACCAAGAATTGGTATTAAATGCATATTCTTGAATTAAATTTTAAAAAAATGGGCACAGACAACAGATTACAAATTTTGTAATCTGATATCTGTGCACTTTTTTAAATCTACAAAAAAAATGATCCATTGTTTACGCATCCAAACGTTTCAAAAAAATAAAAAATGGGGTTTTTGAAGTTTTGAGTAAGGTCGAGTCGGGTGTCGTTTTCAAGGTATTTTCGGCGTAGAATTCATTTATGGGGGGTTTCAGACTCATCCGACCACACTGGGGGGGATCTATGGGGCTTTTGAAGGGCTTCGGCAAGAAGGCCGAATGAGGTGTTGATTTTGAAGTATTTTCGGAACGTTGAATCCCATACATTTTATGGAAGTGTTAGACCCATCCGACCACACCGTGATGATCTATGGGGCTTCTACGGGCTATAAATGGGGCATTTGAAAGCGCCATGTCCTCCTGCAGGAGGTCATAATATTATTAGGAGGTGTCGATTTCAAGGTATACTTATTTTGTCGTTGAAATTTGTTGAGGACCTCATCTATTAAAAACATTCTTTTTGAATTTTAGATTTAAAAATTTCATTGAATTTGGAATTTATTTCTGCACAATTCACACGTCACGAAATCCTAAGAACTTACTAAAAAAAATTTATTTTAAGACGAAAAAACAGTAATAATACTGCAACGACAACCGTCTCCCGAAAACCATCACCGTTTCGAACATTTCATCACCGCCAGATGCCACATGACTCAGAAAAATCACTATAGGAATCGAGCCTGAGATAAAAACCTTTCCCGATGAGCTTATGAAAGTCTAAACAGGTTGCTGAATTTTTGGGAAGAGGCAGGAAATGGAATTCTCGAGGGTGCGACTGTGAGGTGTCCTTATCGATGATGAAATTAGTGTCCCCAATCGATAGGACGCATTTGGACACATCGGGGAGTGATCTCTCTGAAAAGTGCTTTTCGAAGTAAAATACTTTTTTGAGTTTAATCATTTCCTCGGAAGTACTCGTCTAAAGAGGCTTTTTTCTGGGGGGAGTTTATTTTCGGAGGGAACCAGAAAATGACGGAATCGAAAAAAAAAACTCTATCGAAAATGGTCGTCATCACTTAGGAAGACTAAAAATTCCATCGTTTGTCGGCTTTATAATGTAAGAGGTGGAGAAAAGTTTTTCGTGAACCCTTTGTCGGCCCAATAGTCCTCTCTAAGGTGTCATATGTAAATCAGAGGGAACTTTCCAGCTCGAGGATTCAACTCGATCGGCGCCCTTTTGTAGAAGAAAATGAACTAAGAAAACTGAATGTACACCTGGGACAGGCCGGTGTAAGATTTAACTGTTGAGGTGACCCACAGAAGCGTGTGATGGACCCGGTCTTTGATGTATTGTTGACATTGGAGACCTGCTTCGGACAGTGGATATCTTGAAGAGGTTCGAGGAAGAGGAACACGTGTGCGACCTTTTTTTGTCCCAGCGTCCATTTCGGTTTATTATTCTCAGAATACACTTCAAGTATTCGCGACGGGGGACAACAATTTTCATCGGCTTCAAAATTTGTCAATATACAATTTTAAAAAAAATACACATACAAAAAATGTAGGTACCTACATTTCATGGTGTGTTGATTCAAAAAACGCTGCAAATTTTACACAAGGGTTTATTATTCTTTGATATAGGTTAGTTGCGCAAAAATTATTTCTGTCAAAAAAAAAAATGTTGGAAAAAAAAATTTTTGGATTTTTTTTTTTTCAAAAAATTTTTTTTTGGATTTTTTTTCATCCGTCAGTACAGTACCTACGAATAACGCCATCATTTTTTTTTTTAAATTTCAGGTTAGCTATTTTAATTTTAATTTTTTCACTTTTCAAAGTAGTTTTTATTGACAGAATGAATGATTTTTGCTCAATGGGTAATAAATTATTACATCACAAGTGATAATGCGGTATCACTAAGTCTTATGATAGTGAGTATGGACGAAGTGTAAGAACTTGGAAACTGAAAAGGTCCACTGCACCAACAGATTTTGGCTCAAACGGCGTCAAGACTGCCAACCCCCCACAATACATGACAATCCCCCCCACTCGGCGTACATGACAACCCTCGCTATTGGAAAAACTAACCGTAATAAAAAAGACAAACATACCCCCCAAACTTCCCCACCGAAACGGAGGGGAGACTCAGAAGATATCGTAGGTGTAATAACGCCGGGAAAGAAGAGGGTGGCCCTTGTCGGTTTCAACTGAGGAGGTTGCTAGCAAAAGTCAACTTGTCCACCTTTGATCGAAATCTATTTTTTTCCATATTCTAGTTCCTCTGGCACATGTCCACATGTCCGCGAAGTTTCACCGAGCTAAACTTAACTTTTCCCGAGTAAAGAGGCCTCTGAATTCTGGCATTTCGTCCAAAACTTGATTTGTCCATCATCCCATTTTCCTCGGAAATGTCTCTTGTTTTTCACACCAAAACTCGACTTGTCCACGTATTTGCCGACAGTTAAGCGAAACTTTTTTTTCATAACTCGATTTGTCCAAACCCATTTGGAATGGTAACGTTTCCCGAATTTCCCTCTTCCCCTCACAAGATGGCAGCACCCACTTGCCAACCTGTTTGAATTCCTGCTTCATGGGCGCTCCGACAGATGCCTCGCACGATCATGTGCGGCAACTGGGTATCAAGAAAATCACGGAAGTTCGAGCGTTATCACGTTTGAACTCTGGAATCGTTTGATCTTTTCTTGTTGTCACGTCCCTTCGCAGTAGGGTTATTACATCGAGAGCTAAACATCGATATGTACATCGATGTCAACATCGGACGTTCAACATCGATGTGAGAAAAACTTCGGCCCAAAAACATCGATATAACATCGATGTTCAATAAATTTAATCGTGAATTTTTTTTCGATCTCCTAGGCATATTATTTAAATAGCCAGAATTATTTTTATAGTCTCGATTCTTATTGCTTACCATGAAGTCCTAAGGGTAAAAAAATTGATCTTAGACGCACCAGCTCGCTAACGAGATTTTTTCATTATTAAATTAAGAAATTTTTTGCCTCGAAAAATCAGCCCTTGATTTTCCCTCTATCAAGGGTACATCCAGCTAGATCGTTCTCGCCTCAGGCTTTCGAAATACCATCAGTGTGCACTCCTATTACAATCGATTCAGCGCCTCAAGCTTCCTTTAAAAAAAAGTCACCTTATGATCTGATTTGAAGCCAGAAAACCCAACCACGAACTAAAACATCGATGTTGGGTCCAAAACATCGATGTCCGTTAATATCGACTAGCTAAACATCGATGATAAAAACATCGAACATCGGAGCCAAAACATCGATGTTTCGATAACATCGAACATCGATGTTCAACCCTACTTCGCAGTGCACTTTTGTACTAATCTTCTATTTCTATTACTTTATGTTTTGCTCTCTATACATTTTATAAAGGAACTTTTGGCTTGAGCGTACTGATTCTTAATTTTTCCCTGTCAAAAACGATTTTTTTCTTTCAAAACTAGTTTTGTCCATAGTTTTTTAACAAAACTTAACATGTCCAAAATATTTAAGTCGGTATGTTCGCAGTATATTATGTTAAAAACTTGGTATTCAGGGGGAAAACCTACTCTGACTTCAGGATTAATATTCCCCGACCGGATTAATTGTATCATCAAAGGGGGCTGCACAGGAAGTTTTTTGCCTCTCCTGAAAATTTTTGAGAATTGGACAAGTTGACTTTTGCTAGCAACCTCCTCAACTGTACTGCAAAGTGATCCCCTCTGAAGAGTACAATCTACCTGAAATCGCGTGAGTCATGAAAAAACAAAAAAACAAACATGCCATGTTAGCAAAAGAAAGGTAAAATTAAATTTTGCCACCTTAACTAAGTGTTTGAAAACATACTTATTCAATCAATGAAAGGATAAACCACCATATGGAAGATAATAAAAAAAAAAAAAAAAAAAAAACACGAAATGAAATTCGTTCGTTCGTTGTTTTTTTTTTGATTTTTTTTGTTTGTGAAATTTCTATTAGATAATAATTATCTATAATTATTATACTATTATGTTGAGTCAACATTGTTGACCCACCCGTGGTAAGTGGTTAAGGATCGGTCAAATGAGACGATGAATATGCTGACATTTCTGAAGATTTGTCGTTATTATGTTTTTCCGTCTTGTGTTGTTTGTACGAAAACGACTGACCTGTTCAGATCTTGTCATTGACATTTATGTCAATATTATAATAAGACATATTATGACATAAGGGCGCTGGGGAAGAACGACCTAAGTCCCGTCAGACGGAATTTGAGGAAAATCAAATTCAAAGTTTCCCAACTAAAAACAATACTTCAGACTCATGAAAAAAATATGCAATATTATTTCAAAATATTCTCAGAAATATACGGACTGATGTCACTTTTCCCTGGCATTAGGCGTCAATCGGTGGATTATCAACGTATTCGTCCTCACTTTCTTCTGGTTGGTTGATGTAGGTATGTCAAACGTCTGTAGAAGTCCTTAGCTTCTGGTTTTACAAGGAATGATGTAAGCAGCAATAAGACCAGCAAGGTAAGCATTTTGAGAATTGGTGTCGCCCAAATCGTTAAATTCTCGTATTATTTATTCTTCGGCGTTCTGGCTCACAAATCGAAGTGAAACAGTGAAATCGTTTACACTGGCAGTCAGGCCCAAGTTCGTGGGTGGTAGCTCGCAAGGTTTTCATCACATCTCGAACCCTGCCTGTTTTTTTTTCGTTTTTCTCGTTCCACTGCTCGACGGTCCTATCTCTTCTTCACTAGACACAGAAAAGTCACTGTCCATTGCACTGTAAGTAATACTGCACAAAAAAAAAAAACAAAAAAAAAAACTAACCCCTAAACCCTTAAAAAATGTCTTAAAAATACTTTAAAAAACAACTTGATACCCCTTAAACCCCTTAAAGAAAAAAAAAAACCTAAAACGACTGGAAAACCCTTGAAATTCCTTAAACTCCTTGAAAAACTCCCTTAAAAATTAAAAACTCTCAAACCCCATTGAAAAACTACGTTAGTTTAAGGTTTGTACACACACCGTCAGACCCCAGAACCCCTTAAATTCTTTTAAATTCTTTAAAACGCTACAAATTTTACGCTAGGTAGGGTTTATTATTCTTTGATATAGGTTACTTTTGCAGAAATTTAATTTTGGGGGATTTTTTGCTCAAACATTTTTTGTTTTTTTTACTTGAAAAATATTTGACCTCCTGGAATCCTTCAAAATTCTCATTTGTAGCCCCATGAAAGCCCTATAGATAGCCATTGTGAAATCGGATCGTTCCGGGACCCCAAAAAATGGATTCTACGTCAAAAAATACTCCGAAAACGACACCTAACTCGATCCCATTGCCAATAGCCTTAAAAAAAAAACCTCCCGTAGCCCGGTTTTAGCCCCATAGCGCCCCACGGGTTTGGGCGATCGGGCTGAAACCCTTGCGGGCATAACTAGATGGTAAACCGAGTATTTTGTCAAAATTTCAGATTAAAAAAACAAATTCCTACTGCCCAAAACGGCCCGGACGGCGGACGGACATTTCAGTTCTGGAATCTAGACCTCTTGAAACGGATAATGTCAAATTTTGAGGCCGATCGGAGTCGTCGACCTCCGTCGCGAAAACATAGGTGTATTATTCCAATAAACCAAAACGACGTAAGAACCCTCCTAAAAACCGACTCAACAACTCTTAAAAAACGACCAGTAGGCTCTTCAACTAACTTCTCCATATTATTACCTACCTATTTAATATCATAGAAATCACAGTCACGTGCAACAAAAACGTCAACAACAGAACCGTCGGATCAGATTATCTTGTGAACTGCTGAGCCGGAAAACGGGCGCTATCTAGTGGACATGGAGAGGACCGGTTTTGAAAAAAATGGATTTGGACGATTTTGCAGCACATCGGAATTTTCTAACCTCCACAACACATGGATTTGACCGCTTCTAATACGGTTTCTTGTCGCCCATGAGTGGGAATGTTAATAACAAAAATGTTGTGGACATTCAGCGTTCTTCAATACAACGTTTGGTATTTTGAGTTTCAAAGTTTCGATTAAAAATGTAATCTTTGCGCGCAGCAGTCCAATTAATATTTTTCTGAATTACAACGACCTAATGAATATATGGCAATTTTCGGAACCAAATTAAAGCGTAAACTGTTGAAATGCCATAGTTTCAAACATTAAAATCTTTTTTTCTCAGTTTTGAAAATTTGTGACCTTCATCATTTTCCCCCTGTAGCCTTCATATATTCATATATTATTATTTTTATTTATTTTTTATTTAAATATTAAGTGCTTTGAGGGCAGAGCCCTATGCACAAAGGAGTTGGCCACCTGATCAATAATTGATGGAATTATTCCAAATGGATGCTAGCAAATATAAATCATATATATATATATATAGGGGCATTGTATATGTAGCATTCTTTTTTTTTTTTTTTAATAGCATTTTATAGCGGTTTTTTTTTGCAATAAGAGAGGGGTTTTTTTCCATCATTTCCTTTTTTATTCATATATTATATTATATTATAATGAAATATTAAAGTTTATCAGAGGTTTATCATTAAGCGATAATTTTGTTATTTGCTTTTGTGCAAGAATAAATTCTATGTCAACGACACAATTATTTGAAAAATAAGAATATAAGAAACCTGTACAGTATGAATGATTTGCGATTGCAAAATTGCATGTGAAGGACAAACATAGTTGAAAAAAAAAAAAAAAAAAAAAAAAGTTGGTTTAATAGAGCAATTTGTTGACGAAACCTCTCGCGAAAATGAGAGCTGTAGTTTTTAATCTTGGAATCGCTAAAGAGTTGTAGGAGAGAGTTGAAGGCTGTATGTGACTAAATGAAGAGACGAGCTGGGGCGGAGAGGCTTCCTAGGAATTAAGGAAAACTCTCTGGGAGAAGTGAAATAAGGGAAATAGGGTGTAGCAAAGGATACCAGCAGGACGCGAGAAAATGGTTGAGGAGAAGGCGGGGCATCCAATTATAACTTTAGAAACGAAATTTCTCATTTCGGTACAATTAGAAGCTTCTAGGCCTTGGGGAAACCTTCCCTCTGGTTCTCGTAAGAAGGATATTATAGCGAGGAAGGGGAGGTGCGTTCCTTCACAAATTATACTTGTCCCACATTAATTCTACCACCTCTTACAACTTCTCCTTTGCAATTAATTTCGCCTATCTTAACTCTCCTCTCCCTTCATCCAAGTTTCTCTTCGCCACCTTTACTCCTTCTATTCCTTAATGTCTACTAATCTCTTCGCCCTTCCTCCTCCACAAGGCTTTCCTTTATGTATTAATTCCATTACTACAGCGCCCTTTTCCATGCCTCATTTTAAGCTCCACCCTTTTGCAAGCGCTTTTGCTTTTACGTCACTTCTTCCAACCTGGGGAGGGTTTTCCTTCTCTGTTTCATCCCTTTTCATATGTGCTCTCGGAGAATCTTTTATGGGGTTTAATCTCCGGAATGAGACGCCGTTTTCCAGCAGGCGGAGTAATGGAAGAGCGTGTTGGAAGAAAATGACGAAAGAAATTCAATGTTTTGAATTTTTTGCGTTGCATTGCTTCGAACACGCTAGGTACCTACTTGTTTACGCGTTGCTTAGCCGATTTTATTCAATTCAATTTTTTCGTCTCTAGCCCTTGTGACCCACTATGAAGCGGAATTATGACGATCTGATTGAAGATTCAGACCCTCGTTAAAAAATTGCAACGAGGCATGTGCTTTGGAGCTGCCCGATATTCGGGGCAGAACGCGCTGTCCTGAAGGCTGAGGTGTTCCGTGATGGCATGAGGGAGGACTGGAGCAAGTATGTATCCAGCCCATCCCGGTGCAAGGCGTTTGTTGCCTTTGCCGCAAAGGCCACAAGACCCCCACAGGCAACAGTGAACCCTGAGAGGAACGACAGCTGGTCGAGTATTGACTCCCAATAGTCGCCCCCCAGGGCTTGCTTGGGTCACACCCCGCAGTAAGGGTGGTTGAGCAGTGGCTCCTACTCTGGGTATCGCTACCCCCCCCCCCCCCCCTCCCCTTTCCTTTCGTCTCCTCCTTTAGTGGCAACCCTAAATGTGGGAGCCTGCTGATAGCCCCAATGAGCTCATGCAGTAGCCACTTAAAACAAAAAAGTACCGCATCGTACCACAACTTACAAGATGGCCCATGAATCCACGCCTGATCTAGCGGTGTTCCGTCCAGTTATAGACGAAACGGCCTAGCACTATGAAACTAGAGTCTTTAAGTTTTCCTCTACTTACCTACAAGTGAGTCAAAACCAATCTCGATGCAGCCATGACTTTTTTTTCTTCTTCTTTTTTTCACTATTATGTGACTGCGAGCTTCTCCATCGCCGCCGATTTTTCGTTAGCGAAGAGAAATAGCATCCGAGGAACACGAGGGTGACAAATGAAAGGGTTGAAACTCCGTTGAAACTAATGATATTACCTTCTCACCCCAGCTGCATTGCAAACTTCCAAAACCTTCTTCGAATTAGCTCCCGCACGTTCATCGACAAATATTTAATCCAGTGATTGCCTTTCACCGGGTGGCCTCTTTCATCTGTGAACAGCTCATCGCCTTTTCTAATTACGGGATTTTACACACGAGCGTCACGATATTCCCCATCATTCCAGAAATTCTCCACTCAAGAGGTTGACAGAACGTGCGGCTCCGTATCGGGAGACGATTTCTTCTTATTTCAAAAATAACGCGGCGGTGCCGAAATCGCCGTATTTTCTTCTTTTCCTTTTCAAAAGACGCTTTGACGATTTAACCCTGAGTTGCGCCCTACCTGCACCATATTTGCGGCCTTGGTGAGATTATCCTGCCGTTCTTGGTTCGACAGTGAACAATGGGAGATTCGGCGTCGGAGGGCGTCCAGTCGGGCGTGTGGGACTCCAGTTGTTGACCGGTAATCTCATATCGTTGCGACAAAATTACAACAAAAGGAACTCTCAGGAATCCAGGGATATTTTTCTTCTTCTTATCCTCGTTCCGCCTGTTGGTTGACAGCTGTAGGTTTGACAGAGGGCTCGGTTGCGCAGCTCCGAAAATCAAACTTGCCGTTCTCGCCATATTGTGCAGTACAACTTTTTGTGTAATTCTGAAATTGTGGAAAATGTTCTTGAATTTGAAATTTACTCGGTTCTTTTTCCAGTTGTGTCTGCCAGGTTTTTACCCTTTCGAGGTCTTTTTGGACGTAGAATCTATTTTTGGGTGTCCCAGAACCAAAAGATTTCACCGTGAGTATTTATGGGGCATTCATGGGGCTACAGATTGGACTATTAAAGGATGCCAGGAAGTCGAGTAATTTTGCACGCATAATTATCTGGGGACCCACATCTTTCCAAACATCAGGATCAGATCATTTTTTAAAATTTTTATTTTTTATTTTTTTATTAGCAGAACAAATTTTTGCACAATTTTTCTATATCACAGAATAATAAACCTTTGTGTAAAATTCGCAGCGTTTTTTCTGTTTTTTTTTTTTTTTTTTTTAATTTTTTTTATATTCTTTGAATAATACACCTTCGTTTCGGGGTCGAAGATTTTGAACTTGAGGCCGTTCTGAAATTTTGACAAAATACCTACTCGGTTTACCATATAGTTTTTCCCGCAAGGCTTTCAGCGCGATCGCCCAAACCAGTGGGGCGTTATGAGGCTAAAATGGGGCTACAGGAGGGGTTTTTGAAGGGTTTCGGCTATAGGGGTCGAGTTAGGTGTCGTTTTCGAACAATTTTTGGACGTATGTAGAACCCATGTTTAGGGATCCTAGAACGATCCGATTTCACCACGATACGAAAATATATAATGTATATATACATAATATCTTATATACATATATATTATATATTTTCGTATCGTGGTGAAATCAGATCGTTCTATAGAAATCGGATATATTATATCACCTTGAGTCAGGAAATTCTGAATATTGATGTCAGAACACTAAGAATAATAATTATTAGTTCCAATTATTGGAAAACTAATCCAGCAGAACTATAAGTATGAACGTATCCACAAGTGGGTACCTAAGTCAAGTAAAACAGAAAAAATCTAGTAGGTACATAACAATGTAGGTGTGTTTTAAACCAGTCTTCAAAAGAACGCAGTGCAAGAATCACATTGAAATATTTTCCTATTATCTTAAAATACTTTTCATTTAAGCGAGTAAATAAAAATTCAGGATGGCTGCGATGGATTACTCTCTTAGGTGTCAACTTGTAAAGCGCTCTTCTTGTGACTGCTGTAGTGGAATGGTTGGCTTTGGAACTAAACACTTGACGGACACAATAGAAGCTAGTTCTGGGAACAAACCCGATTTTCTAGATCGATTTATGTGGTGATAAAGTCGGTTTTGCCAGAAACCTGATACACGTTGTAGTGGGAAACCATCAAAAGAAGAAGAATCACTCGAATCGGAGCGTTTTTTTTTTTCTTAAAAAAATTGATATGACATATTGTGCATGTACCTACCTAGTAGGTTGTGGAAACAAATTTTGTTAACCGACTCATTATTAGTTGTCTTTACGTTTTTAAACCGAACGTTTGATCGATTTGGTTTGGGGTCCAAAACTTTATGATCACTCCAGAAAGATGATCGATAATAATTATCGATATAAATAAATAATTTATTAATTATTAATTAACGATTAATTATTAATATTAAACTCCCTTGTAATTAAATTTTCAACATTTTCCCAAAGACTACGAGTGCTTCGAAAAGAAGAGAATGAAGTACAACGAATCAACACCTGCACTCTTCATTAAAACAGGATTTAGTTCTGGTTCCATAAAAATAACAAAGGGAGACGCAGAAAACGTTCGTTACATTCGTCAACATCGGGCGGCCTGCATTGTGCTATAAAGTAAACCCGAGAACCGATCCGGCGTTTGAAGGATGGGGAGACCAGCAAAGAAAAGAACCCAATTCCGAACTCGGTATTTACAATACAAATTTGTCACGGGCCGCCGGATTCGGCCATCTTTGTAATACATATCGTAGCGGGATCTGATTCAGTGACATCTGCTTTTATGATGGGGGGGAAAACAGTGGTGCGGGACTTTTTTTTTTTTTTTTTTTTTGGCGGCCCCTGTTGGTACACTTTTGTCGGTGGAAAATGAACCGAAGGCTAATACAGGGCTACTGGTCTGGGAGGGGAACGACCCCACTTCAGACACCCAATTCATTATTATTTTGGTGTGTTGTGACCAGATTTTATTGACCTTTATAGAAAGATTTTGCTGAAAATGAACAAATTGTAAGTTGTTGTTTGAGGTTTATTACTCCATGATATAGAAAAGTTATGCAAAAAATAACGCCGGCATAAAAAACTTCTCAGAAAAAAAAAAAAAAATAAATAAAAAATACAAATAAAAATTGCTGTAGAATGTTTGGGCAGATGCGGGAATCCCCAAAGCGCATTTACGCGTCCAAAATTACTCGAAAATCGACACCTCATTCGACCTTCAGACATCATTCATAAGCCCCACGAAAGCTCCATAGATCCCCATGGTGAAATAGGATCGTTCTGGGACCCCCATAAATTCTACGTCCAAAAATACCTCGAAAACGACACTCTACTCGTGATCTGTATTTATATGAATATTTCGTAAAAATTTCAGATTTTTATGCAAAATCTTACGGGCCCAAACAGTCTGAACGGCGGACGGACATTTCATTTTTGGAATCTACCAATCATGAAACGTGTCAATTTACTAATTTTGAGGCCGATCAACGGGAATTAGTCCAAAACTAATGAACGAAAACGGTTAGGGCACACATAGCATTTTTCGAATTGACACGGTACCTGTGAGCCACACAAGGACGTATTGTGAGAACGTTGAAAATTGTCACTCACAGTCGCTAAATTTTGAAGATTCAAAAATTAACCAAAAAGCCCAACTTTTGTTCTACTATTATGCCGAGGAAAGAATCCGAGGAAAGAAATGAAGACAAAGAAGGAAAGCTGATGGAGACGGGAAGGTTTGTAAGGAAATGAAGTTAATCAGGTATTTACCTTACAAGATCCCATCAAGCGATCGGTTGTGGGGCTGCTCCCGTGAATGTTGTCTACTTTAATTCTAAAGATCCCCAAGTGATTGGCCGCAAATTAGTCCGAGGAAAGGGAAGAACGGGAAAGAGAGAGATAGAGCGTTTAAAAGAAGAAAAAAAGGAGAGAAATCCATGGAAATCTACCCTTTCTTGTTCGCCACCCCCTGTTGGTTCCTTTTGTAAACCGAATGAGTGACTCCTTAGCCGCCCCCGACCGCCTCCGTCACCTTTAAAAGGTTGTTCTTACTTCCTCTTAAAAAAAAAGTCTCGTGAGCAATCACAAAGATAAAACCAACGTTCCATGCCGGCAATATATAAACCTTTCCTGAAGGGATTCCCGAGGTTGGCGTGGCTTGTTATCTAATGACCTGGCCCTAAACTTTCATTACGGCACCTTCTAATAATTGAAAACGGTTAGGAAGACTTCGAGAGGGGCTGGCGTGACCAAGTCAATTTCCCGGCCTCCCCGCGACTGCCGAGTGTGGAAGTTCTTTTACAAAAAGCGGGTTTCCACGATGAAAACGGGGGATTATGGGGCAGGTTGGCGGTGCAAGGGGACCATATCTGATCGTTCGGATCCTTGAAAACCTTCCGTCGGGTGCTTCACAAATTACCCCATCAGATTCGGCTTAATTTCGTCGATTTTGAGCCCCGTTTAGCTTTTTAAGGAGTTTAGGCCTTTGGGAAGAGTTAATGGCAGGGGAGGAGCGTGAGGGGACTTCTGAACAGGCTAGAACGAGAATTGCACTTGGAGGTTCTCGAGTCTACTTGACTTGATACTATCTCTCCACCTGAGTACGCTAATACGATCACTCTCTATTTCAAATGTTTACATTTCAAAATTATACTTTTCCGAGTGTAGAAAAAGAGCCCTTCTTTTTTCAGTGCGTTGTCCGCCATTCCGGACGTTGGGCAATCACCATAGCAAGCCGTTCTGAAGAGCTTCTCCGTGCGCTGGATCCGCGTTTAATTCCGCGCCTTTCTTCGATCTTGCTCTTTATGAGTTGGGACAGCTGATACTTCTCGCCACGCAAAACATGGCCCAAGTATGCTATCTTACGGCACTTCATGGCACGCAGCAACTGCCGTTGGAGATCAGCACGATCGAGAACTAAGTGCTTCTTGGTTGGACTCAGGGGCTGTCCATGGGATCCCAACCATCCTTCTCAGCAGCCACATCTCAAACGCCTCCATCCGGTTCATTGTAGCAACCTCTAAGGTTCAAGCTTCTGCCCCGCGAAGAAGCATGCTTGGACCACACATAACAAACCACCATCCTTCACCACTGAGTGAAGTTGAGGTTGCAGTCACAGAAGAGATTCTGCATTTTCAGGAAAACTGAGCAGGCAGTCTCAATTCTGGATTCAACTACTTGATACGGATCCATAGCTTCATGTAGCAGCCTAGGTACTTGAAATGGGGCACACGCTCAATCCAACGTCCATTGAGCCCCAAAGCTGCATCCACTTAGGGTAGGCGGCTGAACACCATGAGCTTGGTCTTCGACACGTAAATGGTTAGCCCATCATGCTCGCCAGCAACAGAGAGCTGATCCAAAAGTAGCTGCAAGTCGTCTACGCTGTTTGCCAGCAACACAGTATCGTCCGCGTATTTCAAAGAGCAGATGCGCACGTCATTCACCTTAATTCCAACATCTATACGTTCAGTGGCTTCCTTAAACACACGATCTGCGTACAAGTTGGGGGATATTAGGCAACCTTGCGTAAACCAACGCTGACAACTTATTTTCGGCTTCAACAAGTTCCCAATTTGAACATCAGCTACCTGACTCCACACAAGTTTCGAATTATGCGGACATTCTTTGAAAATAATTGAATGATTGATGCTTGGGTGGCAACGAAAGAACGCTACGAATTTTGGCAACAAGTGGTAAAATGCAAAAATACCTCGTAGGTTCGTTGACGACGAAGTCCCAACCGGCCGGTGGTGAAGTCTGCGGTAGGCATCCAATCTCCGAAAGGCCGCACTCGCGCAAAGATAGATGTCGCGGGTACGTAAGTGTATGTGATAGCTCGACACTTCGGTTTTAGTGTAGTTAGGTGATAGGTATAAATCGTGCGGTAGGTAAGGCCCTTTAAGTCACGATGTGCATTCGTTCGCGGTGTCGCGCGGGTTCGGATCACCTCCGTTATCTCGGAGCACCAGTGTTGCCAATACCACTTATTCTTCAGTAGCGATCTTTTTACATATCATATCTAATTTAATTAAACATATTTACCCATTCCCGAGTAGGTGATAATTATATACAAGTTATTATTGAAACGGGAGACAAAAACAATCTAAATGTTATTCTGTGATTGACACTACTGTCATTGGCGGGAAATGTGAAACCAAACACGTCTCCAATTCTAAACATTCTTCTCATCCACTCCAGGGATGTGCACATCCCTGCATAACCTCCAGCAGCCGCAGATGACGTAGGTACCTGATCGAGTGCTTTCCCGTAATCAATAAAGCAGGTAATGATCCCTGCACTGATCACGACACTTTTGCAGCGACCACGCTGAACGCAAAAAGTGCTTCTCTTGTGACACCCTTTTGAACTGACTGACTGACGTCACTCATGATCACGCCGCCTGGTAATGTGGAGTGATGGAGTACAGATGCAACTCTCACAATTATTTCATGCGGGTCCGATGCCCTGGCCACTATTGGTGATAGCTCACTCGTTGTAGCCATGGCCCCTGCAGGAGATCGGACCTTTGTAATATAAGACTGGATCTGCTGGCCAGCCAGCTGATTCCAAGTATTTTTTGTGGGCTTAGGGTGCACTAATATCAATGTTGACCCTTCAACTTTGATATCAGATTCCCCTTTGCTTCTTTCCAAAGATCATCACGGTAGTTCGTGCCAACCTGGGGCTCGCGGATCTTCCATTTATGCATCGATACCTCTTGCCAGGTCAGCAGATCGCGACACTACTTCGCATTGGACAAGCACCTTCGGGCACCTTCGGGTTTGTTCATGCACTCCCCTCCTCTTCCTCCAAAGACACCGACGGCGTAATATTGGATATGACGCTACAGGCAGTCCACCAAACACACAACACAATTAATAAGCAGCCTAATAATCAATTAGGAACACATTTTGTGCATGTTGGTACACCCCCAACATTCTATTCTCGCGATTCCGAGTATGGAAAGCATTGAACGTTCATTGCTAATTTTATGCCGTCATTTTGGCTACTGAACGCATCGAACCTTCAACGTTTCAAGGACATGAATACCCGCGATTTCGGTGATCTAGGTCAAAAAGAAGTTGTGCATCGCAAATTAGTGACGACAGTCAGTTCAAAATGGTGCCATAATGGCCCTTTTATCTTGCCGTGTAACTTAGCAATTTTCCTCAGCACACGAGGGAGTTGTTGCGCCTTCGTTCGTTCCGCGCATACAGCAATTCGGCAGGTCTTCGGGTGGTCACGTTAAGAAAGAAAAACGACCCTTGCGATCCTCTAATGTAAGTTGTGCCGGGTAATTCGGCGAAATGGGATCTCGTGTTGTTATTGTTGTGTTATGTGGGAACCCCTCGGAAATGGGCGGGAAGGTTAGTATCCCCAGTGTTGAAGAGGCGTTGGGAAAAGCGAAGTTACCGTTTTAATATTAGAACGCAACGAGGCCCTGCAGCCCTGTTAGGAGGAAGAAGGCGAAGTAACTGTCGCACATAATATCTGCGTAGTTGCCGGTACCCGAAGCGATGGGGGGTTCATAAATGGCTGGGACGCCGGAGGTAGATTCCACTACAACAACAATACCTATAGGTGGTATACCACCTAGAAAACATCCAGATATACAGTAGGAATCCTCTGGGGATTTGTTCGAAAAACGATTAATTTATGGGAACTGACGCCCAATCTGCAAAACGGGCGAATGTGCAATGGATTGTGTGTGAAATTTTCATCATTGACTTATCACAGACACAAAAACTCCCATACAAAGTGAAAGAACGTTTAGATCGTCTCTCGAGTAGTTTTCCTAGAGCTCCTCATGTCTTCAACAAACTGACATGTCATGTCATTTCATTGAACTGCAAACTGATTTGAAATGTGGGACGCCAGTAGAAGAAGAATTTTATGAAAACAAGGTAGAGAGGCTCGAAAAAAGAACAGCTAGGACAGGATGAAAAGAAGGACAGGAACACGGTAATAGGCCGAAGAGGACTTTGATGAAGTCAAGGTATATAGGCTCGAAATACAAACATCACAAGAGGGTTGAAAATTCCGCAAAAAAAAAAAAAAAAAAAACTCAAACAGAGAGCAGGATCATTCAAGAAGGAATTCAATCGAAGGGACAAACACTTATGAAACCAAAACTGGTCTGCAAGTTAGAACGTTCAACATGATTTTGACAAGAGGATCTGCAGGTTTCTTTTTTCCACGGTTTGGAGAAGCTGTAAAATTTTCTGACCACTTTACTAATATTTCAGCATATTTTCTGTTCACGTCCACATTATTTTGCATATCACCGTCAAACCGGAGTGGAAGAAACCTTGCTGATTTATAAAATTTATAAATCATCGTCTATAGTCTATAGACTATAGATCGATTGTTTTGTCTACATTTTGATTGTTCCCTAGTTTGGTTCGGTTTTGGTTTCATCGGCTTGATTTCTCAGCCTTGTGCCCCCCCCCCCCCCCCCCATCAGCTCCAGTCTGAGTGTCACTGCCTTAATGGGCTTCTTGAAAAGGTCTGAATTCAGCATTTCTGACAACATATTCGGATTCAGCACCCTTTAAAACCCATACACCCCAATTTTTAGTTCGAAAATCCGTATAGGTACGTGCTGAGCTGTTTTCGAAATGTTGGAGATTTTGAAATGAACGCCGGGCAAATTTGACGTCACACCTCGCCAGGCTGGGCGTCGAGTAGTTGGGCACTGAGCCGCCAGAGCGCTAAATAACAAATCTGAACAGAATCGGAATAAAAAAACTCGGCCCAGGTCGATTTTTGAATAACCTTCTTTGATAATAACCTCGATGCTCAATTTTTGAATGACCTTCTATAATGATTAACCCGATTTTCGATTTTTGGGGTCGACTTTTCGCGTAGCAAAGTTGGCTGACTTGCGTAGATGAGAGAGAGAGGGATCTCCCGGCCAATCAAAAGACGACGAAGCAGCCCACGTCATGTACCCTCTCCAGACCTCGGAATTCAAATATCATATTTTTCCTAAGGCCCTATAAATAATTGAAACGGGGTTTCTGCAATATGGACCCATTTTCGTAACTTTTGAAGCACGACCTTTGCAGGAAAAACATTTTCAAAAATCATTAAAGGAGCTCATTACTGAAATTTTCAGACCCAGTTTTGTCCTCCCAAGGACCTGAAAATAGGGTGGGGATACATACAGGTTGTATGTGGGCGTACAACATGTTCTATGGGCGTACAACATGTTCTATGTTCGTTTTTTTATTTACTCAAGACACTACTAATATAGAATTACACATTGAATAAAGACAATTCGGTCTCGCCTCTTATCTCGCCTATTTGGACAGCTGCATCTCTCTCGTTCCATCGACTCAGACGACGCTATTTATACATTTTTCAATTGAATTCTCGGCCAATATAAATAACTGCCCGGCTAGCTCAGTCGGTAGAGCATGAGACTCTTAATCTCAGGGTCGTGGGTTCGAGCCCCACGTTGGGCGTACATTTTTCACAATACTGGGCGAATTACTGGAATACGTGAAGATGAGCTCTCCTCGTGGTAAAGTTTTGATTTGAACTTCACAAGACAATTTCATTAATTGAGTATGTAGACTAATAATAATTATTAGTTGATGGTGATGTTGACCGTTTCAATTAATGTTGTTGGAAACGTGATGAGGATCAGTCAAAGAGGACGAGACTTTTGCCGACGTTTCAAGAGATATATTCTCCTATCATCAGGGCCTAATGAAATGAACAAAACACGAGTTGAGATTTTAAATTTAACACTTGATGATACTGATTGATGATAATTTAACAATTGATGAAATGAACAAAACACGAGTTTAGATTTTAAATTTAACAATTGATGATACTATAATAATATGATATGATACTATATTATAGTATCATATCATATTATGATACTACACAACTCGTGTTTTGTTCATTTCGTGAATTGTTAAATTGTCATCAATCAGTATCATCAATTGTTAAATTTAAAATCTACACTCGTGTTTTGTTCATTTCATTAGGCCCTGATGATAGGGGAATATAACGGATAATATTAGTAATAGTAGTAATATAACGTCGGCAAAAATCTCGTCTTCTTTGACTGATCCTCAACACGTTTCCAACAACAACAATAATTATTGAGATTATAACAGTTATATTAGTTACTAATCATTAGTCTCAATAATTGATTATTATTCAGGCGTTTATTTGAAAAAACAGCTCGTTCCAAGCTTACCAGAAAGTTCTGGTAGGTACTGCCGCTGGGCACGAACGAGTCCCTCTGGAAGTCCCTCCACTCAGTTCACGTCGAACGCAGCTCGTAAAATTTACATTTAATGTCGTCTTCATCAGGAATAAGATTTTCTTAAGTTTATTGAACTTGATTTTGTGCATGCCTAGTCCTTGCTGATAAGACAATAATTATTATTCAACTAATAACAAATTTTTACGGCAAAATTTGAAAAAAAAAAAAAAATCCTCGTGAGAAGTATATTTTTCCTCCCGTAATATTTTCAAAAATGGAGCTGATTTTGCAACTAAATTGGCATGAAGTCGGGAAAGAAGTTTCATTCTTTTTTTGAAATTGCTGGGAAAATTTGTTGCGACTTTGAAATTCGAGGAACGAGTTCACGTACCATAAGTTACTATTCAATAGTTTTCCGGATATTTTTCTGGTTTTTATATCATTAAAAAAATAGTATTAATTAATTTAATATTTTTATTTATTATTTTATTTTTGTTTATTATTTTTCCATTTATTGTTTACTATTTATGTATTAGTTAATAATTTTCTTGTTTTTTATTTTATTTATCTACTAGCTGCTCCGGCTCGCTTTGCTCGCCTACGCACCCAGCTGGGGGGCTCCGCCCCCCAGACCCCCCGTAGGCCTCGCTTCGCTCGGCCAACCGCTTAATCAGACATAAGGCCTCGCTCCGCTCGGCCGACCGCTTAATCAGACATAAGGCCTCGCTCCGCTCGGCCGAGCGCTTATTCGGACAGGGGGGCCTCGCTTCGCTCGGCCGGGGGGGTGTGTTCAAACCCCTACTCAGACATAAGGCCTCGCTTCGCTCGGCCGACCGCTTAATCAGACATAAGGCCTCGCTCCGCTCGGCCGAGCGCTTATTCGGACAGGGGGGCCTCGCTTCGCTCGACCGGGGGGGTCTGCGACCCCCCCTAAGGACACTTAAACGGTCGCCCGAGAGTATAGAAAAAATCGGTGTATTTTTACGACTTACCGTTTAGTCAGAGCCCTGAGGGGCTCCTCCCATTGGCACTTTCCAGCGTGTCATCTGTAAGGTGCCGAGCCGACCCTGGGGTGGAGCCCTTCATACCCACGCGCGCCCGTCCCGTGAGCCGCCACCCGCTTTTGCGTCCGTACAACTTCAAATCCTATAAAATAAATTCGCCGTGTACATTCGCTCAATTTCGGAATGACTTTGTTCAGTATCTCCTATTAAAATTCGGATCTCTAGGTAGGTTACGGACGAAACGCGGAAAAAATCCGTCTATTAACGGCGGAATAAATCGAAAAAATTAATTGAGCGAATTCGCGCGCGCCAAAAAATTCGCGCAACAGGTATTTCGGACGTAGAATTAAACGTAGAATCGGAATCCGCGATAAAAAATGGGGGTTATAGGGGAGCGAAAAACACGTTTCGCGCAAATTCGCGGGTTTGCGCGCGTCGCGCGGAATTTTAATATAGCCTATGTTGGGGGCAATCGCAGCCGAGACCGTTAGGAAAAAACCCCATTCAAATCCGTTCAGCCGTTTAGGCGCCTATAAGGCACGACAGACAGACAGATACACAGACAGACAGAAACCCGATTTTATAGAAGTACTAGCTGCTCCGGCTCGCTTTGCTCGCCTACGCACCCATCCGGGGGGCTGCGCCCCCCTGGACCCCCCAGTGGGTGAGTAGCATCGATGGACACGTTGGAACCCCCACATGAAGGAATTCCCAAATTCGCAGAATTGCAGTGCTCGGTTGGGACAGCTTGAAACAACAATAATAATAATATTGAAATATGTCTCTTGTAGAATAATAAAGTTGAAACATGTTTCAATATTATTATTATTATTATTATTATGTTTCAAGCTGTCCCAACCGAGCACTGCAATTCTGCGAATTTGGGAATTCCTTCATGTGGGGGTTCCAACGTGTCCATCGATGCTACTCACCCACTGGGGGGTCCAGGGGGGCGCAGCCCCCCGGATGGGTGCGTAGGCGAGCAAAGCGAGCCGGAGCAGCTAGTTCTCTATATCATCGTCAAAGTGCTAGTGAAATCAAATTTAAAGTCCACCATCAATCCCTGAAAATTTCATCAAAATCGAATCAATATTGGCTGAACCTGCTGGGAGAAGGTTAGGCCAGTGTCGAATCATGAATGAATATATTACATCTCTAATTGTATGTATATAGGTAAACCATTCGTTCCCGAGGGATTCATACTCGCGGGACACTTTAGGACAATTTAAGGGATTTTATCTGGTCCCTGAGATCACGATGGAAAAAACCGCATCTCCCTATCTTCAACGGTTTTATAGAAGTACTGCGCTCCCCCCCCCCCCCCCCCCCTCCCGAACATCCCATCTCTCTATCTCTAATGGTTGAGGATACATGGGATACACAGTTTCATTGTGTATAGGTAATGATTGTATATAGGTAACCCACACAGTTGGGAAGGCTCGAAACGGCTTTTCATTGTATAAGTATAGGTAATAATCGACCGAGGAATTCGAAAAAATTAGTTGTATATAGGTAAACCATTCGTTCCCGAGGGATTCATACTCGCGGGACACTTTAGGACAATTTAATGGATTTTATCTGGTCCCTGAGATCACGATGGAAAAAACCGCATCTCCCTATCTTCAACGGTTTTATAGAAGTACTGCGCTCCCCCCCCCCCCCCCCCCCCCCGAACATCCCATCTCTCTATCTCTAATGGTTGAGGATACATGGGATACACAGTTTCATTGTGTATAGGTAATAATTGTATATAGGTAACCCACACAGTTGGGACAGCTCGAAACGGCTTTTCATTGTATAAGTATAGGTAATAATCGACCGAGGAATTCGAAAAAATTAGTTTGACGATTTTGCGCGCGCCCAAAAATTCCCGCAACCGGTATTTCGGACGTAGAATTAAACGTAGAATCTGAAAATGAAATTAATAAATATGTAGGTAGGTAGTAAATTTGAATGTGTAGGTAGGTAGGAAAAAGAATAAGATTTTTTGTTAAATAATGATAATAATAAGCCTGGGTAATCATCTAAGGCACAACCCGCGTGATCCCTGAAAATTTCATCAAAATAAATATGTAGGTAGGTAGTAAATTTGAATGTGTAGGTAGGTAGGAAAAAGAATAAGATTTTTTGTTAAATAATGATAATAATAAGCCTGGGTAATCATCTAAGGCACAACCCGGGTGATCCCTGAAAATTTCATCAAAATCGAATCAATAGTGGCTGAAATCCCCACTCCTTCTTTTCTTTAGTTGAAGGAGGGGAAAACGGAAAAAATCCTTGAGGGCGCTCAACCTATCTCAGAATGTAGATCATTTTTGAATTTCTCGAGATTTTCAAGAATATATATTAATTTTTTAATTTTTTTTTTTTAAATTCAATTTAATTCAATTTTTCGATACTTTTCTCGATAATCGATTCAATTTAAATCGATTCATTTAATTTACATTTCCGTCCAGCGTGTCGTCTGTAAGGTGCCGAGCCGACTGGGGTGGAGCCCTTCATACCCACGCGCGCCCGTCCCGTGAGCCGCCACCCGCTTTTGCGTCCGTACAACTTCAAATCCTATAAAATAAATTCGCCGTGTACATTCGCTCAAATTCGGAATGAGTTTCTTCTGTACGTCGTATTAAAATTCGGATCTCTAGGTAGGCTACGGACGAAACGCGGAAAAAATCCGTCTATTAACGGCGGAATAAATCGAAAAAATTAATTGAGCGAATTCGCGCGCGCCAAAAAATTCGCGCAACAGGTATTTCGGACGTAGAATTAAACGTAGAATCGGAATCCGCGATAAAAAATGGGGGTTATAGGGGAGCGAAAAACACGTTTCGCGCAAATTCGCGGGATTGCGCGCGTCGCGCGGAATTTTAATATAGCCTATGTTGGGGGCAATCGCAGCCGAGACCGTTAGGAAAAAACCCCATTCAAATCCGTTCAGCCGTTTAGGCGCCTATAAGGCACGACAGATACACAGACAGACAGACAGAAACCCGATTTTATAGAAGTATAGATAGATTATTAGTGATATATATTATTATTATTATTTATTAGGTATTAAATAATGAATTTTTCGTTGATGATGATGTTGACCGTTTGAATGAATGTGAGTGGAGCGTTGTTGAAGTTCGGTCAAGTTTTATTTATTTACCACATTTATTAAATAAATTTGATAAATAAATTTTATAATTTAACTTACGTTGTGTGCAACCTCCACACTACTATAATGAACCATACTGAATGCTTCGTTTTTTCCCAGCCTCATTCTCCGAGGCGCATGATAAATTATTCAGATAAAATTAAACGAGGGGGGTAGAAAAAAAGTCGGAAAAAATAGATCTATTTAATAAAAAGGGGGAGAAGGGTGTGGAATGAACGGAGCCGTGAAATAACCGTTTTATAAATGATTCAATTGCATATGTGCTTCCCCTTCCTCGTCGGTTTCAAGTTGCCTCATGATCGTCCTGTCTCCGTCTCATTCACGAGGGCTTTTAGTATAATCGGTGAACCCTCTCGCTTCCTCTCGCAAATGCAAGTTGGAGCGATGTTGCAAATTTAAAGCACCCTTCCCTGATGCCACAGTAGTCCGTCGTAGCAACCCCTCATACGTGATGGACGTGGGATGGTGGATTTGGCTTTTAATTAGAAGAATCTTTTGTTAGAAAATACTAGAAAAAACAGTGTTCGCCTGAATAGGTAGGAAATTATCTGTAGGCTTGAAATTAATGGTTAAAATTTAGTCATTTATAATGTTTTAATTTTTTAGCCTGAATGCTTCTTTTCGGCAAATCCACGTATTGAGTGTCAATGATACTACTCGCCCCTTCCTACAAGTGCTCATACCACTTCCCCTCATCAAGCGAGAGCTTCCCCGTTCATTTTCCGCCTATCTGTGTCCTCGCTATAGTGGAAGGGAAAGGATTACATTCGGAATTTCATCGCTGAATGATTTAATACAAGCTCTATCTGCTTTGAACGAGGCTGCAGCGGATTAGCATACTGATATTGCACAGCAGATGGCACCCGTTGCGCCTGCGGTGGTATAATAGAGCCAACCACCAACACGGTCGCACATGTCGCTTCCCCTTTTGCTCCCGTCGGTTTGTTTCGAGCAGGTATCGTTTACACTACACTGTCAAACGGGATGGGCATCGTTATGAAAAATCGATTTTATATCGAACCAGAAAACCCCTAAAATTTGCGTTCTCTTCTCTTATTTTTTTATTCTTTTATTTTTTTACGCAGCATGTGTTTTTACGGAGGTTATTTGGTTTGAAGTTGTTGGGCGTGAGTTGCTGTTTTCCAACCTCCCTGTCCAGAACATGTCACAGACACCCGTGTACCACGCATGCGCGGACTGAACTTGTATCATACCAGTTCTCGACACAGCATGGTTGGAATGGATTTGAGACTGTCCCCGTAGACGACGATTACAGGTGCAATCTGGTTGGCTGAGAGGCACGTGTTTCTCCCCCCTCTTCACAGTTCCACATCCCGAGCTTTGGTGGGGGGAAACAGTCCTCAAGCAGTCGTCACAAAAATCCGGAACAACTTGGGACTGGTCTTGAACAGGTTCCAAAGCGGGTAGGAATACAGAACACTATGTGATCTGGAAGTCTTGGTCCTGAAACTGTCCTCGCGGTGGTTGGAATACGCTTGGTAAGGTAAGGTCAACAGAAATATCCCACCGGCCGCCTACTGAGTCAGTGACACCGTCCTGACAGCCTGGGTGGGTGGTGTCACACCACTGGCGGCAGACGCGCGCTCCATCCTAGGAATCCGAAACTGGAGAGCGGCAGCAAACCAAAGAGAGGACTCAGTAATGGCCACACCCTTCTTGAGAGCGGCAGAGGAAGTAGAGACCAACAACAACAACAAAGAGAGGACTGGCGGACTTCGATACAGGAGGCCTTGACCCCTCGCAGGTTGTAGCGTATACCTACCTACCTAGGGTGGCCAGATATACTGCTTTTTGCAGTACAGTACTGCTTTAAGGTATGTGATACTGCTGTACACAGAGACCCTTGGGTACACCTGAAATGAACTGCTTTTTGAAACTAGTAGAGTTTTTGGAGAGCTACTTCCTGCCTTATTAATTATGCACTTGACAATATCTTCCAAAGAACTTGAATTAGATGGGACACCAACACCTCTTATCGATTGGAGGAAGAAGAAGTTAGTCTCAAAAGGCTCAGGCTCAAAGTCTGAGCTACGGTTTTTGTGGTTTTAAAATGGGTTCACTAGTTTTTAAATGCAAACGAATAGTATTGAGCTTTGAGCATTGATCTCCTTCATGAGATATTGTCTGCATCGTATAGTCATAATATTTTGGGGGCCAGTGGCAATGATTTAGCCTAATGTGATGTTTTATTAGACATTAAAACTTTTTTTCTCTAGTGTCCTATGACTATTTGTTTAATGTACTGCTTCCTCGAAAAAATAATCTGGCCACCCTACGTATACCTAACACTACACTCGTTGTAGGTTGTATACCTAACACTACGAATAGATTGGCGATTGTTGGGCATGAATTCGTTTCTTTTAAAGATGTATTTAAATGAAGGCAAAAACAACTAAATCTACCGTTTAATGTCAATCTTGGCTAAGTGAAACCAGCTCGGAATAATATTATTTATATTGATCATTCTCTACATTTTAATCAATTCTATAATAATTTTTATCAAATGAGCGTTTGACGCTTCCACTCGTTCATTCAGATTAAAGTTTGCTATTGGAGTTTTCCAACGTTAGATTTGACTAGGCTAATTGGACTGGAATGACTTTGGACAGATTGGACTGACTTGAATTTTGGATTGACTTTGGACTTATTTGACTGATGGCCTGATTTGACGTTTGGCTGTTTGACGGACTGATTGACTTTGGACTGATTTAACGTTTGGATTGACTGTGGAATGATCTGAATCGATATGAATTGAATTGACTTTTAGATTTACTTTTGGATTTGAAATTTTTTTAGCGTTGGATTTGACTTTGCACGCATTTGCAGTTGGAGACTTCATTGATCCAGAAATCTGTCTAGTAAAAATAGGTATTACTAGACAGATTAATTAGATAGATAATTATTACTAGACAGATTTCGGATAAATTTTAGATAAATCGAATTTTCTATTTTTGTGAATTTATTCAAAGTTATTTAATTTAATTAAAGTATGTAACTTATTAACATTTCAAATTATTAATTGAAATTAATTTACTGCTTAAAATTTATTTTGCATTTAGGCCCTCTGGTCCCATTAGTCTTCAATTGTAAGACAGTAATGAGACTGAAGTGGGAAATGTGCAGAATGACAAAATACTATTAGAGTTGGCACATCTCCTACTGCTAGACCACCTCCTCCTCTTTATGATATAACCATATTAATTCCCCGCGATAATTCACGTGGTTGCCACCTATTCATCAGGGGAAGTCTCTCCCTTTTGTCCATCCACAATTTTAGATTTCAAAAACCCGGATTACCGCTAATTTCGTCCGAAGACTAAACAAAACCCCTTATAAATATATCACGTGCAGTTAATATAACCGGCGGTCTTATGCATTTTTTTCCTGGCACGAGCTACGTCTCCCAGACGGATGGCGGCCTCAGTTCATACGATGGAGGAATATATCAATGTGCCGTTTATCACAGTCCCGTTCATATCCACGTTTATTTAAGGTTATTATGCGAGTTGGAACATCTTTTTCACTTTATTTCGAAGTTTGTAGAAAATGGAAACTGGGCCGCATTCACTCGCTATAGTCCTAAAAAATTTTGATTACTAAGTTTTGGTTACTCGTAGAATAGTAGCTACTTCTTGTGTTCGCCAGGAGAGTCGAAAATATCCGGCCTCAAGCTTTTGTCCTTGTAGGTTTTATGACGTGTGGATTTGAAAATGAAGATTTCATTCCACATTACGGCATCAGAGTGACGTTCGCGAGTGGCTAAGTGCTCGTCTGGCCTTCGATGCCCTCAGAGCAAGCAGCTTATGCCTCAAGGGTGCTCGGAAACGCTGGAGGTGCGCTGACAACCTGCATGTGGTACTGTTTAACTCGGCTTGGACAGTTCCCCTAAACCATGAACAGTTTTCGTTTTCGTGTTTCATTTTCCATTTCTGGCAATTTTGTTTCTGTCTTCATCTTCGATGATATTTTTCTCTTCCCTCCTTCTTCCGGGCTTCTTTTCCTTTTTTACGCTGCTCCTACTCCGTTTTTCTCTTCTTTTTTGTGAGTAAATTTACGTAAGTACCAGGTACTTATATCATTCAAAGGCCCCATGAGGGCTTCTATGGAGCAACAAATGGTGCTTTTGGATGATGCCAGGAGGTCGAAGGTGTTAGTTCAATGACTTAATTCTATACAAAGAAACCATTTTTGGGGGTGTTTTATAAAATATAAATCTGTCAAAAGAAACCACACAAAATGACAGTTTTTTATTTTTTATTTTTTATTGATCTTTTGATTTATTTTTCTCTGATATCATTCGATGACCACAGGGAAAGAAGGGGGAATGTCGGAATTTTCCTATTTTGAGAAAACTGAAATTCTAAGTTTGACGCGTTCTAATCATTTCTATCCTCATGAACGGCTGGGTCGTTTTATTTATCCCCATAAATGGGGATGAAAGATTAACAAATTTGTTAATCTTTCATCTAACGCTATTACGGAAGGAGAAATCATTTAATAGAGAGTTCCTAAAGAAACATCCGAGATACGTCGACCGTTAATTTTTATCGCCGTAAGGAATTTGTCTAGGGAGAATCAAAGAAAAGCTAACTTCACTTATCACCGTAACAGAGATACGGTGTTATCCATGGAGGAATAGAGGAATTCCTCCATGGGTGTTATCAAAAGTCACGCTAAATTTAAAGTGCCGCTATTTACCTTATATTGTTCGAAATTAACGGCGTTATCCTTAAGACCGTAAGCTTATCGCCGTATCTTTACGGCAATAATGTTCGACGTTAGGCATAAGGACGTAAGTTAGCGCCGTTATTTCTGCGCATGCGTGAAATCTCGAGTTACGTCGACCGTAACTCATCACCGTTAGGCAAAAAGTGGCTTTAGGAACTCTCTAATGAATATCCACGATTTTTAAATAATTTTATTGAAAAAAGAAAACACCCTTTTCACCCTTAGTCAAAACAGTGGTCGAAGAGGGGAGGTCAGAGACAGGGGGAGTAAATCTGTAACCTGTGTAAAAGTGTCTCTGTAAGGGGGAGTGTCTCAAGTGGAGGAAATTTTGGTACTTTTCCAAAGAAATCGGTCGCCGGCCTGGAATATAAGCACGACAATAATAATTATTATTAATTATCAATAGTGACGATGAACAATTTTTCCGAAGTTATCCCCTTTTTGCAAACCTTCCCCTTTCTTTCCCCGTGATTCGGACCTTCCGTCTTCTTTCACAGTAATTTCAAATCTAACACAGGCTATATCTCACAGATCCTCCCCCTTTTTTCCGGGTTTCAAGTCATATTTATATAGTAAAATTTTAAATAGTCATTATAATGAAACTAGACCCTCGGGAGATTTTGGTGCCAACCTTAACTCGTTTTCGAAAAAAAAAAAAAAAAAAAATACATTCCCCTTCTTTCCTTATGGTCTTTATTTCGTAACAGGGATAAAAATGTTTATCTGCCTAAACTTAGGCAATAGGACATTTTTTTTTTAAATTTGAAATTTTGACGAAATACCAAGTCGTGGTTCTCCATCCTGTTGTGCCCGCAAGCTCAAGCCCGTAGGGCTCTGGCTGGCTAAATAAGGGGCCACGGAAGGGTTTTGCAAAGGATTCGGCTATGGGGTGTCGTTAAAAAAAAATCCTACTGCCGAAACGGTCATTAGGTACATTTTTTTGGAATCAACCCTTCTTGAAACGTATCTAAAAGGACAAATTTGGAGGCCAATAAAAAATGTGTACACCAGTAAAAAATGCCAATAAAAAATGCCAGTAAAAAATAAAAAATGCCAGTAAAAAATAATAAAACAATAAAAAAATAAAATAAAATAAAATAAATAATAAAAAAAAAATAAATAAATAAAATAAAAAATGCCAGTAAAAAATGCCAATAAAAAATGTGTACACACGTCGCGAATACATAGGTGTATAATACCAATAATAATTTACCGAAACAAAAAATGACCAGAACGGCACTCGTCTTTTGTACCGTTTGCTCTTTTTATACGGAAGAATGATTCACCCTTGAGTAAACTTTGAAAAGTTTTTCGTTTCCATCATTTTTTTTTTTTTTTTTTAATTTCTTTTGTCGTTTTCGTAGACGAAATCTTTTTTCGAGATTTCCCCCCAGGTCTCCTACTAAAACCAGTGTTTTTTTCTTCTCTGTTTTGCGTGACTTGTTTTGAATTCGCTTGAAAATACCTGCTCCTTGGGCCTCTGTGTGCCATCTACTCTGAGAGAAACCTGAAGGAACTAAGTAAATACATCCTTTATGTTGAGAGAAAAGGTTTCCTGTAGCTGGACCACTACGCACAGGGATACTGTTGACTCGGACGATCTCGACGACTATATCCCTCTGAAGCAGCTCCCAGCGTCCTCCTATGCATTAGACGGTTGTTGTCTCAGCCGTCAATTCTCTCTACATTGGATTAACCCCTTCGACCCTTTCTAAAACACCCTGGATGGACCTGGGAGTGGGGGTGGGATTAGCAGAAACTCCGACAATGCTTCCCTCTCTCGGCCGGGTCCCTCTATATTTTCCAGCTTCGTTGTGTTTATTCCCCGCACAGTTTGACCATCTTTGTTTGAAGCCGGAGGGAATTATTTTCAGAGCTTTCCCTCCTCGTGTCCCTTTTCCTGGAGTCCCCTTTCTCCCGATCAATCGATAAACCACCAGAAACCGTTCGGTGATGTGTGACTTCAGCATCTACTGAGACTAACTCTCTAAACTTGAACAAAATTTTTTCAAGTATTTAAAACATAAACTGTGTGGGCTTAGAAAAAATGGTGGATGCAGTTTAACGTTTTATTACATGTTCTTTTGGGGTGCTGAATCCGAATCTGAAGAGATCCAACCAATTTGGCTTGTGCGTTTAAGTTTTTTTTTTTTTTTTCTTTAAAAAAACTCAAACATTTTGACTCTTTTTTCAGCTTTTTGGTCAAACTCCGAAACTATGCGTTCTACGGCAAATATTGCCACCATTGAAATGGAAGAGCAGTCAATTTTCTACAAGATGCAATAGGCAACTTTGATTCTTGACCCATTGGTCAAGCTTATAGGAGCTAGAGCGCGTTAAATTTGACCGAATTTCCCCACTTCCGGTCAAAGCGTATTCTAAAACCTTCTAAAACAGCTTGACATGCATAAGAAAGAACTCCGTCACATGCATATGAATGAACTCCGTCACCTGCATAAGAAATGACAGAACATGACATGCATGAAAGATGCTGGAAAGAAATCAGAATGAGAGCTAAATAAATAAATAAATAAAGAAGAAGAAGAAGGAAATGAAAAGACAAAGAAGAAGGAAGAAAAATAAAAGAATGGTAAAATGAAATTAAAAAGAATGAAATGAAAAAAAAAAAAAAAAAAAAAAAAAAAAACAAAAAAAAAAAAACATGAAGACTGAATTTACAAGGCAAGAATGCCATTTAGACGGTTAGACTCGCACAAGATTATTATTTTATTTTTCAACTTCTTGATGGTAACACTGTTCACTTCGTAGAACTGCATTAGATTTGGAATAAAAGTCAGTAGCTTCTGTTCTACGCCTTTAATTTTTCCTCCCTTCTCCTACATGCTATCGATTTCGACCATCCTGGTCATCGTCAGGCATCCTGAAACATCCATCTCTTGACCTGGTTGTCGTTTGAAAACGTCATACGGTTTTGGAAATATTCAATGTTAAACTGTTCAAGGTAAACAAATCTTTTCCAATATAATCTCAGCACCATTATGCCCCTTTCCCGTGTTTCTTCCATGACTAATATTGTATATTATCGGCAAAAGCTATAAACTTTGCGTTGGTACTGATAGAGAATAAGTCAATTACATCAGATGTCATAGATAATAGATTCTATTAAGAACAAAATTGAGCCAAGTACCGAGGCTTTCTACTCCCTGTAATCTTACAAACTGTTGCCTACTTGATGAGTCAGATTGAAAATGGTTAGAAAGTAAAATAGTCGCTTAGAATGAGTTTTGTAGAAAACTTTATGCTCTTGCATTTTGATGCTGCAGAACGCATAGTTTTGGGGATAAAAGTAAAAAACTGACAAAAGTGCAAAAGTTTTGGAGTTTTTGCGAATGTCTTAAAACGCATCAGCCGAATTTGTTGGTTATCTTTAATTTCGGGTTCAGCGCCCCAAGAACATCGATAAGACTTAGAACTCCAACCACCCATTTTCCCCACGTCGGCCTTATTTTTGCTACGCTTTGACTGGACTACAAGACTCCACTTTCAATTGAAATTCAGGCCTCGCCTCTCCTAATATAATACCTCGGATAGGCGAAAAAGGGGGCGAAGTAAGGAGGCATTATTGTAAAGTCTAATTCCAACTAATTTCTTGGGGTCATTCGGAACCATGGAGGGGGATAATGTTTTTCGTGAGTGTTTCCCTTCCCCAGGTTTTTTTCCTTATTCTCGAAAAGCTGTTATTATCAACGTGCTCCGACTTCAAGTTCAAATTTTATTAAAATGAACGCTCGAATTGAACGTAAACGGGGCCGGTGGAATCCGGTAGTTGAGTGAGAAAAAGAAAGGCGCAATTATCGGCAAACCATGTTTACGACATGATTCCAACTGAACGGAATGGGAGTGGAAAAGAGGGAGGCGTTTTTTAGATCTCACGAAAAAAAGCTCCTAATTTCACACCGATAACCGTAAATTTTTTTCCGAAGTTTTGACTGTAAAATTACAGCATGGCCCCAAAGTTAAATATGATTGAGTGTGACAGACAGAAGAGAAAAGGGGGGACCGGTCTAGACGACAAATCGCCAAGTCTAGACGGTGGTTAGCTCATCAGCCCCGTGACATGCCAGCAATATCGCTTCCAATTAGTCGTAGGTCGTGTAGGTACTATTCATTTTCCAAATTTATCGTCTCCTCTGATGTATTTTCAGCTGATTGATGCAGCGACCGCGTCTTTATAGAGGCAACGCCTCTGATAAGGGATAAAAAACGCTGAACTTTTGGTTTATTATTCTTGGAATACCTATGTTTTCGCGACGGGGGTCGACGACTCGGATCGGCCTCAAAATTTGACATTATCCGTTTCAAGAGGTCTACCGGTCTACCGTTTTGGCCAGTAGGATTTTTTTTTTTTTTTTTTAATCTGAAATTTTGACAAAATACTCGGTTTACCATCTAGTTGTGCCCGCAAGGTTTTCAGTCCGATCGCCCAAACCCGTGGGGTGCTATGGGGGCTACCATGGAAGAAATTCCTTCCTTCCTTATTCCATGGGGGGCTACAGAAGGGGGTTTTTGAAAAGCTTTTGGCTATGGGATCGAGTCAGGTGTCGTTTTCGAGGTATTTTTGGACGTAGAATCCATTTTTGGGGGTCCCGGAACGATCCGATTTCACTTTGGCGATCTACAGGGCTTTCATGGGGCTAAAAATGGGATTTTTGAAGGATCCTAGGAGGTTAAATATTTTTCGAGTAAAAAATAAAGAATTTTTGAAAAAAAAAATCTATAAAAAAAATTTTTTTGGAACAAAAATCCGAAATTTTTTTTTAAATTTTTATCATTGACAGAATTAAATTTCTACACAAGTAACCTATATCAAAGAATAATAAACCCTTGTGTAAAATTTGCAGCGTTTTTGTTTTTTCCGTATAAACTGTGATTCTGTCAATAAAATTTGTTTAAGTATATTAAATTTCAGTGGGACCCCAAAAAATAGATCATTCGCCCGAAATTACTCGGAAAACGACACCTCATTCGACCCGTGCTGGTAGCCTTCAAAACCCTCATTTGTACCCCCATGGAAAGCCCATAGATCAACCAAATAATATTATGTTTAGGATGATGCACCAAATTTGTTTAGGAGGCCCCGAACGCGTGTGGAAATTTTGATTTTGTTGAACAACAATTTTTTTCATTTCGAAAGTGAAATCAATGCTTCCGCTGCCTTGCAGACTCGGAAGCAAAATTAAAAAATTAAAACTGCTATTAGGAGGTGACTTTAGTTTTTTGGTAAGTAGGCTTTAAATCCTACTTACCAAAAAACTAAAGTCACCTCCTGCTAAAACCTACTAAAAAAAAAGACTAGGTACTACTAAAAGCTACTAAAAAAACTACTAACTTACTTTGAAAGTACATATCAATTATAATTCAATCACACATTAAACCAACTCCTCATTCGACCTCCTGGCGCCCTACAAACGAGTCATTTGCAGCTCCATAAAAGCCCCTTCGGGGTGATACATTAACATTTTTAACTAGTTAGGTATTTCAAAAATTATTATTTAAAATAATTTTAAATTATTTCAAAATTTCCCCCTCGAACCTTCTCGCCCATTCTCCTGCGCTCTTCCGAAAAAGGCGAAGGAAGGGCCAATAGGGATTTCAAAGTGGAGAATCCGGGCTTGAAAAGAGGATGCGATAAGCGAACGTCGCCCCGTGTAATTAGCAAAACCGCTTCATCATCCCCCTATCGCTTGTCATGCCAAACGGATAAGCGCCGATGGCTGATAAGCGCCTGATGACTGATTGATGCCGCTCAAAGCCTCGTCACAGTCTTCGGATCCTCTTTTTTCCCCAAGTGACAGAAGATCGCCGATTAGAAGAACATCAGCAACTGCTTTCAGGGAGAGAAACTGAAAACCTAAAAATTGATAGTGATCGGTTTTTGAAATGCAAATTAGCTGAAAATTCTTAAAATGTGAGAATGTAAGAAACGCGTTACAAATACAATTGCGTGAGGTGTCTACAACGCTGAGCAACACAACAATCGGATTTACTAGAAACAATCGGTTCGTCAATTATTTCAAGATGGTCAAGACCCCAATTTACTCGGGTCACTCCGTTTTACAAGTGTTTTGATCAGTCGTGGTTCCCATCAGACTGGAGCATAGCGTGCGCACATGGCGTGACCCTAAAGCTGTAACCTTAAGCCTTTTTTAACTTCAACATTTTATAAGGAAGAAACAACGAGGGGGAGATTGTTTGGAAGGATTAAAATATTTTTTTCCCACAATTACCAACCGGAGCGAAATGGAATCCTTTCGGGAACAAGCGGTTTTTTTGGGTATTTGAGAGATATGTAAATGTTTTATGGTCAGATATCGTGATCATGTCCAATCGGATTTTATTTTTTGTACGGGGGTCCATCACGGAAGAAGATGAAGGGATCATGCGCAGCCTCCGTTGGGCCCCAACAATTATACCTAATCGTTTTGAACGCGCAACGAGTTTTTTTTTCGACTAAATGGCCCACAGCCCCTAATTTGGATAAGAATTAGGGCAAAGTGTTTAATGCAACGAAGGGGAAGATGACACTCTCCAAATGAAAGGTTTGATCCAAAAACTTCTAACCTCAAGAAACTATACAACTCTATAAAGTGTTTATTTTTAGTTTTGAAGAAAACTTCAGAAATTTTACAACCTAATACTTGTAATTCATCGCCATATTTATTCATTAAAGTTATAGTTTAGGGCCAAGCGCGATTGTAAACAAAATTGCGATGTTTCCTCTACTTCTCAGAGGGACCAAGTTGCGTGTTAATGTCAACCAGATGTTAAATAACATTATAATAAAATAATATTATATGTTGTGGTTCTCGGTGGAGGGGGGGGGGGGGGGTGCTCGGATCGGATGGGCGTGCGGTGGGACAACTAAGTTGAAGTCTTCAAACCAAAAACCTCCGAAACGCATTCTGTGTTGATAATTATTTTTGAATAACGATGAAGTAAAGAAAGCAGATGGAGCGCACAAGAATCAAGATGGTAAAAACACCTATCAATATCAATCTCAATCTTGAAGAGCATAATATGCAACAAAACAGATGTTTTTCGAGCATATTTGGTGAATTTATCGAGCGTATCAATCCGAGCCCTGTTCATTATCGATGTTGAATACAATTTACTGTCACAATTCATCTAAATTGATCCACTTTCAAGCCATGAAAAGGTTTGACTCGTCGGTGTGAAAGTGTTCCGACTGCAGCCTTCGCTGGAACCACCAGAGTAGTTTTACCGACGCGGATCCCACATAGTTTTCAATCTGACTTAATGAAATCACTGAGAGGGATTTAAAACCAACCATAAATTGCCATTGCGGCGGATTAAAATCCCAAACCAGAAAAGGACAGTTGGCCTCATAAATAGTCAAATTCCTAATGTTCTTTCTGGAGGGTGAAAGCGAAAGAAAAGGCGAGTTGAGGGGGGGCTGCATCCGGCAATTTCTCCTCACATTGTTCCGACGGGGCAGCTCAAAACTATAATTGACTTCCCCGACACAAAAGCAAATCTTCGACCTTTTACAATAGTCGAGCACCTCAAAACATCCCCCTCGACTTGTCTTCTGTATGGGAGGGATTTGATATATCGTTCGGAGGAAGCTGACAGGTTCACTCTCCCCTCGCACAACTTTGGGTTGATTTATGGGCGACGCGAAGCTCTTAGGGTTAATTAATAAGGGTTATTCGCCAGCTTTCTAATGATGTACGCGTTTCGGGAACGTGATGGTGGGTGGAGGGGGGGGGCTTAGATCGAGATTTTCACTCACACCGTAATTCAAGCACAGTTAATCTCGATTAATCATCAAAACGAATGCCGAAAGTTAAAAACAACTCAAAAATCAAATTGACAATTCAATCGGATATTAGAAACGACACGCGTTAACTTTTAACTAGTTTGAGAAAAACACACACACACACACAAAAAAAAGCTGTTTAGAAATTTCAAAAGTAAAAATCTACAAAATACAGGTGATGTAAGGCCTTTTTGCGAGTCGGCGCACATTCCCGAATTTCGTCGCACAAAACTCCAGGAGGGACATTCTCGCTGATCACGAATAAGCTGCACTTATTCCCCATGTGATGGCCTTAAATCACTCCTTCACATTGTTTTCCGTAAAAAAAAAAAAAAAAAACTTCTTTACAACTCGTTTGACTAATAATAATTATTATGAATGAAATTATTTAGTGGTTTTTAATTTCATTCCTCCAAGGATGCAGCTGAATTCAGGGCAGAGCCTGATTTTCAAAATTGAAATTTGAGCCATGACGTGACGTTTTTCGCTTCAAACTCAACCAAAGAATAAAGATGTGCGTCAGACATTTTCGAAAAAAACGCTTTGTTTAAGAGATATTTGGTATTTTTCATATTAAAGACAGTAGGAAAAACACCATTGACAATTGAAAAAATTAAAAAAAAAAAAAAAAAAAAAAAAAAAAAGAAGAAGAAGAAGCCTATAGCAAAAAAATTGCACAAAACGCTTGACGGGATTCGAATAAAGAAGTCTTTTTTGCTCACAATAGAGGCAAAATCATTCCGGAGTTTTGTGCGGTTTTTGATTGTATCTATTCCAAAGGTACTGAAGTGCACACTTAGGCTGAAATTTGGGCTTACAAGAATTCTATACCGCTTCACATGCGAAAAATCGCTGCAGCGACGATCCTAAAATTCCGGAGGGTTACCTCCGTTGTATTCGTTGAAAGGCACCTGACTCAGAAAATTCCAACCAAAAATGTGAAAAGCCATGGTTGAGATGTAGGCAATTTCTTTGAGGGTTGATTTTTTCGTCAAAATCCCTCGAAAAAATGCTTAGGTACCCCCTCATTCTCACGAAGCTCCACTCACTAAGAAGAAACTTTGGATCTTGCATGATCTAGGGTCATTCTTTTAGAGCAATTTGGTCAGGACACCATAACTGAAATCCAGATTTGAAAGATTTACTTTTGTACACCTAAATCGAGTAAATTGGCCACTGAGGGGCTAATAGGTGCTCTGGTCTTCTGCCTTAATTTCGAAAATGAGTGGTCTCAAGACACTCTGTAAAACCACCAAACATTATTGGGTTCTGAAGACACTCAATTAACCTCATCACTGCTTTTTTCAGTTTCGAACATATTTTCGCGTTATAGGTACCGTAATGGATGGCCCAATCGTTATTCCTCTCTCGTGTCCCTAGAGTAGAAAAGCCAACTTAAAGCATCCATATTCCCTAATCCAACAAAAAGAGACATTTTCTTCCCGCGCTTAATTGCGACCGAGCAAAGATGTGTCCCATTTTACGTTATTAGCACATAATACAGAAAAATTCCGTCAACTGTACAACCGTGACGGGGAGCTCTATTTCACACTTGGCCATATCTGATCGCCTCAAACAGAAGGCTCCAACCGTTTAAATGCATTTATGTACTCAAGAGGAAAAGGTTGCCAAGATCATTGACTTTGAAGGAATGGATGCTACACAAGACGGAGCAAGCGTGGTTTTTAGCGTGCTACTTACTTCACTTTTTTCATACGCGAATCAAATCAACCCACATACCGTAACTCGTGTGAGCATTAAGAAAAAAAAAAAAAAAAAGGAATGAGCTCCTTTAATGATTTTTAAAATGTTTTTTCCTGCAAAGGTCGTGCTTCAAAAGTTACGAAAACGGGTCCATATTGCAGAAAACCCGTTTCAATTATTTATAGGGCCTTAGGAAAAATATGATATTTGTATTCCGAGGTCTTGAGAGGGTACATGACGTGGGCTGCTTCGTCGTCTTTTGATTGGTCGGGAGATCCCTCTCTCTCTCTCTCTCATCTACGCAAGTCAGCCAACTTTGCTACGCGAAAAGTCGACCCCAAAAATCGAAAATCGGGTTAATCATTATAGGCGGTCATTCGAAAATTGAGCATCGAGGTTATTATCAAAGAAGGTTATTCAAAAATCGACCCGAGCCGAGTGTTTTTATTCCGATTCTGTTCAACTTTATTATTTAGCGCTCTGGCGGCTCAGTGCCCAACTATTCGACGCCCAGCCTGGCGAGGTGTGACGTAAAATATGCCCGGCGTTCATTTCAAAATCTCTAACATTTCGAAAACAGCTCAGCACGTACCTATACGGATTTTCGAACTAAAAATTGGGGTTTATGGGTTTTAAAGGGTGCTGAATCCGAATATGTTGTCAGAAATGCTGAATTCTGACCTTTTCAAGAAACCCATTGTGTGAGACCAAGTTTTTTTGGGGAACTTGAAATATGTACATCAATTAATTTAGAGCTTCAGTACCCTTTTGGTTCCCTCACTAACACAAAAACAGGTACCAAAACATAATTTCCTGATAAAATTTATTATCAACAATATATTTAATATCAACAAAAGCTTGTTGATTGTTGGTTTGATCAACAAGATCCTTCAATGGCCTTCTTCCATCTTCTTCTTCGTCACCCGCTTTACTTATCAGTGTTGGTAACTACATACTTTCTTTCTTTTGTGGTCTCGCTCATCGAACGTCGAACGTGAAACGTGCGAAGGTGTAACACGTTGATGTTGGCGTTCGACATTCGAGTTCTGCACTACGTCATATAAAAGGTCATACATGCCCCAGAAGTCGGCCATGCCAGCTGAAATAAGGAATGGCCGTGCACCCGAATTTAGGGATAAATCATCCTGTGCCAAGTTGTTAGAAGTCAAAAAGAGGAAAAATACATCATTTTCGTGAAAAAAATTCTTTCGTAGTTTATATTCATTCTAAAGTTGTCCTGGTCGATTCAAAAAGTACGAGCGTGACCTCACCTATCATGGACCTCCCTTTTTGACGGCCAGGATTGCTAACTCAGAAAACAACTTTTTCCGTAGATCGTTCCCATAAACAATCTCTTTACATTTTTAGAACTAATTTAAACAAACAGTTTTTCTGCTATTCACCTGAACCCACGAACGAATCAAAACAATGGGCGTGGTGTCATGTTTAACCTGCGCTGAAGTTTAACCTCGCGGATCGCTGGGTTCCACCGAATTGCTATTTTTCCATAAATTCTATAAATTCGTACGAACTTGCAATTTGTGTTTTAGGCCCATTTTCGGTGCTATTTGGAAGCCTTCTATCGATTAAAAAAATAATATAATATCCAGAAACACGTGCTAATAAAATAATAATCCATTCCTTATTGTGGTAGCAAGGGCCCCGTATATCTCCTAGGTATTTATGGCACAATTGTGATGAGTGTCCAAATGGTGGCTTCTGTTTGACCGGGGTCCACTGGCCTCACGTCTATAACCCAACATCTCCTCCCTCCCAGCATCACGTTGTAGCTCAAGTCGGTTCCCCACAATCGGTTGTAAAACCTGAACTCCCGCGACATATTATCATTGGTGCAGTAGAAGCTGTGTTAAATTCAAATAAACTTCCCGGCCTTATCGCGCCAAACCTTCTGCGAAAGGAAGAGGGTAGTTTTCCATCTCTAGCTAGTTAATGCCGAGTACGGTGAACGCACAAGTAAATGTGGCAAGTTTATGTTTCCTACAATCGCTTAAGGAATATCTAAAGTGAAGGTATGAGCGGTTTTACATTCAAATGCATTCAGAGCTTAGTAGTCGACCATTTCATAAGACTTCCAGTAAAAACTACGTAGAACAATACCTTTGCAGCTGTTGGATTAAAAAAGTCACGCCTCGTACAAAAAATATTCAGATTTACCATCATAAAAACTAAGTAGTCTAATGACGATTGACTGCCTGACTGGCATCGCGTGGCTCACTGTGGGAACTCGTCTTGAAGAGCGATCTTTCGTCTCGAGGTCGAGTGAGCTATGTTTATTCATCCAGGTGATGGACAGTGGCCTTTATTATGACCACGGAATCCTTCGTTGGATCCATGTACTCCAAAACAGGTCCCAGAATTGGTTCTGACGTGAAAACGAACGTGAAACGAACCAGTAATTGAATCGATTCTGATAAAAACGACATAGGCAGGTACGTGACATTGTCGGCGGTTTTGGGTTAGTAGTAGATTGAATCTTCGATGCATGCAAATTTTGGATGCATTATTGCTAAACGCATGTTGCAGTGTGCTAACATCACAATTTGATGTTACGTTTAACATGATATGTTAAACATGTTCATGTCATGTTTAATGCACCTTTATTCAAGATAAACGATAAAAGATTGCGCTCTTTCAGCAAAAAAAAAAAAAACTAAACCACAAAACTCCAGTGTTCCCGAGATTCATTTTAAACTAGAAATTCTTATTTCGTTTCGAAATGTACCGCTATTACAGCGCATGCGGATAGGAAGAAACCTGCCCTTGGATACCCTCGTGTACATGCATGTGAAAAAACCATATAACGTGCTTGCATGTGATGTGTGGGGGTTTTACCTCACTGTGTGTCACTCTTGCCAGCCCACTGGAGGTAGTACCGGTCTGAGGGGCGGGTCGCACTACTATCGCGACGCGACGGCGTTAAACCCCTCTTCTCCCGCTTGTGAGACAGACTTCCTTTTGATGGACTGGAGCATTTTCCACCCTTTAATCACCATTCTCTGTATGTTATTAATATTTCAGTTAGGCATTATAATATAACCCTAACAGAGCACTGCATTTAAGTGGCATTATATTATTTGCCACTTAAACGCAGTGCTGTGTTAGGGATCAATCCCGACGACCGGGCCTCGCTTGGCGACAATACTTTGCTCAGGGAAGCTGGATCAGTGGGAGAGATCCCGACGCCTGGATCCGCCACTCAGGACTCGGGCAATAATCCGACCAGGGAAGCCACGGGGATGGTTCCAGGTAAGACCGGACCAGTGGAGCATGCCACCTCTGACAACAATACTTTGTCCGAGGAAGCTGCAGAAACTGACTCCAGTACAACTGCGGACCCTAGGCGAAAACATGTACTCCTTGACACTTCGTGCCGGACATGGTCATCGCCACAGCTCCCTTCCGGTGAGGATGCCTCTGGGGTGGATCCTGACACTTTAGGCCAATCCGCAGCAAGCTCTTCACCAATTAATTACTGTGGCTGCACTCTCCCCCAGGTTCGGAGCTCACGACAAGTATCATACTTCGTGTGCCTGGATGGACGTGTTTCCACACTCCCTTCCTCTTCCTCCAAAACACTGGCGGCGAAATCGTGAATTTACGCCTCAGGCTCACCACCTAAGGCACACAGCACCTAAATTTAGGGAATTTAACTTCCAAATTAGGTACGCAAAACATTTAGGTACACAACCAACATAACATGTATGTATACGAATCTTGGTGTGTTCCCACAAGATGTTTTTAGGAAAATCTGATAGAAACGCGATTTCCACCTTTTTGAAATTTCAGCCCAATCTTTGCCGAGAGGCGACGAACAAAATTTGTTCTTTGACGAACAACATTTAATGTTCTTGTTTTAAAGAGTAGGTAGAAATCTTAGTCTACTTCAATTTAGTATAATATTTCCTATAATATATTACCGCTTAGTTTTCAAGTTACATGACATGTAAAAAAATAAGTTACATTGTAAAAAAATAAGTTTTTATTTTTTTATTTTTGAAATTTGACCAGGTTCCGAGAATAATAATTATACTCGGAACCTTGGAATTATTCCACTCAGGAAATTCGGATTCGTGTTCAACAACCCTAAAAACATACAGAACCCTAGAGATTAAGACTACGACAAAACCTTCCTCTATTTTTCCCAATGTCACCAAACTAACTGTTAGTTACTGCATTGAGCCAACAAGTCACTTTATTAAACGATTCCCAATCCACTCACGTTAAAAAATTTGAAAATTCCAATTGATTCGTCTTTTTTTATTCGATAATCTAATTTTTTTAAAGATGAATCAATCAATAAATATAATAATAATTATTTACAATTATTGCAAATTCACTAAATACAAACTTAAACTTTCAGACAGAAAAAGTGTTATTACAAGCCGAGGGAGGCAGCTGACACCAAAGGACGTCATTATGTAAGAACTGAAAAATAACAAAGTGAAAAAGGGCCCGAGTGATAGGGGAGTGTTTTCTGCACACAAAAAAAGGTTCGAAAAAGAGGGAAGATACTATTTTATTTTTACCTAATTTACCCAGCCCGGCTATTTTTTATCTGAAGACGAGGAAGTGGTTTGAAAGTGAGGTGCCATGTAAATTCATGTTGAAAGAAAAAAAAAAAAAACTTTTTCAGAGGAGCGCTGGGTTTCAAATGTCCATTTTTACAGTTTCTCATTACCACTTTCTCTAAGTAAGCTATGAATAAACTTGAAGAAAGGGAAGTTGTGTACACTCAGCACTTTTTTTACTTGAGGCCGAAGAGAAAAGGAATGAAAAAAGGGAAGGACTTAATAAATAAAGGATGTCAATTATTCAAACCACTCTTGCGCCCGATATTGACTTAAGTCTCGCCTTTTTCAAGTGTCTTTGTCTTCTTTTTTTTTCTTCGAGTTCGGGCAGGCGGAATCTACCCGTGAAATTACGTTTGCGATTGGTGTTGATGTTGAATGTTTATTCCGGGGTTCGGGAATAGGTTCCGAAGTGGAAGTAAACTGACCGATGGTAGTTTTAGAAGTTAGGTTAAATTAATTGAAAATTATATTTTAAATATATAAAATTTTTATTGATAGAAAAATAGAAAGTTTGAGGTTAATCTGGGACAATCGTGATCTCGTGAGGCAAAAAAAAAGTTACAATTTGGTGCAAGAAAATATAATTTTCTAAAAACACAAAATTGAGTAGGTACTCAATTACCTACCTAATAGTGATAGTGAAGGAGTAAAACCGTCTAAGTTGAATTTTTGCCGAAAATAATGTTTTGAGCTATACTGGTAAATTGTGTCCTTGCGTATCGTCTTGATCCATCAAAACGATTCCACAAGCTCTCATTACTTCTGTATGAGTGTTTTTATAACCGTCTAAGTTGGTTACCTCCTAACGTGAATCTAAGACCGTCTATGTTGTTTATTTGGAGAACTTGGAGTGAACTATTCGCGTTGCCTGGATAAAAGGTGAGTTTCCCCTAGATTTTCGAGTTCTATCGATGAAATTTTTAAGGATATTGAGGGTTATAATAGTTCTATCGGTTCTTATCATAAATTTCGTTAGGGTGTTTTCGAGGGTGATTGAAAACTTAGCCGATTTCATCACCTCATAATCTGAATGTGGAAAGCTAACATAGACGGTTTTGTTTTTTTCGTCCCCTGAAAAATTTGCATTTTCAAGTTAGATGGTTTCACTCCTTCACTGTCGCTATGTACTGAATCAGTTAAAAAAAATGTTATAAGCGAATGAATGGGATTTTATATTGGACAACCCAAACTAATAGCCGTTCTTGAGCTGAACTACACACATTTGATTTGGAGAATATTTTCACCTCTCAATTCAAATCATGAAGACAAAACGAAAAACGCTGCCAATTCTACAAAAAGCATTGATAGTCTTTGATATAGAAAAGTTGTGCAAAAATTAACTAGGTTAATAAAATGTATGATGTTTATACAATTAATTGGAAAAAAAGTATGTACCTACCTAGAAGAATATCAAATCTTTAACAAATTAACATTAAATGTTAATAAATTTTATTAGTAATTTTTTTTTAATTAAACAAAAAAATCTGCACAATGTTTGGACCGAAAATGTTAATAAATTTTATTAGTAATTTTTTTTTAATTAAACAAAAAAATCTGAAAAATGTTTGGACCGATATGGGACCTCAAAAAATGAATTATGCGTCCAAAATTACACGAAAAACGACACCTCATTCGACCTCTAACATCCTTCAAAAGCCCCATAGATCTCCACAGTGAAATCGGATCGTTCTTGGATCCCCAAAAATTGATTCTACGTTCAAAAATACTTCGAAAACGACACCTAACGACCCTATAGCCGAAAACTTTCAAAAAAGTCCTACCCGGATTCGCTGTTGCCGTTTCCAGAACTGAATCGTCAGGAATGAAGGCCAGGCCAGCGGGCTCTATCTCAATTCTCTCACTGCTCATTGACATTGCGTTTAATGTTTCCATAAATGAAAAGCATCAAGAAGATTTTAAAAACCGCCCCTCACCCTCGAAATTAACGGGCCAACGCCGGGAGAAGGGGGGTTTCAGCGAGCTTACGCCGCGACGGTAGCGCACCCTGCTTCTCCCGCCGTTTCCATTTCCGGCGGGCTGGCAACACCAGTAAAGAAGCGTGGAAGTTCCCCACACGTATTATGTATGTCAAATTTTGAGACCGATCAAAATCCTTCAAAAGCCCCAGTTGTATCCCACGAAAGCCCAATAGATCCCCAACGTCAAATCGGAGACCCCCATAAATGAATTTTACGTCGAAAAATACTCCAAAAATGACACCTAACTCAACCCCATAGTCGTAACCCTACAAAAACCACTCCTCTATCCCATTTTAGTCCCAACGTGCCCCACTGGGTTGTGCGATTGGGCTGAAAACCTTGCGGGCCCGTATAACATAATATTCCCAAAATCCCAAAACGGCTCGGACGGCGGTTGGACATTTCGTTTTTGGAATCTGCTCATCTTGAAACGTGCAACGACAAATTTCGAGGCCTCCATAGTTGTATTATTCCACGAATAATAAATCAAAAGTCGCCAAAACGTTGTCTATTCTGGAGAACAATAAACCAAAAACTGTACAAATTTTGCGACACACGAAAAGTTCGATTTGATTATTCAAAAGCGACTCAAATTTCCGAAGATGTTCCGTGATTTGTGCCATTAAGGGGTTATGTCAACATATTAGCAGTAAGGCCTCGTGACCCTTAACGACCGATGAGGGTCCTGTAAAGCTCCGGAGGGTCGAAGCTGCTCGTCGTCTCATCCTCGCTCATCCCCCGACGACGGTCTTCTCAGCAGGAAACGATTCCGGGCGGACGTTCCGGAATTAGGCGTCAAACCCGTTAAAGGGCGGACAAAAGAAGGCGCACGGCGGACAAAAGGGCGGACGCGTGGCGGACGCTTCCCACCAGAAGACGTCTGAATAGGGGCAGCCTGTTATGGCGATAGAGAAGTATTTAGTTGACATTAGGGGCGACTATATGGGATGAGGGTATTTACAAATGTTATGACATGTAGGGCAACATACTGTCTCTCGTGTTATCAAATCGTCCATATCGCAAAACGAGGGTGCTGCCTTTTACTGCGGTTAATGGGACGCATCAAACATATTACTGTTTTTTCCCCAGTCAGCACTTTATCACATTTTCACGAAGGATAGAGACAGTTTTTAAAACTCAATTACAAAACTTGAATTATTAGAATTTGAAAATTTGTTATTTTTTAAAAGCATTCATGTAGAGTATTTGGACTGATGTGGGGCTACCAAAAATTGATTCTACATCCGAAATTACTCAGAAAACGACACCTCATTCGACCACTACGAATCCTTCAAAAGCCCCATTGAGTGGGTTACAAATAATTACAAAATTATTTTGTAACCTCATGAAAGCCCCGTAGCCCCAGCAGCAAAACCGGATCGTTCTGGGACTGCTAAACCTTCATCGTACGTCCAAAAAATACTTCGAAAATGCCACCACACTCGATGTAATTTTAGCCCCACTGAGCCCTATGGGTTTGAGCGATCGGGCTAGAAACGTTGCGAACATAACTAGATGGTAAACCATGTATTTTCTCAGTATTTCAGATTTAAAAGAAAATTCCTACTGCCCAAAACGACCTGAACGTTGGACGGATATTTCATTTTTGGAATTAAATAATTTAATTCCAATAATGAAATATCCTAATTATATTATAATTATTATAATATAATACACGTATATAAAGTTTCACTTTAATAATGGGTATAATTTTCGCTAGTCATGTTTTCTGTGAATGCTGATGAAGCGAAAATATTTTCCTAAGTATAACACCTAAATACTACCGACTACTAATAATACCGAAAACGATCATTGCGTCAGTCCATGTAGGTATTTAATAAAGTTATTTATGCGCTGCTGACGGTATCATTTCGTCACAAATACATTAAAGTACTTTGTTGAATTTTCTCTGGATATTATGTGAACATCTAAATTTTGAAAATGCCTACTTCAAATATCACATTTTTGTGAGTATGGCAAAATAATGATTGTAACACTACATTTCATTTTTTCTAAATTTACAGCGCTCGATACAAGTGGTATTTCACAAGTGTATTTCACCTAATAATTATTTCGGCGTAGTACTAATCCCGGTATATCCTCACTCTTCCTCCAACAACCACAGTGATCGTGAACATTTCGATTTCTGAAGTCCGCCAATAATTTTTTTTTAAAATTAATAATAACGATTGATTTAGGGACACACCCTCACGTAGGTAACCTAAATACACCGTATTCGGGTATTCCAACATGGTCATTTTATTTAGGTCGAATTTGCAGCGTTTTATTCAGAATCATTCAGAACAAGGTTCTCGCTGTAATCCTGCTCAAAGCCCAAAACACAACGTGATCTCCACGATTTGAGGACGCTCAACCAGAAAGCATCTCTCAATCTCTCGATGTTAAAAGGGATAGCCGATTTTTAAAGGCTCAAATGACCGAAACGAAAAAACCACCAGCGATTTACCGGAACAGCTTTGCAACTGGGAAAAGGGGAGGTTTTTATTTCCGCTCACGACTTTCAACTGTGAGTGAGAGAGGGAAAAAAAATCGAGACGGAGAGAAGCGATATTGGGGAGGGGGGAGGGGGTTGAAAAGTGGAGAAGATAGTTTTTTTTTCTTTTTGTACGGTCCGAAAAAAACATCAAATGCACGCGATTATCCTTCCAATAAGTGAGGGAAAAAACTCTCCGATGGCCCACTTGACCGAACGTATCCGCGTGCGAATCGGACAAAACCCCGGACAAAAGGAGGTCCGGCCGGATAAAAATCCACCGAAGCTCTTTCGTGTCGCTGATCACTGTTAAACTACCGTAACAGTTTCAATTAGCTCTCCTCCCACCCCTGAAACATTACGGTGGACACGGAGCCACCCATAGACGTCAGAGAGTGGACAACATGCGCAGACCAATTGAAATGGAAGGAGGAAGAAAACATCAAGAGCGTCGTTTCAAACCATCAAAATTCAAGACGTTTATTGCTCTCAGTCCGATATATTTTCAAACTACAACAGGTGATAATTAAAGCCAAATGCCACCATAATTATTTTTAATTCATTAAATGAATTGAATAAATCCATTAAGTAAACAAATTTCATTAAAATAAGTAAATTATTATTGGTTGTGGTTATCAGTGGCTCAGTGGTTAGAGCGTTGGACTGCTGAGTCAGGTTGCTGGTTCGATCCCAGCAGCCGCTGGACATCTTCCTTATACCGATAATCACCTTTCGGAAGGAAATGGCAACCCACCGAAAGTATTCTGCTTATAAAATAGCAACTCACAAAACCGGCGTTAAACAGTAGGTCCCTACTCTTCTGAAATAACAGTTAGCACGCTCTACTGTTAACACGCTCTGCAGAAGTAGCGAGAGGTCGCCCGTTTATGGGTATGGCGCCCCAAGAAGAAGAAATTATTATTGATAGGTAAAAATAATAATTAATAAATTATTTATTATTTTCATATAATGTACCTACCTAATTATTATGAACAAATAACCATATTTATAAAACTTTTTTTTAACACTGACCCTCAGGGCCTTTGATCCCGAAAGGTTTCAATTATCCATCCACGACATCAAGTTCTATGACCCCCCCACTGAATTTGCTTTTCCATTCCAAACTCCTCTCTTTATCTGTTTGATCATCTAATTCTCCGTCACTATCTCCCACGAAAATCCTTAAAATAACTGAATCACGGAGTCCACCACAGAACAATAGGCAAATTAGTTCTACTTGGGCGAATGTCGTTCAAGTTTGGACGAAACGAAATTCAAAAAGTGATTCCACGATTCGGGTGTTAACTGAGTCTTGAAAAAGAGAAAAGAAAAAAAAGTGAATATTTGAAAATATGTTTGGAGCAGCATCTAGTTGTGCCCACAAGGTTTTCAACCCCATTGCTAAAACCCATGGGGCTCGAAAAGGGGCTACTGGAGGGTTTTTTTTTCGGCTACAATTCGAGTGGGGGGTCGTTTTCGAGGTTTTTGGTTTAATACACGACGACTCCGATCGGCCTCAAAATTTGACATTATCCGTTTCAAGAGGTCTAGATTGCTGCTCCCCCCCCCCCCCCCCCGTGTCGTCTCTCTTAAAACCGGTTTCTATACACTCAAACTAGTGTCTTCTTCCTCAAACCCTGGTCTCAAACGTTTCCAGTATGTACGGACAAATTCCAAGGCCAACACTTGGTCTTTGACACGAAGTCTTAGTGTCTTCATCATGAGTTTAAAAAAAATGAATTCGACCAAATCCATCATTAATACAGGTCTACATATATTTGAAATGAGTACCTTTAAAGTTTACCTTTACTTTAATCATGCAACGTTCGTTTGGTCTTTGAGGCAAACATCCGCGTTATTGTTGAAATTCAGCAAAGGCTCCTAATTATTCAACGACGAAGGTTTACAAACCCTAGAAACTCTCCGATTTCCCTTTCCGCCTTCGCTATAGGCAAAAGCATTGCAATTTTAATGGTCTCAGCCCGCAGGCTTCCCCCCAAATTACTCGAGGCCGGTACATCATGGAAATCGGTTCCAGGGATATTGTTAACCACGACTATTGACATATTCAAATCCACCAAGCTGGAAGGCCGGGGAGGGGGAAAAGGCCCTTTCTCATGCATATAGGCCTTTCCTAACATCAGTCCCACCTACATTATTTAATACAGATCATGGAACTCCCCCCCCCCTCTTCACCCTCCCAATCGCAACCAAACTACACTCTCATCTGCAAGGGAAATCTAAGTTAATAATTCAATCGCTCTTCCATGAGGTTCCCCCACTCTTCCCATGGCTGCCACACTTTGCTTCATCCCCCTTCATCTCTACTCGGTGATATTGGCTCCCATCCCGTGTAGGTAGAGAGGGTTATAGATTTGAGGCAAAGGACGTAATTTAACTGAGGGGCTTTTATACCTTTTCCCTTCAAACTTCGCACACAACCCTCTGAGTGGTTCCCGCAGCCCGACTGTTGACAATGACAGACGTCCCGTGAATGTTTTACTTGCTGAAATTGCGTATCAAAATATGTCTCACAATGAACACCCTTACAGGCTCACTAATTATAAATAAGGCCTCAAGGCCAGGCGCGACTCGTGAGGGAGGCAGCGTCGCAACTGCACCCCCTCGATGCAGAAGGGCGAGAGGGGGGGCTACGTATTACCTACCTAATTAGTTACCTAGCTAAAAATGAATCAAAACTCGGCTCGAAAATCTACGTAAGTTCTTGTAGACCTTACATAGTTCGCGGAACGTCTGAAAAGCCTATGTTGATAGTGCAATGATAACAGGAGCACTGCCCTTCTTGAGACGATTTTTTTGCATGGACCTTATGGAACAACGAACTAAGTGTGAAGCCAGAAATGTCGAAATGTGGGGCAGTTCTGTGCACTGCGCACACCCTTCCTTCTCACCGTTCACCAGATGTTAAATCACCTCCACAATCAGTGTTGGCAGTCTTCGTTCATGGGCAGGGAATTTTCGTTTGTAATGAGGGACTTTTTCAGGATCTAATCTGTCTCAAATCATGAAAAAAATAGGGGCTTACTTTTGAAATATTTTGAAAACTTTTTGGTGTTGCTATATTACTTTGTACGGTATGAAATCATAAAATTTCGATCGACCAAGGTTTCTGATTTTTTCAGTTTTCCCAAAAAGGTATTTTTTACCAGAAGCAGCTTCTGAGGGGATGGCATCAGGGGTTTAGTGTGCTTCCATGTTTTCTGGGAAGTGTTTTCTGAACTCGGTGATCTGCGTTTGTCTCATTTATAAGTTTTTTATTCGTTCCTTTCATTCGATCGTTTCATTGTTCATTTCATAAAGCTTTTGTTGGATAACTCTATTGAATTCATCTTGAGGGAGTTTTCCCGTTTAGGCGTGAGTGATAAGTGTGACATTCGCGACATGGGACGGCCAACCTCACCTTTACCAGGTTTGCAGCGTGTACCCAGGAAATGAAAGGAAACTGGTAATGGTTAATTGGAATTTTTAAACAAACAAATAAATAATGAACTATAGCAAATCTTGATAGTAGGTACTTTTTATCTGTGTTGGGTGCAATAATATTTTCATAAAATATTATCACGAATCCGTGACTGCACCCCCTTGATCAGCCATCACCAGTCGCGCCTGCTCAAGGCGTGACGAATTTCAACTGTTTTTCCAACTGTTCGAACGACCGGTTTTGAGCAGCCCGACCGATTCAATTTGGTGAAATTGGAGGCTTTTGGGGCCCTCCAAAATGGATTTTACGTCAAAAAATACTTCGAAAACGACTCGATCCCATAGATGAAACCCTTCAAAAAACCCTCCTGGTTTGTGCGATCGGGCTGAAAACCTTGCGGGTACAACAAGGAGAACCACGAATTTTGCCCAAAGTATTTATTTTTAAATAAATTCCTTCAGTTCAAAACGGTGTGGACGGGGGACGGACATTTCAGTTTTGGAATCTAGGTACTCATCTTCAAATGTAGATATAAAGAAACAATTGAGGGCGATAAAAATTTTTGACCGCCATTGCAAATTAGTATTTGTATTTGTATTTATACCAAAGTTTGTTATACCACGAATATTTAACCAAAACGGGATCACATAAGGCTCACACACAAAACGCTCACTGATGAGTGAGGAGAGAAGGGACCAAGTGATAGGCGATAGTGAGGAGGGCTGGAAATGACCTTGGCTCAGTGATCTGGCCCGACGCTGTTACTCGCAAGCCATCACCATGAGATCCTCCAGATTGTTGTCACTCGTAGTTAGCCTCAGCCTTGTTTTGGTGATTTTCAATTTTGAAAAAAACCTCTAACACTAGACTTTGTAGAAAGCGTTACCAAAAATTTGTAAATAAGAAAGAAACTTGCATGCATGAAGTTATACTATTTTAAAACCTTGTAGCACAAAATTTAATACCTACGCATTTATTGCACCTGCCATCCACTCTATTAAGAACAAAGCCATGCTGATCACCTTCTTTTGAGTGTGAGTTTTCCTTACCGCTCTCGAGTAGGTACATATGTTTGGTAGTATGTAGTATAATTTTTTTTTTTTTTTTTTAGCTTCGACCGGCCCGATCGCTCGACCTGCCTATCCGCCCCTGCAAACGACATACGACGTCAATCCCAAATGATGTAAAACCAGGGGAGTGCAGGATGGCTGCCCCACTTCGCAATGTCCCGCTCGTCGGAAACGTTTTCTTCTACAGTTGTGCAATTACCCTCATTTCACCTAAGCAGATAGATCAAAGACAATGCGATTACCTAATCACCCTCTCTGCCATCAAACTGAACCCACCGTTATGTAAACTAATTAAGTCAAACTGAATTAATTGCTACGGTTAATCAACAGACGTCCAAACTTGATGAGATCGGAAACTTGGGCTTCTTGGGAGGTCAGCAATTTTCCCATAATTTTATATTATTTTATATAATATATATTATGTATTATGGTTTATTATTCTTAAAACTGTGCGACGGGGGTCAACAATATCTTTAAATTATTTCGATTGGCCTAAAAATTTGTAATTAAACGTTAACTAATAAAAAGAGGAAAAAACTTTCTTTTTTTAATTTCTGAAAAGTAGGGATTTTGTATAATACCTATTGTATATTATACAACTTCCACGTTCAACTTTTAATAATTAAAAGATAAATTATTAATAAGAATTATTACCTATAGTAATTATAATAATTATAATAATTATTTAAAAGTTTAAACTTAAATTAAGAGATAAATTATTTATCTTTTTAATTTTTAATTTGTGTAAAATTTGCAGCGTTTTTCGAAGAGGATTCGTGACCATTGTGGCTTCTTCCATTTTCGTAAATCGTTTTTTATTCACTATTGTTTTTGAGGCTTTCGAAGAGCAAACGCAACCATCTCCCTTACACCCTCAATGTATCTTCCTGGGAGATAAGCATCGACACAGTAAGCACAGTCATACCCCCACTAAGCCGGGGAAGGTAAGCATATTTTACCCCCCCCCCCCCCCACCCCACCCCACCCCTCCTTTGCGTACGTGCGTGTGAAAATGGATACCCTCGCAAAGATGCGGCCCTCCGAACCTCCCCCTAAAACCGAATTTCCCCCCTTTACGAGATGGAGATGCGGAGATCTTTCTGGCAATCTCTCGGAAAACGACCATTTTCATGCATGCGACGCCTTGTTATGCTTTTTGCTGTTGGGTGGGGGGTGTTGCGGGCTTGGTTTTTGCATATCAGATAACGTCCCCCTCCCACCACCCCACCACACCAGGAAGTGACTCTATCTGTGCACGCACCCTTCTATTAATATCTCAACAGCCTTTCTGATATGGGAAACTCCGTTTAATGCCTTGCGCCCGTTAAATTGCCGACGAACACGCTTTGGCTTAAGGCTGATATTTAGTGCTTCACTCATTATCTCTCCGTGTTATCCCTGTAAGTGGTTTTCATTTCTCCAATTTTCCTTTCCTCCATGTTATCGCGTTGTACTGCATGAGCCTGCAGCAGAGACGAACCCTTGGGGAGGATCTGTATAGATATAATGTATCTATGTTATAGTGACATTTAAATTTAATTTGTGCTAAATAAATGTAGTAATTGTAGTCAATAATTGACACGAATTATTCGTCAGTCAAAAACCCGAAGAAAAAAAAACGTTCTTAAGCTATTGAAGGCAAAATACTGAAATGTACCTAATTGGAAGTTGGAGATAAAGATTACAACGAAAATTACACTAATACCCTTGATTAAAATGCTGCATTTTTTTCTCGTACAGTGGAACTGATGTCAATGTGGAATTTATGTCATAAAAATAGATTAAGTCAGAAAAAAAAGGACTGACTCACGATTTTCACGGGGAGACTCCCCGAGCGGCGAGCGTTCCTAGCGGGGGAGGGGGGGCGTCCGTATAAAAGCTTCGCTTCAAAAATTTCCCCGCCTCCTCCATCTTTGTAACGTCCCTGAAGCCCCTCGGATTCCACCCGTTCTGAGTACGTCTTTCCGACTTCCTTGACAGCGGCCTGGTTAGAAGAGCCAAACGCGCCCCGATCTCAGGAAATCTAAAATTTTAAACTCGCCGTCAGAAATCGCTCGTCGTCGGAAATCGCTCGTTGAAAATTTTATATTAAAATTCGCATCTCTAGGTAGGATACGGTCGAAACCCCATTAGCTCCGCTCGGCCAACCGCTTATTTGGACAGGGGGGCCTCGCTTCGCTCGGCTGGGGGGGTCCGCGACCCCCCTATTCGTAGCTAAACGGTCGGCAGAGACGATAGAAAAAATCGGCGTATTTTTAGGGCTTACCGTTTAGTCAGAGTAGGCTGAATTAGTGATTTAGATAATATATATATATATATCGCGTTAAGGACTGACTCACGATTTTCACGGGGAGACTCCCCGAGCCGTGAGCGGGGGGCGTCCGTATAAAAGCTTCGCTTCAAAAAACTCGGAAAATAGTATATTACTTTCATGCCACTTTTCTAATGCCCATCAGAAGGCACTTTTCACTTTGTAGTATTAACCTTCGTTGTGTATTAATTGCAAATTTTGTATTCAGGCTTTTTTTTAATAAGTAGAGGTCGGATCGATAGAACCTCTAAATAAGTGCATTGAACTCTGGCGGGTCTCCTTTTACCGATTTGACCAAATCTAGGACATTATCCCAACCAGGATTTATATGGAAGAATAATAAACCCTTGTGTAAAATTTGCTGTTTTTATTTAAATTTAAATTAATATTTTTTCTCGTTGGCCTTTTCTTTAGTTTTTTAGTTTCCCACAAAACTTTAACACAACTTTTTTAGTACCTATTAAATAATAAATTTTAATAAATTGAATTTTTTTAAATTTTAACATTTTCTATTTTATTTTTATTTGAAATTCTTTATTATATTTTACTGCGTTCACATTTCCCACAGTGATTACCATGAAGTGATATGACTGTCGATTTTGACTGCTATTCATCAAAGGGGATGAGAACGTGTGAGTTCATGTTTGCTGTTTCCTTGCTGTGTGAGAGCCGAATGATGTTATTACGCCTGTTGGAGCTATTAGGTTGAGAAGGGTTGCATGCCGGGGAACCCTAAATCATTTCATCATCCTCGACATCATAATTGGATCAACTTCATATCGAGCCTCCCCGTCGAGTTAACCGCAAAAGGGGGGAAATCAAGTAATTGGTACGTCCTGTGCCAGGTAAACAGGCCTTATACAGATTTTAGGTTATGATATCAACTGGAAACTATCAACGATTTCCATTTACCGCGTGAACGTACGAGACTGTTGCTCGACTTGAGGAACAATATTGGATAGAAACAACGGGTTTAGAATCAGACGAGAGAAAATATATCTTTACTGACTGTATCTGGCGGTAGATAGCGAGTGAGGGAGGGATTCTCTCTTGACTGACAACTATTATTTTCTTGTTTTTTTTTTTTTTTCCCCTTCCTTCGCTCTCCGTTTATATCCACCATCCGTTCTCTTCTGACGTAAGCCCCTATTGAGATGCCTGGAGTGATGTGGAATATCGAACTGCGTTAGGTTGGGGAATAAACCAAATAAAACGAGAACGCCGAAATAAGATGGGAATTTACGAATTTCCTGTACGAGATTGGACGATGGAAGCGGCAAAGAAAAGTTCACTATCACGTAATAAGAAAATAACAATGCGAATTGTTACAGAAGGGTTTATTATGCTTTGATAGGTAGATAACGCCAAAAATAAATCAGTCAATAAAAATAGTTCTCAAAATTATTATTATTTTAAATTAATAACTACTTAATACAAATTAAAACCGTAAAATGATTTAAGTAATCGGAGGTAAAGATAAAATATTAAAAAAGATTAAATAGGTAGATTGAAGATTAAACATAAGCAAACACAAGTTGAAAAATGAAAAAAAAAATTAAAAACTACCTGCATTGTTTGACATTTTAATTTTATAGTGAGAAAACGCTGCAAATTTTGCACTAGGGTTTGTTATTCTTTGATGAAGGTTACTTGTGCAGAAATTTAATTCTGTGTCAATGGAAGAAAATTTTGTTTTTTACTTGAAAAATATTTGGCTTCCTGGGGTCCTTCAAAAATCCTATTTGTAGAGTCATGCAAGCCCTATAGATCGCAACAGAGAAATCGGATCGTTCCAGGACCCCAAAAAATGGATTCTACGTCAAAAAATACTTCGAAAACGACACCTAACTCGGTCCCATAGCCAAAAGCCCTAAAAAAACCCTCCCCATTTAGCCCCATAGCGCCCCACGGGTTTGGGTGATCGGGCTGAAAACCTTACGGGCACAACTAGATGGTAATCCCAGTATTTTGTCAAAATTTCAGATTTAAAAAAAATGCCTACTGCCCAAAACGGCCCGAACGGCGTACGGCGGACGGACATTTCGGTTTTGAAAACTAGAACTCTTGAAACGGATAATGTCAAATTTTGAGGCCGATCGGAGTCGTCGACCTCCGTCGTGAAAACATAGGTGTATTATTCCAGGAATAATAAACCAAAACGCGGCAAGCGAGAAGCTCGAAAACTAATGATTTATATAGATACCTATCACCTCAACTATCTTTATTGTTAAAAAAATATAATAAACTCAAGTACAACGTTGAACACTCCAGGAATCGCCGCTTCGCGGTGACAATGTTCATGTTATAGCGATCGCTATAATATGATAAAAGTTATGTTACGGCGATCGCTATAATATGATAAAAGTTATGTTACGGCGATCGCTATAACAGCTTCGAAGCTATCACGACTATGTACCTATAGCGCGACGAAATAGGTCGATGGTGACTAAAGTTTGATCCAGGTTTGACAGACTGACACGACAGTCAGGACGGACTTCGATTTCAGTAAGTGATTTCAAAAGTTCTGTCGAACACTTCAAAAACCCCTCTCGTCGCCCCTTTTTAGCTCCCTAGAGCCCCACTGGGTTGGGCGTACTGAAAACCTTAGAGGCACAAGAAGATGAACAACCGAGTAGGTATTTTGTCAAAATTTCAGATTGCCCAAAGCGCGAAACATTTCGGCCCAACACCAAGAATAAAATTAAATTGCCGTGTAATTTTTCCATTCAGCTGTGTTTTTCAATTTTTAAAAATGTGATTATTTTTATTTTATTCATCGAATACTGTCGTTTTCGGTCTCCCACGTCTACAGCAGGTTTTTTCCCCTCTTTTGACATACCATACGACCCACCGGCCTTCCAGACTGTTTCTTGTAGTCATTTTGCATTCCATCATCCGAGTTTAATTGCCCTCCCGTTTTCAAAGGGGCCGCTCATTGTGTGGTCCCAAATTTGATCAATGACCTAAAAATTTCCAGGGGGGTCGTGAGAGATTTTTTGTTGTTTGGAGTCTTTAATTTTCATTTTTTTCTTCTGACCTCCGGCGAAATGAGTCAGGGAGAATGTTTTCCGAGAACTGACGTTATAATTGTACACAATGATTTTATAGAATGACGAATCTTCATGCTGGGGATTTGAGTGAACCTCACGTAGAAGCATTTGCCTTAAGACACGTTAAATATTCACCCGAATGCGTCAAATAAATTTTATCCCACCCAAACGCTTCTCATCAATCTCGCTCCCAAAAGGTTGGGTAAACCTCCAACAAAAGGATTTCGGCCATTAAAGCGTAAAACATGCAAAGACAGAACTCAGCAGTAAACTCATTGTGTCCAAGTTGTGTGGACGGTGGCGCTTTTTTGTCGAAGACGCGCGCCCGGGTCGGTCGTAACTCGAAGAATCGACAAACGACTGGCTTTGCATGCGATAAAAAAAGCCCCTGATGAAACTGAGGCCGGGATGATCCTTTAGAATTGTCGATCGGCACGTTCTGGCGAGCAGTCGCCCCATCGAAATAATAAAATCTCCCGACTACCGTCTGGCGTTTGACGGATTCGAAGTCTCGCCCATTCGATGGTCGTCGGCTGGACGATGACGATAATGACGAGGTTTTTATATATTTTTACCAAATCGAGCTTTTAACTGAGTGGGCGAATTGGAAAGTGGGTTAGCTAGGTCCAAAACGATAACGAGTAAACCACGAAAACCCGACAAAGACGATCTAGACAATAGTAAGTACATGACTATTTTTTAATGGCTAAATTATTTACCCAGAATTTTTTTTTTTTTTTTAATAAAAAAAAAACTAGTGTCTTCGCCCGGTTATTTTGAACACGAAACAAAACTCAATATTTCAACAGGAGAGATTTTAGCAGTGTTCGTATTTTTAACATTTCCCGTTATTGACATTTTCATTTCTTTACTTTGGCACACAACCGAAAAAAGCTTTACTGAAACCCGTGGCAACCCGTAAACTTTTAGTGTAATCATTACACTGTAATGATATCGCATCACGACATTTGTAACTAAGTAGCTTCTCCAGGTCAACAACAAACACAATAAGGTGAATAATAATACGAAGACATGAAAATGGTCTCCTGTGGTTGCAGTTTGAACCATCTCTTGTACTCTCAGAAGGGCTCCCATTCTAATTTCAACGTCCAAGGGTAACGGAAGAGATTTTCTCTCTCTTTCAGCTGATCAGGAGTCACATTATAATATAAATTATATTATATATAATTTAATATTTTTATAATATAATAATATAAATAATATAATTTATAATAATATAATAAATATAATTTATAATATATACATATATTAATATATACAAATATAATATATACATAATTAATAATATAATTAATGTAATGGAATATTATTCCATTACATTAATTCCCGTTCATCGTCTGTCAATATATTGACCATTATAATGGTTGTCCTAGAAACCACTGTTCGCACTGATCATGCCGCCTTGCAGTGGCTTCAAACATTCAGAGAGCCTGACGGTCAAATGGCAAGGTGGTTGGAACAGCTGCAGGTGTACAACATGAAAGTTGAACACAGGCCTGGTTCAAAGCACTTGAATGCAGACGGAATGTCCAGGCGGCCCTGCTACGATAGTAATTGTCGGTACTGCATCCGTGCTGAAGCAAAAAGAGATGCCCTGTCAAATGACTTGCGCGGGATGAAGCTGGAACCTGACGTAGACTGGCGGGCTAAGCAACTGGAAGATCCTGATTTGGGCCAACTGTACTCATGGGTAGAACGGCGGCAGCGCCCATTGTGGGAGGATATTGCTCACCTTGGACAGGGAATCAAAGCTTATTGGGCAATGTTCAACTGTATAGTTTTGGAAAAAGGTGTTCTGAAGAGGAAATGGGAATCGGACGACCAGAAATCAGTCGTTCTTCAGATTCTGGTGCCACGTGCACAGAGAGCATTGATCCTTGAGCAAGGGCACGGGCTAGGACACTTTGGACATAGGCGCACGATCAACACCCTGCGTACCGCTTTCTACTGGCTAGGAATGCACAAGGATGTTCGGCAATATTGTGAGCGCTGCGCAGTCTGCAGCCAACGCGGGAAGACGAAACCACCAAGGGCACCAATGAAAACTTATACGGTTGGTGTCCCTTTCGAGAGAGTGGGCCTGGACTTCATGGGACCTTTGCCAATGAGCCACTGGGGAAACAAGTACATTGTTGTAATGGTGGATTATTTTACAAAGTGGCCAGAGGCCTTTGCGGTGCCTGACATCAGGGCGGAAACTGTGGCTCGCTGTCTGGTGGATAATGTGATAGCGAGGTTCGGAGTACCCCGAGAGCTGCACACTGACCAAGGGAGGTCGTTCGAGTCCACGATTTTCCGTGAGGTGGTCAGCCTGCTAAACATCCGGAAAACTCGAACCACTCCCATGCGGCCCCAGAGCGATGGTCAGGTCGAGAGGTTCAACCGAACGCTCTGGGACCTGTTATCGAAGCTCACTGAGGGCCGACAAAGGGAATGGGACCAGAAGCTACCGCTAGCGCTGCTGGCCTATCGGGGGACGGAACAGGCAACGATAGGCTTTTCCCCCGCACGTCTGTTGTTCGGTAGAGAGCTCAATCTTCCCGTTCACTTACTCTATGGTAAGCCACCCCACACGGAGAGCAGAACACAATTCGCAAGTGTGTTAGAGGATAACATGATGACAGTCCATGACCTAGCCCGACAAAGACTACTGAATGCAGCCGAAAAAACCAAGAAGAGATACGATGTCAAATGTAGGGATCCTCAGTTCGCTGCTGGAGACAAGGTATGGTGCTACAACCCACGAAGGGCAGTAGGGCGGTGCCCGAAGCTGGAGTCCCCATGGAATGGCCCATGCGAAGTGGTAAAAGCGATCTCCGACGTCGTTTTCCGGGTTAAGATGACGAATGGAAGGTATAGAGTCGTCCATGCAGACCGTGCCACGTGCAAAATGCCCTGTAAAATTTCGAGGACCAAGGTTAACGGGAGAGATTTTAGCTCACTCAGCTGATCAGGAGGATTCCTGGAATTATACCTCCCTCGTACCTACCTATCAAACTAATCGAAGGATCGCAAAAGAAACTGATACCCACTTGCCGAAGATCTTCGAATAACTTCCGAACGGGTTATTGCACAGGAATCGTTTTGTACTCGTTGAAATCAGCTCTGATTGGCTGGGGGTGTGCAAGAGTTCAGCTTTGCGAACTCTAGGCAAATGGCAGGGATGTATGCAGACACTGGCTAATGTCCATGGACTTGGTGCACCAAGCTCTGGTTTCTGGATTTCCAGCACCTGGTTCAGCTTGACTACCTTCTTCTACATGGCAAGGATGTTGGCAGGAACTGGTTAAGGTTGGCAGAAGCTGGTTCAGCTTTGCTAATTCTTGAAAAATAGCTGGGATGTAGGCAATAAACTTGCACTGAGCTCTGATTCCATGATTTTCATCATCTCGTTCAGTTTGACTACCAACCTCCTGACCCACAGCAAGTGCCAAGTGTGTATTGAGAAGACCATATCAAAGTCACCTTTTGATTCTTACCAATCAATGTTTTCCCTCGAAACTCAACATCGACTCTGTCAAACCCCGATACCCACTCTTCACCTCCTCCGACGTGACTAGTTCTTAAAACGGAACCGTAAAAGCCATTTTTCTCCTCCGCTTCGTCAGCTTTCCAAAAAAAAAAAAAAAGGTTGAGCCCCGGAGATAAATCTCCGAAGATATCAGGTGTTGTGAGAAATGCAGAAGGGGTTAATGAGCAACACTTGACGGTCCATTGCTTCCGTCAGCCCTTCGCCCCCCAACAACCACAACTTCTCGTCAGACTCGGCGCGTTCAAACGGAACTACTGGGATTAGAAAAAAAAAAAAAAAACTAGTACGGCAAGTGGAGTTACAAATGAGAGTCTCAGCAAGTTAATCAATGAGTATTATTTTTAGTAACTAAAAACTGTTTTCAAAAAAAGATAATTAAAACTCATTATTGTGCACGTAACAATTTATTTTGTCCTGGCTCATTCCCTTCACTGCTGCATTTTTTACTGAAATGGAATTAACTAACGCGATTAAAAAAGGTTGCAATGAAAATACTAGCTACCTTCAACCTATCGGAGAGAAAAAGAAGGGGAGGGGGAGAAACGAAAATTGATTTTCTTTTTCCCCAACACCCATTTCCATCGTAATTAATTGAAAGACCAATCGAGACCCGACCGCAGAGGTTGGCACTGCTTTTGCTTGTGAATTCATTTAGCCGAATAAACGATTTACGATTTAATCACAGGGACGACGCCGCAAAAAGGGTTGGCCGAGGGAAAAATACGTTACAATGAACTTTTGAAGGCGCGGCGGACTTTGTAAGGTGTGAAAACCTTCCACGGGGGAAGAGAGAGAGACATAGAGAGGGAAAAAGAGGTGGCTTCTGGATCAAAATAAAGGATGAAAAACGCGGAGGGCGGCAGGTTTTGTATTTGATTTAATTTCTAAGTAAGTTCCCCAACAGTCTCGGGTTTGGCTTTTTGTTGCGTCAAAGTCCACTTTCATTAGTGCAAAAGGCGGGGGAGGGACGTCAATTAAAAAGTCGTGCACAAACCTGTACGCACCCCCCAAACCTTCCCGGACCCCTAAAACGGAAACAACAAAACCCGGAGACAAGTGTCCCCACTCATTTCGACGCTTCTCCCGTTTAATTAAAACTGTACAGAAAAAGTGAGAGAAGGAACTCGAGGAAGGTACCGACTAGGGGAACAAGGGAAGGAAAAAAAGCGCAGAAAAATACCAACTACGGAAAAAAGTTTTTTTTTTTTTTTTTTAGAAAACTGATTGAAAAAACTAGCTACGTCTAAAGGGCGGAACGCATAAAGAGGTGTCTCAAATGAAAGGTTAAAATGGACAGATGAAATGGCCATGAAAAAGAGCTGCTTTGGTTCGTAATTAAAATCTCGAGCAGGTACTTTGAGGAAAATCCGATGCAACTTTTACACAAGCGCTTATTATACTTTGGTAGGTAATTGAAAATTGTGCAAAAATTAATTGTAAACTTACTTAAATTAAATTTTAATTTTAAAAAATTCAATGAAAATAAAAAATTATGAAAAAATGACAAATTATGAACAAATTATGAAAAATAAATTACATATAAATTATGAAAACAAGTACCTAATTATTCAAAAAATTATATAGGAAGAAAAACAGTATTATTAAAATAGAAAAATATATCATGAAATACACTGCCAGGGCAATGGCACATGAGCTTCCTCGTGCCAAGTTCAAAATGAACGTAGTTGTCACTGAAACAAGAAAATTTCGTTCGAGTATGCGCAGGGAGTACCACTGATTCAATCATGATGAAACTGATAGGGAACCATCTAGGGCTATACCCACACAATTCCTGAAAATTTGATTGAAATCCGATCAAAATTGTAGGAGTTATGGCTGTGGCAAGGAAATTACGTTCGCGCATGCGCTGAGCGTACCGCTGATTCTATTGTGATGAAATTCGTATGGAACCTCAAGGAGCCTTATCCGCATAATCCTTCAAAATTTGAGCTAAATTCATTCAAAATTGTGGAAATGATGGCTGTAACAAGGAAATGCGGACAGACCCACAGACCGACAGACCGACAGACCCACAGACCCACAGACCGGCAGACACGGAACCAAATTTGTTCAGTAGGCTATGAAACGCAAAATGCGAGTGGAAATTTTAAATTCGGACAACAAAAATATTTTGATGGCCGAAAGTGAACACAAGGCTTCCGCTGCTTCGCAGACTCGGAAGCAAAATGAAAAATTTAAAAATATAAAATGAAACGGAAAATTCAAGTATTGAAAAAACACCCTCAGACCCCCGGATTGTTATGTTATGATCAAGGATCAAAACAATGAAACTCAGAATGTATTTTTCGATAGGTATCTAATTCCGCCGAGGGCTGGTGGAATACCTAAAAGTAATCAATCAGTCATACAGCCTGGAAACAGTCGAGCAGGGGAGTGGTTGAGGGGGGCGAGGGACCGTGAAGGATGGTGGAGAGGGCAGAGAAGCAGGTATGCTTGGGCCTGGGACGGGCGGAAGGACGGACGGATGCATATTCTTACTGCAAGACCCCCGCAAAACTGTACAGCTACTCCAGGACCTGAAATTATGTTAGAAATCCAATGAAACGGAGAAATTCAACGTCCGAAATTCTCGGAAAACGACATCTTATTCGACCTCCAGCCATCTGACAAAAGCCCCGTTTGTAGCCCCGTAGATCCCCACGGTGAAACTGTATGGTTCTCGGACCCCCAAAAACGGATTCTACGTCCAAAAATACTTCGAAAACGACACCTAACTCGACTCCATAGCTGGAACCTCAAAAACCCCTTCCATAGCCCCTTTTTTAGCCTCACAGAACCCCCACTGGTTTAAGCGATCGGGCTAAAACCTTGCGAACCCAACTAGATGGAGAACTATTAAAAAATACAAAATAAATAAACACTCGGTTCTCCTCAAAACAGCCTGAACGGCGGACGAACATTTAAAAAAAAAACTATTACATTATATGGATTACAGAATTATTACAGATTGGATTACAAATGTCATATTATGACATTTGTAATCCAATCTGAACCTTTTACGGGCTCATTGACGAAAATAGCGATTTTCCTTCGAACATCTCAACGGGGTACAAAGGGGGCGTTCGGGGGAAAATTACCATAAACGGAGGGGGCGGTTCGACAGGCGTTAAAACTGGACGTGGGAGCGTGTCGAAGGCTGCAACTGTTGATAAGTGGTAATACAAGCGTGGAAAATGGCCCGAAGCAGCTGGCAAGGGTGAAGATGTCACTTCGACAAAACACTTTGTCGAGTTTTGATAGTTACTAATCGCAATGAGTTTGACAAAAGGGGAACGGATTGACAGTCATTGACAGGAGGGCGTGTTATTATTTGGAGTCCTCAGTGAAGGCTCTTTGAGTCAATGAAAAACTTTTTGACATATTTCATGTCTTCAAGATGGCCCGCGATATTGCAAATGTTGCAGGATCAGGACCGGGATGCACGAAGACGCTTTGCTCAACAACTTCATACAAGCAGATTTATTTTCAAGAAAGCATCAGTTTCGAATCTCTTCTGCCAATAGAATATCCAACTACGGATATTCTGGACATGAAATGTTCTGTTTTTTAAAACCTAACTAATTAATATGGGAGTATTAAGTTTCATATCAGGTCAAACTGCAAGAGGGGGCGCTGAGTGAGCGTTTATTGTAGAAACCAAAACAAACATACAATTTTTTTTTTTTTTTTTCAATTTTTCGACCCTGACTACCCTACGGGTCCCCTTAATGGCTGAATTAATTGTAGCTTATTTCTAGCGTAGTATAGGACTTCAAATGAGAAATGGCAATGGACATGAATTTTAGGTTCACTCATTCTGGACCGTGTTCTTCATGATCCCTCATTCGACCTACTGGCATCGGACATAAGCCCCATTTGATGCCACATTACAGCTCCATAGATCGATGAAATCTAAGATATGGATTCTACGTTCAGAAATACTTCGAAAACGACGCCTAGCTCGACCGTCTAGCCGAAAACCGCGTAAAACCCCTCGCGTAGTCCCCTTTTTAGCCCCACAGAGTCTAACGGGTTTGGACGATCAGGCTGAAAACTTTGCGGACTAAAGAGTACAAAGAACCGAGTATTTTGTCAAAATGATCGTCCAAACCCGTGTGGCTAAAAAGAGGAGGTCGAATGAGGTGTCGTTTTACGAGTAATTTTGGACGCATAATTCTATATTGGAGCTATAGCATCTTTATTCTAGAGCAGGGGTTCCCAACCTTTTTTTACCTCGCCCCCCCTAGGTTGGTGTGAACACCATTGCGCCCCCCCTCCCCCTTTTGTTCTATGTAAGTATGTATAGGTACTCTCCCCCTCCTCAAAAATGCTAAGTATAAGTATAATTATGTTATAATTTAATGAAATTTCCAGTGTTTTATTCTTGAGAGTCGGTCGGGTAAATGACACTAAACTTCAGGCCCTGAAGTTTAGTGTCATTTACCCGACCGACTCTCAAGAATAAAACACTTGAAATTTCGTCGTCTGCGGTCAAGAACTCAACACTGCTATAATTTAATGAGTAAATTCAAATTCAAACGGAACGTTTTATTAACAGTAGGTAGGTAGGTACCTAATTAAAATATTGAATTTCATGGCTCATTCAATTTTTTTTTTTTTTTTTAAAAAAGCTTAATGTGACATTTGACTTTGTTTTTCGGTGACTAATTTTATTTTTATTTTATTTATTATTTTATTTTTATTTTATTTATTATGTGAACATCTCGATGGGCTGCAAGATGAACTTCATGCAAAGAAACCATAATATCATTAATATTATATTATTATGGTTTCTTTGCATTCCAGGAATAATTTGTTGGGTGGTTTACCATCCAAAGGTTCATTCAGACGACGGAATGACGAGAAATTGGGCGTGGAGCCTTGCAGGCGTTGTTTCCACAAACGGATCTTTCCCAAAAAACCTTAAAAATTAATTAAATTAACTTATTACTATTTATAAGTATTCATTAAAATTCATTCATAGGTTAAAATTTATTTTGGCCCTTTGGTCCCAAAAGGCTTCAATTGTTGTCAGTTTATGGGCCCCGATCGCGCCTCCCCTGGAAACCCTTCACGCCCCCCAGGTTGGGAATCTAGAGTAACAAGTCGGAAAAATGTGAAACTTGTCTTGAAAAATGGCCGAGGAGGGCTCTGCGGAGTGAAGGAAGGTGGTGAAATGGAACAATACCCCCCCTCCTCCTCCGCTAGCAAGCGGATCGTTTTTTCGGGGGCAGTGCGACTCCCGTATGACGAGAAAATTGAAGGGGATTCGATCGCAGCTTACAAATCAGTGTGATCCACTCCCGAAAATGAACGAAAATTGACTCCCGCGGGAGTCGATTTTCATTCATTCGGGAGTCAATTTTCTCCGCGGCGACGTTCCACTTCCTCCTTATGTTTCAAAGTGTTGAAGTTTCTTATCTTTGAAAGACGATAATAGGTATGTAATTTTTTCGTAATTATCAATTAGGGTTCCCCAAAAAATTGAAGAGCGGAGAACGTTGGGTAGGTATGTGCGGGAAAAGCGAAGTTCAAGTGCTGTTGTTTGAAATTGGAGAATCGGATCGAATCTATCACACGTGACCAATCCGATGTCAAAGAGGTGAAGTTGCGAGCATCAGTGAGAAAAAAGGCACAACAGGAATAATAATTATTTAGGAATTATTCCTAATAGGTAGTCTTGGGATCTAGTACCTAACTTCCTCCAACTCGTTGACAGTTATTGTCGACGAGTTGGAGGAAGCTAGGTAGGTACTAGATCCCTAGACTATCTACGATCCAAATTCATTATTCAAAGTTTCCTGCCTGCACACCTTCTGACTTTAGAAGACAGTCCTTAGTGTGTTAGTGGGGAGGAAAATTTTGTGCTCTAGAATCGACCGCCGTTTTAACTTGTACGAATCGGGAGTCGATCGCCGGGAGTAGATCGCAATGCCCCGCGTAAATCATCATTATGAGTAGCTCAGGGGCCATTAAAAAAAATTAATGAAATATCCTCAAATATCTATGACGTAGTGCACCACTGAGGGGGTGGGAGACGGCGGTTAAAAAAAGGGCGGCTTGCAAAAGGAAAACCGCTCACCTCCGCAAGTTTGATATAAAAGGGGCGATAATAGATCCCTTTTACTTTCATCCTATATTTCTTGAAGTAGAAAAAACTACTCATTATCGAAAAGTGAGTAGAAGAGGTCTGAGGCCAGGTGGGATGCGGTCGGGGGTTGGCTGGCATTAGCCAGCAGAGGGTGGCCCCCTTTTATATTTCATGGCATCTGCCTGGTCCCGCATCTGCCTTTTTAATCTTTTAAACAAATGCATTTGTTTCATGTAATTTTGTTTTACATTGAATTATGTTTTGCTCAATTTACCTGCATCAAAGAATAATAAACCTTGTGCGTACCTGCTAGGTAATCTGCAGCGTTTTTAATGTCCGTCCGCCGTATGCCGTCTAGGCCGTTTTGGGCATGTTAGTGCTGTGGAAACTGCTATAAAGCCATTAGCCGGTTTTGGGCCGTGAGAGGTTGTCTGAAGTTTTGACAAAATAGGTCCTCGGTTCAACAACCAGTTGCGCCCGCAACATTTTCAGCCGAATCGCTCATACCCGTGAGATTCTGTAGGGCTAAAAAGTGGATACGGGAGGGGTTTTGAAAGTTTTCGTTTATGGGGTCGAGTTAAGTTTTTCATGGTGTTTTTGGACGTTTAGTCTTATTATCGGGGTGATAGAACGATCCGATTCCACCGTGGGGATCTACGAGGCTTTCGTGGGGCTACAAAAGAAGCTTTTGAAGGATGTCAGGTGGTAAACCAGGTGTCGTTTTCCGAGTAATTTTGAACGCATAATCAGAGACCATAATAATAAACCGTGGGGGGGGGGGGGGGGGCGGATTTGACGGCTGCTTCAAACAACGTGATTTGGGAACGCCTGAAAAATAAGTCCTCCGAATGAAATTCGACATAATGTATCTTCGTAATTAGCTCGTACGCCCTCTACATTATCGTTTGCCGTTCACGGATTCTAATGAAAATGCTAACTTGTCTCTCTCGGGCCTTTTCATTTAAATGTGGAGTGAAATAACAATAACACGCCTAAATACAAAGGCCATGCGGCATTTAACCCCCTTTTCTCTCTCCCGACATCGAACTGCTTCTGCAAACATTCGAACTAAATTTAATCTGCATAATTTTAATTACGAACGGGAATAACAAATGGGCGAAAGCCCGGCAGGCCCATTAACAAATAAATTCCAACCCCCCCCCCCCCCCCCCCCCCCCCCGGCCCGGTGTAGATGTTGCAATGCTTTCAGTCACCCCGTCCTCTATTGTGTACATATGAAGGGTTATTGTTCGAAGGATGCGGCAGTCGCAATATGTGAATTGCCTCCGGGGTATTTCATAAAGTGAGATTTGAATTCGTCACGGCCGCTAATGGACTGACAAGTGTTCATTGTGTGGGGGGGGGGGGGGGGTGGAAGTGGAGATTGTGACAAATGGAATCGATGATGGCTCAAACGTAGCGACAAAAAAAATTTAATTAAAATCATCGCATGTCACGAGGATATTAAATATCTCAAATTTGGAGAAGGTTGAAAAAACGCTGCAAATTTTACACAAGCATTTTTTTTTTTTTTTTTTTTCTTTCCACTGAAAATATTAAATATTTTGACCTCCTGGGATCCCTCAAAAATCCCCATTTGCAGCCCTACAGATCCCCAAAGTGAAATCGGATCGTTCCAGGACCACCCAACAATAGATTCTACGTCAAAAAAAATACTTCAAAAACGACAGCTAACTCGATCCCGTAGCCAAAAGCCTTGAAAAAAAACCTCCCATAGCCCCATTTTAGCCCCATAGCGCCCCACGGGTTTGAGCGATCGGGATGAAAACCTTTCGGGCGCAACTAGATGGTAAACCAAGTATTTTGTCAAAATTTCAGATTTTAAAAAAAATTCCTACCTACTGCCCAAAACGGCTTGTGCGGCAAAACTGCGCGTACGGTGGACGGCGGAAGGACATTTAGGTTTTGGAACCTAGAACTGTTGAAACGGATAATGACAAATTTTGAGGCCAATGGGAGTCGTCGATCTCCGTCGCGATTACAAAGGTGTATTACTACAAGAATAATAAACCAAGATCGGCTTGTATGATGAGTCCAAGTCTCTAGTGTGTGTCCGCTGACATGAGTCGCATTTTCAAATTGGGCGTTTTTATGTATGTGACCCAGAGGCTGCGATTTGGAAAAATACAACAGTTTATGCTAATAGTATGGGTCCGCTGACCATGTGTCGAGTATTCAAATTAGGCGTTTCTGGGTAGGTATGCTGACCCAGAGGCTGCAATTGAAATAACCAGTTTCCTTGGCGAAGAACACAGACGGTAAGTTAGTAAGGTTGTGGTGAAAAATGAACTTCAGGTAAAACTCATGTGCAGGATAATATCCTGCACATCTCTAAACCACTAGTTCAGAACGTTTCCGACGCTGCCGGCTGTCTGACTGGCTTGCAGAGTATGTCACAAGCCTTCTCTTTTGAAAAAAATAAGTGATATAAATATATTTTTATTCCGCATATATGCGGATTTTTTCTATTGTCTCTACAACCAGAGGGTGGAGATCCTTCCAAAATGCGCGCAAAAAAATATCTTTCATATTTTACATGGGAACCCCTAATTTAAGGGAATCCGAATCTGGGGAATCCGAATTCGCAAACAAATTTAGGGGCCCTAAATTTGTTTGCGAATTCGGATTCCCCAGCCAAGTTCACATCCAATAAACCCGTTGAGCGTAATTTCCGAATCGTGCAAAACCCACGCAACTATCCCTATCGTCAATGTTTACAGTCTGATTGAGTCGGCGTTTCAGCCGTAATGTTATTCCACCTAGAGATCCAAATTCGAATAGGTACTAAATCCCGAAAGAACGAATTCCAACAAGTGGCAAATTTAGACGGAGATTTTAATTTGAACGATTTTTAGCGATCGCAGGTGGGTTTGCTGTGTCTAATTATTAGACCTTGAAGGGGGCGCCTTGCTCGAACTCTCTGTCCTTCTCTGTCCTCCCCCACCGCTCAGTCCTCCACCTGTATCATAGGCGCTTGGGGTGGGTGAGGTCTGTGAAGGTCTCCTAACTACGGCGTGACTATAATATTATTTACTTAGGTATTGTAACACACACGGAGTCATATAAATCATCACTTGGCATAATATTATAGTATATATACTATAATATATATATTATGAAAATGGGCAAGCGAAGCGAGCCCCCCCCCCCTCCCCGTCTTAGAAAATGGCCCCCCTGTCAGAGTGCTAGCTATTATTATTAGTAACCTTCATTAATATCACCTATGTACTAACTTTCATTTTAGACTTTACAAAATCGTGCAGACGAAAACAGGCCTGTTTGGTTATAATGGAACTGGAAACGATGCTTTGTACATTTAAATTATATTGTAACTGGAAACAGAAACGATGCGAAAGACGAAAAGGGGCGTTTCAATTCTGCCATTCAACTGCGCTCCCGTTTTGGGGGTTTCCATTGGGGTACGAATCAAAGGGAATCCCGCAATTATCGAATACCAAAACCTTCTCTCCCTTTTCCGTCTACGAGCCCGTAATGCCTATTTGAAGGCCGCGTATTCATCCCCTCCACCCCTTCTGGGATCCTAAATTATGGAATGTAATCAGGCTTTGAGTTAAAACAGGTTGAAGGGAAGAGCGTTAGCGGTGTGCTGGATGAGGGAGTGTAATCCAGGTTCTGTTTTCATTACGGTGTACACATAACCCTACGAGTATTGATTTAGTGTTTGAGCGATGTAAAACTGCCAAAATACCTTTTCAAATGGCCCTTATCGGAAGAACCCAAATATAAACTAATGCTGCTAATGGTTAATTTTTGGAAAAACGGTTCATAACTCCATGCTCAAAACCCTTCAAAACCTTGTCTTTAGCAATAAGCTAAGCCATGACGCAGTCTTCCCAGATATGTAGTTAGGGAAATGGGTCGCCTCAGAAAGATCGTCGTCCAAACCAAGCCTTCGGCGCTTTATTCCACCTCCATTAGAGTCAGAGGAGAGTCAACATTTGGCTAGTTACAAGGGGTCTCAGCCCCGCGATGCTGATCTGGAAATTTCACGGGATTTACCGCAGAAAATGGGTAGGTAGATACGTACCTACTCGTTCCACGCCTCAACACACATTATGTCTGATAACTCCAACTGATTATTCCGGGACTTCCACAGAATAATTACAGATGAGTGGCCTTCAACGCTTGATTTGCTATCTAATCCTAAACAGGAAAACTTTGAAAATGTAATGTAGATTTTCGAAAATGAAAAATGGCTAAGTACGAGGGAAACCTACCGATGAGTGGGAACTACTCCTCACACCAGCGTTGAAGCAGTGTGGAATATTTCAATGACAATAATAATTATTGTCATCGAACAATTATTGTTCGAGGACACAATTCACTCTAATCGTAATTTTATTCACACTCAGTAACTAATAGTGCAAGAGTCCGTAAGTTTAATTTTTTCAACAATAAAAAAAAAAACAAAAAAAAAAAAAACGGTAGGTACTTATTAGGTAGGTACCTACCTTTTTTTCTTTTCGTTTTTTCAACTTACGGTGTTTTATACTTTTACAATGATTCATTTTCCATTCCACATTCCACCTCCATACTCATCAATTCATTTTTATATGCTGGAGAAGGAACAGTTTCAACACATCATTTTATTCATACTAAGGCAAGTTGGAAAGATTTTTAATTTTCCTCACCAATACATTTTTGTTTGGTACTTAAGGGGAGAACTCCACTTAACTTGTTTGGTACCCCTTAATTACAGTTTCTGACTGAAATGATTGATATTTTTTAAATTATTATTTTATTTATTTTTTTAATCATCTACCTACCTCATTTCTAAATTTGCGACAAAAAAAGTTTGTGGGCTTTCCCCGTCCCACGGGATACCGGTGCTGGATTTTGGGATCACCATTCAAAAACGCTGCAAATTTTACACAAGGGTTTATTATTCTTTGATATTGATGATAATATCATCAATATCAAAGAATAATTAACCCTTGTGTAAAATTTGTATATTGTTTATTTGTATATTATACGTTACTTATGACCTCTACGACACTTGTGCAGAAATTTAATTCTGTTAATGAAAAAATTAAAAAAATTTTTTTTAGATTTTTATATTAAAAAAAATTGTTTTGGATTTTTTTTTTTTTTTTTTCAAAAATTCTTACTTTTTTTACTCAAAAAATATTTGACCACCTCGGATCCTTCAAAAATCCCATTTGTAGCCCCATGAAAGCTCTATAGATCCCCACACTGAAATCTGATCGTTCTGGGACCCCCAAAAATGGATTCTACATCCAAAAATACTTCGAAAACGGCACCTAACTCGACCCCATACCTAGCCAAAAGCCTTCAAAAAACCCTCCCGTCGCCCCATTTAGCCCCATAGCGCCCCACGGGTTTGGGCGATCGGGCTGAAAACCTTGCGGGCTCAACTAGATGGCAAACCGAGTATTTTGTCAAAATTTCAGATTTAAAAAAAGCCTACTGCCCAAAACGGCCCGGACGGCGTACAGTGGACGGACATTTCGGTTTTGGAATCTAGACCTCTTGAAACGGATAATGTCAAATTTTGAGGCCGATCAGAGTCGTCGACTTTAGTTGTCTATACCTACTTGACTTTGAATGTTAAATAGGAAAAAAATAGATACATATAAATAATGGAACAATTTTATTTATTCTATTCGATATTTTAATTTAAAGAAAAAAAAGATGAGTAAAAACATTATTAGATAATTCTGGTAAGGTTTTTATGGTAAGTAGTTTATCAAGGACAATCCTGCGAACGGAAATTTTTAAACATTTTGTGGCTATTTTATTGCAGTTTAGTTGCTGCTGATGATGGACAAAAACGCCGAAAGGTTAAGAGGTCGATGTTTCTGTGGCGGCCCACTCCCTGATTCCTGAGAGCTCAATCGTGTGGCATAACCATAAAATTTATGGTTATGCCATGTCATTTAATGACCAATTCGTTGTAGGTACCTAGAATAATTAATGGTTCGACGTTCCGTATTTCGTTCTGCAGAAGTTGAAAAATTTTCCATTTGAAAAAAATTCCAGTTGAAAAATGTGTCCCATCTTGAACTGTCACTCCCTGAACTATAAAATAAACAACCGTATACCGTTTTATGAAATGGATTTCAGAGAATAGCGGAAAGGATCGGCACTCGAAGGCTTCATAGTGGGGAATATGCTCCGTTTTGTAACGACCGGGCCGGGTAACTCACTAGCGGGTTTTCTCCCTATAAATGGAATCATTCTCGGCTGCTTACCTCCATTTGGATAACTGAAGCGGGCTTGAGAAGTTGCGACAAAACCGTTTAAGAACCATTATCGTAAACTACTCCAACTAACGATTATGCCGGCCATCTTGAAACTCTTTCCGCCGTTCCGAAGGCCTGTCCTCGTCATCTGCGTTGTAAATTCCCCGCGAAAAAAAAGGTGGGGAGAGAGAGAGAGAAAAGGGGGAAAAAACGGAAAAAAATCCAGCGCAAAAGCCGGACGTCGCGGACGAGAAAAAAAAAATCTCGCAGCTCTCTAATAAATCTGTCAATGACGAACCTCCTGGTACAAATATGAAGAGTGTCGTTGGACACATTTCTCGGGAAATGTCTTCGAATTAGCATCGTTCTAAGGACTGGAAGTCGTATCGTAAACATTATGGTCAAGACCACCTTGAGGCAAGAGGGAGAGTGATTTGAAGCTTTTTCTTATGATAAACAATTCATGATGTGATCGACCGAAGGATTCCAGTTTTTTCAAATCAGCTTCCGTCCGAGAACCGATCGACGTTTTCTCAACAATTAGTTCTCTAGCTACTCTCATATTCTACAACTTTTACAGACCCTTCTATTTCAGATCCTTGAAGCCGATTTGAAAGGAAGTTGAAAAAGGACCCAGGACCTTCTGGATGATCGGAGATGAGCTCTCGGGGTAAAAAGGCGGAAGACATTAAAAAAAACTTGGGTTCGGAAGGCGTGTAGTGGACCTACGTTTTACTTTTTAGCTTAATAGCTGAGTACACGGATAAACAAGCATGGTTCCACAAAAGAAACCCGAGTCTTCCTCATTGTCCTGGACCACCGTTGACGGTATTTTGTCGTGGGATATCCCTTCATTCCCGAACTTATCGCGTCGACACTTCATCCATTTTTACCCCGTTTTACTGCAAAAATGTGTTCTTTTGGGTTTCATAAATTGTAAAAGATTCCGTGAAACGAAACAGCCCTTTGAAAATAGAACAATGCAATGCGTTTGGGTGGTTCTAAAATTTTGGAATGTCAGTGAAAGTTACGCAAAGCGGTTGGTTGAAAAGCTTTCTATATTTTTCTATAAACAACGCTACCTATTAAATTTTTTTTAAGTTTCAAATTTTACACTAGGGCTTATTATTATTCTTGGATATTGAAAAATTGTGCAAAAATTAATGCAATCAACTAAAATTTGTTTAAAAAGATGAATAAAATTTAATTAAAAACAAAATTTCCCGCACAATGCTTGGGCAGATGTGGGACCCCAAAAAAATGCATGATCCGCGTCCGAAATTATTCAGAAAACGACGATAATTATTCATTCGACCTTCTGCCGTCGTTCAAAAGCCCCATTCATAGCCTCACTGAAGCCCCATAGATTTCCACAGTGACACCGGATCGTCCTGTTTCTCCCATAAAATTTATCCATTTAATGGATTCTACGTCCAAAAATATTTTGAAAACGACGGCCAACTCGACCCCATGCCCGAAACCCTTCAATACCCCTCTCGTAGGCCCCATTTTAGCCCCACGGGTTTGGGCGATCGGGCTGAAAACCTTGTGGTCACGACTAGATGGTAAACCGAGTATTTGGCCAAAATTTCAGATGCTTATTAAATTTTAAAAAAATTACCTATTGGTTTTTTGCTTTATTTTATTTTTTCCAATTATTGGGTAGATTATAGGATAGTTTCACGGTGAAATAGCATGGTTTTGGGACCTCCAAAATGTCCATTTCTCGCGTATTGTCGTTTCAGCAGTTTACATAATAATAATTATTCAAAATTATTTCGAACAAAAGAAAATTTATTTTGACATTTAATGTCTCATGTCATGAGTGTGGTTTTATGCTGAACAGCCTGACGAAGTTCATGCAGGTGATCCTTGACGAAAATTTTCCAAATTAAGTTCGTAAGCGTATTCGATTTCAGGGGTAAAATAATATATTGCATCCCGAAAGAGAGAGGCCAACATTCACTAAGGAAGTGAGAGAGCAAATAAAACTGTCAATCGAAGAAATATAGCGTCGAGTCGTTTTCGCAAGTAAATCTCAATATCTTCAGGCGGGGTGAAGACGATGGTGAGGGGAGACCCTACTTTTACACTTCTGGCTCTGAAGGGAAAAGACCAGACACACCTACTGCTATATTTTGTCGTAATCTAATGAGAAAAGCTGTCTCGTTCTTAATGGGCCGAGGGGTGAAAATGGCGAGTTCTAGAGACTGACCAAGCATCGAGTGGGGAATTGAAGGTGTTTCAATAAGACGCAGAAGCCTTTCATAATTATTTGCAATATGAAGAAGCTCTTAAGTATTATAAACTTTGCTTTTTTGGGACCAATTTTACTTTTTTTAAAGTAAAATTGGTCCCACAACAGTAAATTGGTCCCATAACAGTTTAAAAACTGTTCTAAATTCTGGTGAAAGCGGTCAGTTTTTAGTAACTACCCAACTACCCACCGATATGTGCGAATGGTTCCGAAAGGGCAGCCCGAAGGAAATTGTTTTCTTCGCTCATTGTTCCCTTTCTCCGTCGTCCAATTGATGACCACACTCTTCCCCAAAAGGACCAAAAGGGTCCGGAAAGTGGTGGGAAGCTTCTTCAGGAAAAAGGGACCCGATAAAAACCCCCTTGATTCGATCTGAACAGGAGGAAGAGATAAAAAAGAAAACCTTCCCGATGACGTGTAGATTTTTTAAGTCCTGTACCCCCATATGTCTCCCCGGTAGACACAAACGTAGTTCCACAACCTTCCCCCAGGAGACGACAAACCCCCCCAGGCCCTTATCTACTGTCGTTAACATTTCGTCAGTTTAACGGGCCAAGGGGTAAACACGGGGAGGGGCTCGGGTAATAAACCGATTTATTAACTTTGGCAGGAGGGAACCAAGGCAAGGGGGAGTTATAGTCCCTACATTGATTGAAAAATTGATGCGATTAATGAATAATGCATGACACTTAATTTATTGCATTTTCAGGGCCAATCTTACGGATAATCTTAGAACGTAGGAAATTGGATCTGCGACAAAGGGCGACAGGCTGATCCTTCCCAGCTTCAATAATACGTATCATACCCTCTATGAGACTACACCACGTTTGGAAAGATTTGAGACGCCAATACATCGTTTTTAGGACTAAATTACTTCGAAAACGGCACCTATCATAAGTAGGGATTGCAATCCCGAACGTTTTTCTGAATCCCGGGATCCCGGGATTTTTCTGAGGCAATCCCGGGATCCCGGGATTAATCCCGGGATTGATGATTTTTGTTTGAACGTGAAAAAATTGATTAAAAACGACGAAAAACTTGTTTATTTACATTAATTGTAAATTATATAAAATATTACTTCTCTCATGAAGGAAAAATTTCACTTATGTACTCAAAAAATGTGCTTTTAGAAATCATAATGTTGGATCTTAGTAAGCACTCAAAGTTGGATCAGCCAATTTGCTTCTTAGCTTTGTCGAAAATAGTCCTGCTACTCAAAAGGCCCGCTCAGCTTCTACGGAGGTCTGTGGGATAGTCCTTCGTGTTCTGGTTGTGCTTAAATTGAAGCTGAATCACTGCTCCACAATTTCATTCCTTATAACTCTCCTCGTGGGATGAATACTATAGCCGATATTCCGTACTGAAGAAGGATAAAACCACGATTTCTAACATTTGGGGGAAAATGGTCAATGTTTGAAGAGGGTTAATCTCGGGGCCCATTGGTCCTAGAAAGCTGCCGTTGCGCTCAAATGGTAGCAAATCTTGTCTACTTGAGAATAGTATACAGTGACTTTTTCGTTAGGGCGCACATTTTTGAAACTAAAAGCCAAGAACTGAAAAAAAAAAAAAAAAAAAAAATCCGAAAATTTTGCGGTTTTTCGAGCATCCAGCATTTAGCACAAGGGTTTCGAAGCTGGTACCGTCCCTGACAACATTTAAAAAAAATTAGAACGTGTCTATTTTTCCGTTCTAAGCCCCCTTTTTTTTTGTATACTAAATCCAAATGGTGGCCTCGGCTGCCTCCATTTTTGAACAGGCTCGTTTCTTTTTTAATTGTGGTCGATAAATCTTTTCGTATTTTCGGCACCGGCACCGGCTGGTTCATAGATTTCCGAGTCCTTTCTTCAGGGGACTTCACAGTTTTCATCTTAGAGCACTTTCACTTAGCCTTCGAATTATTGTCCGTTGTTAAAAGATTTTTCCCGACAAGACTTGAGCAATTTACGTGCGAGGTGCAATTAATTCTCGAACCCCGGGATCCCGGGATTGACTCCACGAATCCCGGGATTTCAAATAGGCAAAAATCGACCGGGATCCCGGGATTTCGGGATCCCGGGATCCCGGGATTGCAATCCCTAATCATAAGCCCTTTGTCAAAACCCTTGAAAACAACATACATATAGAGCAAGTAGGCTAAAACCGTTCAAGACCAGTTAGAAACACTATCGAGCATTTTAAAAACATTTTCAGATCAATGATAAATGGCTATGCTTGAAGATTTTGGTTTACTATTCCAATAAGGATCGAACATTTTGATCGACCTCAAAAAAAAAGATTCTAAAAAAATGATGATTGTCCTCATGATGTGTTGATTTCATAAATGAAATATCCATCCGCCGTCGAAGCAGTTTCCGACAGAAGGATTTTTTTTTTTTTTTTATCTGACATTTTTGCAATATGAGTACCATTTAGTTGTCCGCAAGTTTTTCAGCCCAATCGCTCCAACAGTGTGGTGATAGAGGTTAAAAAGGGGCTACGGGAGGAGTTTTAGAAGATTTTTGGCTAGGGGGTCGAGTTAGGTGTCGCTTTCGAAGTATTTTGGACATATAATCTATTTTCGGGTATCCCAAACCAATCTGATTTCGCCGCGGAAATCTATGGGGTTTTCATGGGTCTAATCTCAGAGTGCGGCACATGCGGCCACATGGCCCTCCCTCGTTTTGTTCTACAATGTAACTTACCTAGGCATTTTCCAAGAAGCTGCGTTGACCTAGCAATTGCAATTTAGACTTTTATTTTACGTATTGCAATTTTGACCCCCCACACTTACGAATTGAGCCTTCTTCTCAAGAAAAAAGAAAATTTAATATCCTTTTACAAAAAGGAACACGAATCAAAACAAGTGGTAATTGTTATTTGGCGGCATGAGCAAACAGAATCCAAACGGGACCATCTATATCAATTTCCTCACTAAACCCCCGCCCCGAAACGAATTGGATTGACGCTCGACGTAGAACTCCCGAAAAACCGTTCGGAAGACTCACAATTGAAATTAACGACTCAGATATATTTAATTGTGTCCGTTATCAACTTGTGCTCCCCCCACGCCACTTATTCCTAACATTTCCCAACAGGGTTTCTCTCTTCCAAGTTGTTTTTGCTGTTTTTAAGGAAAGGGAAATTGATAGAAAAAAAAGTTTTACTCAGGCCTCTTTATTTCTTTTGCACTAATCTTGAAAAGTTATTAAATGGCAAAGTCCGGAAGGATATAATCGGATTTACTTTTTTTTTATCACCTTTTTTCTCTCTCCCCTCCTGTTTAAAGCGGTCTTTCTTTTTTCCACCACCTACAACTGTACCCGCCTTCCACCGTCTTTAATCCCTTTTGTCCAAAGCGTGAAATGACAGGGAATAATCTCCCTGTGTTATTATGGCATCGGAGGAGGGAGCCGGAATTAAAATGATAATGGGAGGCAGTAAGCTTACATTTTGGAGGGGAGAGAAGAATTTTCACGCCAATCATGCGGCCATTAGGTGAATCATAATCCCTCCCTGTTATACGAAATTCGACTAGCGATGAGAAACAGAAGCGAAAAAATCTCACCTTACTTGTGATTGATGACTTCCGCAATTTCAACTCATCTTCAAACTTTCTTCAGGGCGATTGAGGTCGTTGAACTGAAATCGCGTTGTTTATTTCAGCGTGTGAATAATCGCTAACCGGGTTGTGAACCTCAGTTTCTCACAAGTTAATTTCGCATTCACGTCGGCCTCCCTTCATTGGTCACATTGGTCAGGTCTTGAAGGACGTCCAAAGGCCGAAACGCCCGTTGGAGTACCAATCGGTTCGTGCCTGTATCGCCAAGTAGTTTGGGGAACTCCTCCCTTCGAGAAGGTTAGTGAATGCTCAAGTAAGTTATGGAATTCGCGACACACGAGGATTAGCGAGGGATTAGCGGTATTGGCTCGAGCAACCTCTTTTCGCGTATAATAAGTACGAGGTCTAAAAGGATGCAGTCTTTATTCATTATTTAGTCTTTATTTATTCGTATAAATAAAGTCTGAAAAAATTGATTCCGTTTCAAGTAAAACTTATTTGAATTTTATTAAGGTGGCGTTTTCCGAGTAATATTGGAGGCATACCTAATCCGTTTTTGGGGGTCTCACGTCCGTCCACAAATTTTACAAAAAGATTAATTTTTTTAAATAGGTAATTAAATTAAAATTATTTTTTATAGATGTGGAATTAATTTTTGGATAATTTATATCAAAGAATAAAAACCCTTGCGTAAAATTTGCAGCGCTCAGTTGATCTTGTATTTGGAGTCATGGCGTGTGAGATCGCCTCAAATAGCTATGACTCGGACTTACATCATCAGCTTACATAGTTGGTACTTCTTGCTGAAAATGAATGAACGGGTTCCCGAGCTAGACCACCCTGGTTTTGTAATGTTTCACTGTAGTGGTTCAAGGAGGAAATTTTTAAAGATCTGTTGACCATGATGTTTGATTTTATAACCTAGTTATTTTTTTCACAATAATTGTGAAAATGTAAACTATTTACCTACACCAAAGAAAACACAAGTAAAAAAAAAAAAATCATTAATAAATAACCACACTTTTGGGGGTAGGAATTTTGGTGAGCTGAATTCGAAAATGACCATCGCTTGTCAAGGTCGCATAATAATATTACACCATAGTGTGTGTAATACATTATAGTGTACCTGGCAGAATACTGTTGGTGTCTCCAAAGAGATCATCCCAGAGACACTCATACCCGAAAGACTCACCCAAAAAAGTTTTTGGATGTATAATAGGTACTGTAACCTACTACTTACCTTTGTCATTTTTTTTTTACGAGGTAGTCACGACCAATAGTTACGTAGGTTAATAATTAACCTTAATAATTATTATTTGAATCCCATAATAATCAAATTATTATTATTTGAAACCCATATTTTCCTGAGAGCTCCGATGAAACCAAGCTTTGCTACGGTAGCTATTCTCGAAGAATCCAAATTTTAAACCTGATTTACCATTTGGGCATCTTGGCTTCAACATAATATTGATAGTAGAAGTGTAATTTTATGTCCGTAAGTTTAATTTTTTCAATAATTGAAAAAAAACCTAATTATTATTTTTTGATTTTTTTTTTTTTCGTTTTTTCAACATACCTACCGACTTTTATACTTTTACTATCGATAAGCACTAAACATGAGAATTGCGTAAAAAAGCGGAAAACAGAAGAGTGGGCCGTCACCTTGACAAACAGTGGTCATTTTCTAATTCAGCACGCCAAAACACCCCTAAAAATATCGTATTTTCCTCTAGCCACTCTTCGGCCATAACAACCCTGATTGTCTCGTACATAATATAATATTATTATGTTCTGCAGTGCCTTACCAATTGAAGACCACAGGGGAAAGAGGGGGAAACTCCAGATTTCCGATTTTTGGCAATTCAAAATGTAAAATTTACATTTAATGTAAAACGCGTTCCTTTCCCCGTTCTTCCCCTATAACTCAGAACCAGAATCGCCATAATGAGCGGCATTCTCCCCGTTTTTCCCTTTTTTGTGGTATCTAATAGAAACTAGACCAGGTCCTCGTGTAGAAGTTGTTGCCAACCTTAACTCAATTTTCTCAAAAATGGAGTTTCCCCCTTTTCCCCCTGTGGTCTTCAATTGGTTTCAATGGGCCCCGGAACCGACTGTCGAATAATACTTTTTTCTGAAAGAACTTCATAATTTGAAGGCATAGCAGTGAGTTTTGGGCTCCTACGCTGTAATACAAATTTCCAGGGCACTGTCGAAAATTTCAACTTTGAATCTGGAGGGAAAAGTGGCACCACTCTCTCATTGGCTGCTCACGGCCGCCATTTCCGCCGTCACCTCCGGCAGATTCCCGTCGGTCCCTTCTTATGCTAGCGCACTCTGGCGGATTAGTTATCGTGGCTACCGCGGGAAAATTCAAAACGCCAAATATTCACTAGTGATTTCCTCTGCTCAGACACCTAATTTCTCACTGCTAACTGTACTGAGTACTTCGTTCATTACTAGTTCAACTATGTTCGGCCGAATTTTCCCATTTCTCTGACCTAGTTCCGGGGCCCATTCAGTAATTTCAGTAAGTTAATCCACTTCCAATAATTATTCACCACCAATGTTATAAGCCACGTTCCCACGGTATGTTCTGTAGCAGTAGCTTTCATGCCTAGTCCATGCCATGAGTTAGGTATTCTATTAATGTTCCTTGGGATGTTCTTTGCAGCCCTGACGATGGATGATAAATTATAAGAAACTTTTGCGTGAGAAGAAGACAGTTCGGAACGTTGACCAATCCTCGAAAACATTAAATTTTGTTGACCATATCGTCGATGGTCCAAACGAAAACTAGCTGTTTTGGGAAATGTTTCGCAGCTTAGCGACAGATGTCAGCACTTGTCATATTGAAGGGAGTGGAAGGTGGAAGAGTAAATTATTAACGCTAATATTAACTGATCGTATTTCGGGGTGAAAAAAAGGGCGAGTAATCCTCTTGGGTGAGCGATAGGAAGGAGGTATTGTAATGCAATGTTGTGTGCATTGTGTCGCTCAAGATTCCATTAGAGGAAACCGACGATAATATGAGAGGGTGAGATGCCAACCATATGTTTGAATCGAGCATATGACATAACTCGGATCCAATATACATTTTTACACTCTTCTATTGACTGAGGGTAACGAAATATTCTCCTGTTGAAGGCACAAGAGGGGTCGAGGTCCCCTGAGGGGCACCACCCGTAGGCTTCGATTGAGTCACACTTTTGTCAATACATTAAGTGATTATGACTCCCCCTGTAGACTGAGCTACATCCACTTCATCAATCTACGTGGAGCGATCTGCCTTTTATATCAGGATTGGTTCTCATCGTGGATGCGGGACAATCACTACTGGATCTAGCTGAGTCTCCTGAATTGGCTGGAGGTTTCCCTGTCATTTTTGTGAAATCCACGCTCAAGAAATCACACTCGACCGTAACAGCAAAACCGGTCTGCTTCATTTACCCGTCTCGTGACAGATAATCCCCCGAGGGCGGCATCTTTTGCTCTATTGCGGGGTCCCCAAATCGCATTTCAACAATGCACGGATGACACCGACATATCCATATCCACATCTGGCTACCTGGCGTAATACCGTGTGACAAAAAGGCCCTTTATTGAAAAAAAAAAAAAAGTTTCTGGTGAAATGAAAAGAGGTTGTTAGGAGGGCTTCTTACGCCCGAAGGGCCCTTTTTTAAGGGATGTGAACTGTACGAGGCTAACCGCGAGTTTTTCGTGTCCCGGAGCTTCAAACCGTTTTGACAATGCATTCTCCCCTTTCCGCTGTGGGCAATAACAATGGGAAAGAAAAACTGGTTCATTTGAGGCGTTAAGTTGCAAAACCAGCTCGTACCATTTTTGATAATTTTACGGGAGAGACGAAACAAATCTCTCCTCTTTACAAAGTGGTTGTTTGCCGATGGTGCAGAGGTCTAATCCAATGATGTGGTTAGGGAGAGATAACGACTCCTCTGCTGGTTTGAATACTAAATTGTTTATTTCACTAAACAATTGTAGCGTGGGGACCGGTTTCGAGCAACTAAGCTCATCTGCAGCCCTGACAAGAAAAACATTTTCATTGGCATCAGAGAAAACCATAAAATTATATTAGGGTATAATTATATAATAGCCTATTTGTACTTGTTCCTATAAGTACTTGTACTTGTTACCTATTATTAATAGGTATAGGAACAAGTACAAATAGTGTAAAGTATAACAGTTATAACTGATATATATATATATATATATATATCAGTTACTAATGATTATGATGTACTTAGTAAGTCATTGGCATTAATATTTTCTATATATTTTTTAATTCAAAGGGAATCTTAAAAGCTGTTGATTTTGCAGCGATGTATCCGCATTGGGGGTCAACAATAAGTACATAATATGTACCTTATCAAAATATTATTTTATCGGCCGCAAAATTTTACGCTATACGTTTCATGGCACGTAGATTTAAAAAATCATTATAATGCAATATGATGGGACATGTTATGCAGGAATTATTTTCAAATCTGAAATTTGGACCAAATGTTTTTAACCCAACAACTCGAACCTGTGCGTCTGTGTCTTTTATCGCTTCGTGTATTTTATTGTGGTTTTGGTTGTTAGGGTTTGTTTGTTGTCTTTGTTGCCTTCTGTATTTTGAAGATTATTTGCCACAGTGGCCAAGAAATGGACGAAGAGAGGAAAATGTTTGGTCAAGACTACAATATTTCCGAGAGAGTAACAAAATTAACTCAAAATTCTGACAGAAGATTTGGGAAAGAGTATTCTATAACTAAAAGAATCATTATTGTAGAAAATAAATTCGGTGAGAAACAACTCACCATTTCAGCAAGACTATAACATTAAATTTTATAGATTTTATAGAATTTTATAGACGGTCTTCTTCATTACTTCAAGATGAAGTGGGGAGATGTCATACTTTGTTACGCTACGTTCTGGCGACAGGAATGCCAGGATGAGTAGGAACGATCTGGCACATAATTTTCCCGACACTTTCAAGTCCATAAGCGGATTTAACTCTGAACTTGGAAGTTTTGAGTCATGATAGTCTTGCTCGAAAGGAGCGAATTGTTTTGTATGTGATATCTTTCATATAATAACACTATGCATAATAATACGTGCATAATATGCATTGTGTTACGTTATTATAATATTTTGTGTCTTTTGATGTTTGTTTTTTTATTGTTGTGGTTTTGTTGTCTTAACTGTCTTTTGGGTCTTTTATTGCTTCCCCAATGACTATAGTGTATTTTCCCAATCCTGTCTATTATCGCTTCCCCAATTATTCCACTTACAGGGACGCTCTACTTCCCCAATCGTGTTCTCCTACGAACACGGCTACAAATGGGGCTTTGAAGGACGTCTAGAGGTATTATGAGGTGTCATTTTACGAGTAATTTTGGACGTAATATTCATTTTTTGGTGTCCCACAGTGTCCAACTTAAATCTTCTCAAATCATTTATATTGCCAAAATTACTTTTCCACAATTTATACCAAAAAATAATAAACGCTTGTGTAAAATTTGCAGCATGTTTCTTGAATTTCGGCGTAAAGATGTGGATTCAGCTGAATATTCGCCTTATTAGCAAGGCATTGCATGCACAAGTAATATTCAATATTATTATCCATTCATGCTGAATAAGACGAAACGAGCGGGGGTTTGACATGAACTGGGACTCTGATGCCATTTTTCTCTGGGGAGCTTTTCCGTGAAAACCGTTCAGGGAGCTCGTTTAATGGGCCATGTGACTTGTTAAAACCCAAAAAAGTGATTTTTTCCAAGTTTAGTTACTAAACACCTCATTTGAGCAGCAGAGGATGAATAAGAATTAAACCGATAGAGTTGCAATTTATAATTTATTTGATAAATTTGACCATTGTAGAACCCAAGTTTCAATAATTAAGTTTGCGTTCACAGGAGGAGCAACTTTATGACGGCAGTGGGGCTAAATCACTAGTAAATTATTCCCACGCCTGGAAGAGGGGAATCCGGCCACAATTAATTAATTAGTTAGAAAAGAGGGGCTGCGGATGATAAGCTAAGCAGCTAGTAACAACACGAAATGGCGAGTTGTACATCAGACACGGCGATCGCCCGACACGACCTCGCCAAAGGTTTTCGATGTGACACAGGGGCCTTCGGGGTTCACGATTTCGGCGGAATTCCAAATCCTCATTCCTCCGATCCGATCTGCCTTAATGGGTGGCAGCATATTTCCAAAGGTTGGAGACTACAGAGCAAACCAAAAAAAAAGTGGTAAAAGCTGTATTATTTGGAAGTGAAAAAATTGAATAAACTCCAGAGCTGTGGTCGATTTCCTGTTTCAACAAAAAAAATAGTACTGAAAATAGTGCATGTCTGTCGCCCAGAAAAAGGAAGTGTAGGTACATAATATGTTCCGGTTTCATATTATGTTCAGGCTGGAAAGAAAACCTGACCGCTCATTGAAGGATTCGACCCCGAAGATATTTTTAATGCTGACGAAACAGGTTTATTCTTCAAGTGAATTCCTGACTGCGCACTTGCTCTTAAAACAGAAAAATGTCATGGCGGTAAGTGTAGCAAAGAGCGCCTCACACTGCTATTTGCAGCAAACATGGATAGTTCACAAAAACTTAAAAGCCATTGATGATAGGAAAGTCAGCATATCCTAGATGTTTTAAGCACGTCAAATCATTTCCCATCCTGTACCGATCGAACAAAAATTTTACATAGGTATTGAACAGAGAGGCCCTCGATAATTCATTTTTTGTATTCGACCCTTAATCATTCGTACTCTCGGCAATTCGAAAATCTCGATAATTCGCATTTTTTTCTTGGTCCCTTGGTATACGAATTATCGAGATTCCACTGTAGTCCGTTCTAACTTGTTTGATGATTCTTTTCGGTCCTTTGCTGAAGTGCAGTTGGATCTGCATAAACGGAAGACTAGGCGACTCGAGACGCTCAGTCATGATGCCAAACTCTGGCAGATGCCTCGGATATTCAGTACGTGTGCAAATCCGCTAAACTCTTTCTATTTTCGTTGTTTACAGTTCGATTGAGTCGGCGTTTTCTCTGTATCCTACCTGGAGATCAAAATTATAATACTTAATCCCCTGGGCGAGCGAAGCGAGCCCCCCTGTCCGATAAAGTGGTCGGCCGAGCGAAGTGAGGCCCCCCAGTCAGGACGGCTAGGACTTCTTCTATAATTCGGGTTTCTGTGTGTGTGTCGTGCCTTAAGGGTTATATATAATTATATATAACCCTTCGTGTATATATATACGAAGGCGCCTAAACGGCTGAACGGATTTCGACCATTCTATTTTCAAACAATCTCGGGTGTGATTGCGCACAATATAGTATATTATACTAAAATCCTGCGCGATGCCCGCAAACGTGCGCATATCCGCGCAACTCTTCTTATCTTCGAAAGTGGTCGGCCGAGCGAAGCGGGGAATCGTGAACTGCGGACAGCGATGCAAATAGAATGTGAACTGCGGACGCATTTGATTTGCGTACATGTGATATGCGGATGTAGGATTATCCCTTAAGCTGTTCCAGCCAGTAGTCCAGTCAATAGAGGCTGAAAAGAGGGATCCACCCTACAAAAGGTGTACCTAGCATCTTTTTTCATATTTTCATGTTGTCTAGACTCATAAGGTTGTAATGAATCCAAGTTTTCATGATTCCCTCCCCATGGCATAATCTGCCATTTTGAGAAAAACCGCCAAAAATCGGCACCTTTTTCAGTTTTTGGTTTCCAGCTCCATCCCAGTGAATTTTCAGTGATTCAAGTTCCTTTAATATAAGGACTTTGTATTCTATACAAACGCTGCAAATTTGGTCGTACGTAGACTTGGGTAAAGTTCTTTCGCGTCCAAACTTACCATCACGTAGTCATGGTCAAGCTTGGAGCCTTCCAAATAAATTTTTAATTGTTGGGCGTTCTTCAAGTCGTATGGGTTATTGTTTACGAATGGTAAATTAATAAATCACACTTCTAGCCACCCAACACAATTTAAAAATAATTTACTATATAATTATGCATTCACAGCACTGAATTTAACCTCACCCAAGTACCATAACTCCGTAAAAGCAAAGCTAGAAAAGATATTTGCCAACAACAACTACCCTCCCTCCACTATTAAATCGCAAATTAAAAAAGCAGATAAAAAACTAATTTACTTCAAACTCAGCAAACAACAAAAACACAGAAAAAATAACCTACCAGTAATAAATAGTAAATTCGACCCCACAATATTTCAATTCGCACCAACCTTTTTCGAGAAAAAAGTCAAATTTAACTTAAAGAGCAACCAGACCCACTCTTATAACAGCACGCAAACCATACTACCCCCTAAATACTCCATTACCCACTATTTCAAAAAACCTAAGAACACAGACACCCCCATAAACACCCACATAGTAAACCAGAAATTCAAGTTACAAAACCAATATAAAGAAGAAGTAAATAAAGACTCCAGTAAATTCGTCTCTATACCCTATCGTACCGATTGGGCCCACAAATTTAAAAACATTTTTAAAAAAGAAAATTACAAAATCTCCTGGTCATATAACAGTAAACTAAAAAACCATTTCCCGCCACTTAAAGATCCAGAACCAACCCTTAACACTAGATTCAACATTTATAAAATTCCGTGCAAAAGTCAAAATTGCGAACAAGTATACATAGGGGAAAGTATGCAAAACTTAAATAAAAGAATTTATGCACACAACTACAACTTCCAAAATAAAATAGAGAAGACGGCCCTAGACCAGCATTGTATCAACTATCAACATGAACCGGATTTTCACAAAGTTACTTCTCTTGCTAAAGAACCCATTACCTTCAAACGCCGGATTTATGAAAATATCCACATCCTCAAACACCCTAACACTATGAATATAAAAAATGACATCCAGCATCTAGGTACCCAATTTATCCCGTTATTTGCTAATAATAACTAAACATAGTACAACCGCTCTACTCAAATAAGAACGTATACAATATAACTTTGTAATCCCCACCCCTACTTCGATCATCGGCCATAGCCATCGCCAGGGTACAGATAAAACACCTCCGTAACCTCCCCTCATAAATTATGAGTCATAATTAATCGCAGTCGCCCCCCTCCTCCCCCAAGCCAACAACTCCCCACCGCAATTTTAGTTAAATTTCAAGTAATTCTGTGCTAATCCAACTCTATTTACCCCCTCCCACACATCTAAACAACCACCTGGAACCTCAACAACAACCGGCAATAACCATTATAATAATACCCACCAATCTGATACCAAGGTAAACACAACCTCATGGCCATAAATTTAAATTCCATTAAAATCCACTTGTAAACCACCATTTAACACCCGATCTATTTTTAGTACAATGACAGCGACAGATTAAAACATGACATCCACCCACCCAGGGAGTTTTTGCAAATTTACCCTGGCGCTCTGGCATGTGGTCGACGTCTGGGACGGAGGAACTGAAATGTAACAACGCACTGTAACTTAAGGTTTGTAACATTTATACTCTAAGAATCACTGTGCAGCTTAATGATATCTGGACCCTAACGGCAGGTTTGTTCCTTTGTAGAGCCCTGAAGATGGTTAATTATAACCCGAAAGCTTGGCCACCAAAGAACGACTAGTCATTTCATACACCTCCTATTACCCCACAACACCCTGAACACAAGGGTTTATTATTCTTTGATATAGGTTACTCGTGCAAAAAAATATTTTTCAACATTTTTCTTAAAAAAACTTTTTTTTTTAAGTTTTTTATCCCTCGGAAAATATTTGACCTCCTAGGATCCTTCAAAAATCCCATCTGTAGCAGCATGAAAGCTCTGTAGACCCCCACAGTGAAATATTATCGTTCAGGGACCCCCAAAAATGGATTCTACGTTCAAAAATACTTCGTAAACGACACCTAACTCGATCCCATAGCCAAAAACCTTCAAAAACCCCTTCCGTAGCCCCATAGCACCCCTCGGGTTTGGACGATCGGGCTGAAAACCTTGCGGGCACAACTAGATGGTAAACGAAGTATTCTATCAAAATTCGGCGAAAATTGGCGATTCGGAAAATGTTTCACTTTCTTTCCACTTCCCATACCTATCAAAAACAGGGAGAAGACTATATAATATATTATCAGCGAAAGGTTTATTGAATGAAAGTTTTAGAACATATAATTGGCTTTTAACTCCATTTCTCAAACAAGAATTTACGAGCAATGGGTCTGGGTAAATTTTGAAAAAGCAGAAAATATTCGTACTTAGTGTTTCGGCGCCGGTTTCAACATCATTTTTTGTTTAAACTTTTTTTTATATAATGTTGTTCAGGCCCATTAGGTAAGAATCCATGTTTTCGTCCCCCCCCCCTCCGATTGCCTCCTCCGCCATTTTGAAAAAAAAAAAAAAAATCAAATCGGTACAAATTTTCTGTACTTACCAAATCCCGTGCTGGGCGGGGGATTAGACGATTTGCCGATAAGACAGCTTAGTCCGCATTTCACTTCCGATTTGAAAGAGGGAACTCGCTGTCCGCATATCACAATCTGCCAGTGAAGCGAGGCCTCCTGAAACACAAATGGTCGGCCGAGCGAAGCGAGGCCCCCCTGTCAGGACGGCTAGTATAATATATAATTCCATACCGTTCGTAGGTTAACCCTTAAAGGGTTAAAGGCTTACGTATACGATCATTTCACGTACCACGACGCTCGCAAAGCGAACACGCCACTCCTGGTTGTAGAATCTCAGACGAAACTCTAGATTAAGCGCTAGATGTCGAAAACCTGGTACACGTTAATAAATTCTCAAACTTTGGACGAAAGTTGTGCGTTGAGACGCCATATCGTTGATGTTGGAGGGGGTTGAAGTGTAGAAAAGGCCTCACACGGGCCGCACAGCAGACCCGCAACGGTGCGATATTAAAGCAGTGAATTGGCCAATATATCTTGAGAAGGCTGAACCCGAAGGGCGAGAGGGTGTATGGCAGGGCCATAAACAAACCATAAAAGGGACCATGGAAAAGGCTGAGAGGGGTAATGTACGAGTCTTCATTAATATGGATGGAGGTTTCGGGGCAGAAGACCTTTAGGGGGGTTTTCCTTGAAACTTTAGCTCCAATCTTCACCTCCAGACAACCAGAGCATTCAACAATATTATAATTTAATTCCACAACATTTTCAGCTCAAACGGTGATTTGAACGTTCGAATTTACCAAAAGCACTCAATATCACTGGCCAACCTACAGCGTTGATTGACCCGACGACCCGCTTGAATCGGATTGTTTTGTTAATTCATTTCCTGCTCAATTTCATAACAAAGGACATCCTGCGAGAAAGAGTGTTGAACGAGGCCTTCGATTCGAGTGCAAAAAGCGCGATAGGCATCAGCCGTTTTGTCAGCTACGGGATATGCAGACCCGATTTTTTCTCCTAACTCACTTGATCCGCTAAATTGACAAAAGAACCATTACATTCGAAACCTTTCATTGTGCGCGGCATCATTTGAGATGTCATTTTGTAAGTAATTTTGGACGTCAGGTCGATTCAAGAGGGTTCCAAGCCTATTCCAGAGCCAGAATAGTGATGAACCCGGAGCACGGGCGGATGCACAGATTGGACTGGGAGGAAAGAATGAGCTCTTAGGCCACTGGCTCATAGGCGAACCTACGCGTGGGGGGGGGGGGGGGGGGGGGGTTAAACATACGAACAATATATAATATATCAGTGTATATTATACACTTTCAGATCAAAAGAAAGAAATAGAGGAGTAGCGAGGAAAAAATTCAACTTGACATTGTTGGGTACATGATTATGTTGAGTACATTTTGTGTAAATGTTGTCCATTAAGAGGAGGGAAAAAAGGTGACATACAGCACTGGATTTTGTAAAAATGTTTTGTATGTTATTTTGTATTATTACTCAAGTTAAAGCTGTGTAATATTATTTACAATACAGGATAGACCTATGTTGGTACCTGTACCAACAACACTATTTTTTAAATTTATCTTGATTAGATACATGCAAAATTACGATCATTTTGGTTTATTATTCTTGGATTAATACACCTATGTAATCGCGAAGGGGGGTCGAAAATTCTGATCGGCCTATAGGGATTTCATAGGGCTACAAATGGGATTTTTGAAGATCCCAGAAGATCAAATATTTTCCGAGTAAAAAAAAAATTCCAAAATTATTTTTATTGACCCGGAATTAATTTTTGCTCACCTAACCTATGTCATAGAATAATAAACCCTTGTGTAAATTTGCAGCGTTTTTAATTATAATTTAACTAGGTACCCTAGCTGGCAGCATGCCTACCTGCAATATTTTTTAGACCCCCCCCCCCAAAGGAAGACCGGAACGACGCGGCGTACGCCCTTGCACTTGCTCAGTGGCTTAGGCTATCTAGATTTACAGCGTTAATGCGATTTACATTTTTTATCTAGATTTACAGCGATCCTCGTGTTTTTCTTTGTTTTTATATTTTCGATCTTTGATTGAATTTTGGATCTTGCTCTTGGATTGAATCTTGGTTTTTGACCTTGATTCATGAGTATCAAGGCTGCTTATCGTACTTCTCATTATTTCCTCTGTGGGTCACTCCAATCTGTCCAAAAGACCTAAAAATCTGTCCATAGGATGAAAAGATCCAAAAATCCAAGTAGAATTCATAGATTTAAAGGAATCTAAGAATCCAAAAAGATCCATAATTAGGATCCATAATTAGGATTAAAATCCAAGATCCATAATTAGGATCAAGATCGAAGGTTAAAATCCAAGATTCAAGATCAATAATATTGATCTATATTGATCAAGGATAATCAGTCTGCCAATAGACCTAAATACCTGTCCATAAGATGAAAATCCAAATTACTAATGATCCAAAAATCCAAATAGCATCCATAGATCCAAACGAACCAAAGAATCCAAAATCAACATAAACATCCAAAAAGATCAAAAGGATCTGAAAAGAACCAAGATGAAATCAAAATCCAAGATCCACGATTACGATCACGATCCAAGGACAAAATCCAAGCTTCTCGACCAATATAGTTCTAGAATCTTGAATTTTGACCTTGGATCTAGATCCTAATCGTTCATCTTGATTTGAAGGGATTGGATCTGGGATTTTGATTTCGTCCTGGTTCTTTTTGGATCCTTTGGATCTTTTTGGATGATTTTGGTCTCTTTGGTTCCTTTGGATCTAAAGATCCTACTTGGATTTTTTGGATCTTTTCATCTTATGGATAGATTTGTAGGTCTCTTGGACAGATTGGAGTGACCCGGGGAGGATACAATGAGAAGTACGACAAGTGGCTTTCATACTATGGATTTACAGGGTTTTTAGTGTCCCTTGTTCATTAAAAGGACGAGAATGCATAACCTCAGATCCGTGGTTAAAAATAATTAATAATTACTTAATTAAAATAATTAATTAATAATTTATAATTAATTAATAAGAGTAAATTATTAAAATAATTGCAGCTCTTTTTCGAACTCGTAGTCTCACAAATACGTTTTTTATTTCCCCTTGTTTGGAGAAGCAAAGTTTTTTCACGATTTCAAAAACGCATAAATCTCATGGCTACCTCTCCGTGTCGGGTGGTTGGACGCGCACGCTTTGCTAGGGTCAAATTTACAGTTTTTTTCTCGTTGGTTTTATCCCTTTTTTTCTATAAAAGTGTATACCGGTTTGGGCGAAGAGGGAAAGGGGTGATTCGGTCGAAAAAATTCTCCCTTCGAAAACACACGAACTTTCGGAAGGCCCCTCACGTCACCTTTTTTCGCCAGACCGCCCACAAAAAGTCCCGTTCCTCCCCACTGTGTTGGCTTCATTACCGAGGCGCGGCATTAATACACAAGTAGACGAATATCCGACGGTGGGGGAGGTCCGGGTAACCCAGCAGTTCGACCCGCCATCCTTCACACCCTCACCTGACATCTTTATGGTCCTCGCGAAATCGTTTTGTGTTTTTTTTCCCTCGTCGGTGTCCTGGGCGTGTTTCCCCTGTTTCGTTGCTTTATATTTCCCTCTGTTTTTCCCAACTGGCTACAAGACTTGTCAACCATTCAAGGCTCGATAGTCTCCGCAGTGAAGTACAGAAGAATCGCCAGGTGTAGACGAAATAGAGTGGATTTGATTATTCATGCTTTGTTCGGTCAGGTTTAAAACGCGACAGTGTTACCAACGTTACAACTGAGCAGTTTACTTTCAAAATGGGTTATATCCAATTTCGCGATTTTTTCCTGGTTTAGCTCCATGCATTAGGGCAACTTCAAACTTCAACACTTTATTTGTCTAGAAACACATCAATGCATAGACAATTATTGTCAACAGGATAAGGATGAGAAGAGAATCCAATTTAGAGGTTCGAACGAACGCTGTTTATTGTCTATGATCACGGACAATCGAATGACAGGTGGAGGAAGCCAGTCAAGCCCCCGATAGGGAAAAATGAGACAGAAACCTCCTTCTATAGAATTTCCAGAACCGCTCAACACACCCCGAATTTGATTTCCATCTAACTCGGCGTGAAAACTATCTAGCTAGAGATGTGAAAAATTAAAATAATTAAAAAGTTCTATGTGTGCCAGAATTAAAAACCAGGGGTGCTAAGACTTCTGACTTGCTAGATCAGGGTTCTGCACTGTGCCGCACTTTATTTTCTTCCCATTATATTTCCCAACTCCACGATTTGCTTCAGCGGAAAGGGGAAACTTTTTGTACTTTTTATTAAATAAAATTTATTTAATGTATTAAATAAATGAAATTTTCATTGTAATTTTTACCAACTAAGGTCTTCATATCGTTAACGGGACAGAAAATCTGTGGGCAGGTATAGTCGGATCAACAGAAACGAAATCAGTAAAGTTACTGTTTTCCAGAATCTTTCTTCACTCTGAACGACTATTAACCAAGAATATAGGAATATTATTCACAACCAAAAAAACATCCCCATAAACTACTTCGGTACTTTTCCATGTGAGTGTTCCTGAGCTGGATTGGTTTTTTTTTTTTTTTTTTTTTTTTTAATTGGCTCATTTCATTCAGCAGGTAGGCAAAAATGTGATTTTGGTAAAGTGGGTAAATGTGAATTTCCTTTTCTTAGTAGAAGTTTTAGGTGTATTTTTTGTAATGTAAATCACGTTTGTAACACCCTATTTTTACAAAGTGGTTGTTTGCCGATGGTGCAGAGGTCTAATCCAATGAGTTTGGTTAGGGAGAGAGAACGACTCCTCTGCTGAATACTAAATTGTTTATTCAACGTTGTACGTTCAACCACCTCAAGTCACTCTGGGCTGTAGATGAGCTTAGTTGCTCGAAACCGGTCCCCACGCTATAATTGTTTACCTGAATAAACAATTTAGTATTCAGCAGAGGAGTCGTTCTCTCTCCCTAACCAAACTCACCCTATTTTTGTTCCTAGTTTTTTTGTGAAGTTTATACCTCTTTCCCTTTATACCTCGTTCTGAAATCTTTCAGGAATGGCTGTTATCTCGGATTTGTTAGAAAATGGACTTGTCCAGTTTTGCAACTCTACGACTCAAATCCAACTCTTGCTTTATTTAAAACTTTTTTTTAAAGAAAACAGAATTCTTCTTCTTGTGGTGCCGTCTCCGCTAGCGAAGGTTGGCGATCACTTCACCGAATCTGTCCCTATCTCTGGCCAACTGGAACAGATCTGCTGCTCGTGGAACCCCAGTCCACTGGCGAATGTTGAGGAGCCAGGAAGCTCGTTTTCGTCCCACGCCTCTTCTTCCGGAAATCTTCCCCATCATGATGGATTGCAGCAGCTGGTACTTCGGGTTACGCATGATATGCCCCAGGTAGGCGACCTTCCGGATCTTCACAGTGTGCAACAACTCGCGGGTCAAACCATTAGACTGCAAGATGAAGTCGTTGCGCAGCCTGGCGGTCCAAGGAATCTTGAGCATCCTGCGGATAAGCCACATCTCAAAGGCTTCTAGCCGGTTCATATCTGCCGCCTTCAGAGTCCAAGACTCCACGCCATAGAGGACAATGGAGAAAATGTAGCACTGAACCAAGGCAAAACTCAAAACCCGACCGCACAACACCCGTTTCATGTTACTGAAGGCCCCGCGTGCCACCTCAATACGGGTCCTCAGCTCGTCTCTCAAAGCCCATTCCTCCGTCAACCATTGACCCAAATACTTGAAACGGGCCACTTGTTCAATATGCTGGGCCCCCACAACCAAGGCGCACGGCTTCCGACCTGTCTTTGATACTGACATGGCCTTTGTCTTGCCAACATTAAGTCTCAGGCCATACCTCTCGCACGCCTGCACCACCAGATCCAGGATAGACTGCAACTCCTCAGCAGTATGAGCAAGGAGCACTGTATCATCTGCGTACCGGAGGTTGGAGATAGGGATACCATTGACGTGAATACCCGTCCTACAGTCATCCAGAGCCTCCTTAAACACATGCTCGGAATACAGGTTGAACAACAGAGGGGACAGCGTACAACCCTGACGCACCCCCTTCTGAATACTCACTCGATCGGACAGCGTCCCATCCACTCGAACCTGCGCTGTCTGGTTCCAATACAAGTTCTTGATGAGTCTGATATCCTTATAGTCCAAACCTGTGCGTTCTAAAATCTGGACTAGAGTATCATGTTTCACTGCATCAAAACAGAATTACCTAAATATAATTTCATTTTATTTTTTAAAATAATTTATGCTTACTTGTTGCATGTACCTACTCATTGCTGTACTAGTGATTTCCGAGCAAAATTACGCGGTAATTTGTAGTCTTTGATTTTACTCATGCATTGAGTAGGTACTTTATTTGTTTGAATCGTATTTCCTTTTTTTTCTCTCAAATAAAATTTATTTATAAAAAGCATTTAATGCTTAAAAAACTCCTTAAGCCACTTTATTCAATTAGACATAACTGTCATGTTTTCGACCTTACGATACTAAAATTGTTATTTATAAGATTTATAAATCTTAAAAACTTTTGTATTTTTACAGAATGATAGTCCAAGAGCCCGTGACAAAAACCATTGGTTATTTGACCCCAAATTCCACGATAGGTTATGAGTAGCACACCTATCGGGGAGTAAAAATCACCCCGTCTGCCAACTCCAACCATTTGGATTAACTTGTGGCGTTAATCCAAAGTTGGGTCAGGAATCCAAAAATCGAGTTACTTGACCCCGATTAGTTCTTGAAACACATCAAACTAGATGTCATGAAGTTCCAAAAAATTATAGTCTGCCACCCATTTCGATTTGGGTTTGCTGCGCAGACGGAACTCAAAAATTCACTTTACAAAAGTCAAAATTGAGTTACTTGACCCCGATTAGTTCTTGAACCACATCAAACTAGATGTCATGAAGTTCCAAAAAATTATAGTCTGCCACCCATTCCGACTTGGGTTCGCTGAGCAGACGGAACTCAAAAATTCACTTTAAAAAAGTCAAAATCGAGTTACTTGACCCCGATTAGTTCTTGAACCACATCAAACTAGATGTCATGAAGTTCCAAAAAATTATAGTCTGCCACCCATTCCGACTTGGGTTCCCTGCGCAGACGGACCTCAAAAATTCACTTTAAAAAAGTCAAAATCGAGTTACTTGACCCCGATTAGTTTTTGAACCACACCAAACTAGATGTCATGATGTTCCAAAAAATTATAGTCTGCCATCCATTCCGACTTGGGTTCGCTGCGCAGACGGAACTCAAAAATTCACTTTAAAAAAAGTCAAAATCGAGTTACTTGACCCCGATTAGTTCTTGAGCCAAATCAAACTAGATGTCATGAAGTTCCAAAAAATTATAGTCTGCCACCCATTCCGATTTGGGTTCGCTGAGCAGACGGAACTCAAAAATTCACTTTAAAAAAGTCAAAATCGAGTTACTTGACCCCGATTAGTTCTTGAACCACATCAAACTAGATGTCATGAAGTTCCAAAAAATCTAAGTCTGCCGTCTCTAGCCCGCTGGGATGGTATTGGCAGACGCCCGTGAAAATATAAACTTATACTTGTATTAAAATTGAATTTTTTGAATTTTATTTAAATTTTATAATTTAATTATAATTACTAAATTATAGTAATTGGGCTCGCCGTCTGTCATATCTAAATAACTAGGTAAAGGGAAAATTTGTACTATTTCTCCACCAAAATTCAATTATTTGAGTTTTTATTTCGATCATTCCCTAATAGTACCCTGGATTAGTCATTCCCACATACATTAGTTCAGATAGAAGCGATTTTTTTAACCCAATTTTTGGGATGGGGTGGAGGTACTTTTCTCAAGTTTTTGACTTCGGGGCCCCTCCGGAACTTGGTTTCCCTGGCCAAAAACCACTATTTTTCGGCACTTTTTTTGGGGGTTTAGCCATTCTGACTATGGAGGAATGGTTTTTTGACCATGGCCACTATATGACTTTTTATACTAGATGAAATTTACTAGATTCTGAGACTAACGGCAGCTGTGTGGGTTCATTAGCCTCCAAGATGCAGCGTTTCAAAGTTGGGATATTTTTCCACATTTGCATATTTTTATGCATTGTTTCAGTTTCTGACCATTTTGATCACAATAGAATGGTTTTTCGATTATGAAATACAGTACCTAGGGGTATTACTGATTATGTAATTTGTTAAGTATAACTAACCACAGCTCTTTAGATTAAATAAGCTCCGAGATACAGCGTTTCAAAGTTAGAGTTCTTTTTCTGTATTTGTACACTTTTATCAGTGTCTTATTAGGCCAGTCGCAAGAGGATTGAAGGAGGAGGGGGGGGGGGGGGGGGAAGAATGGTTGTTGAAGCTTCTATTTTTAAATGGTTGTAATGGCCCTGAACAACAAAATATCAAAAATGGTAGCAACATTTTTGCTGGGAGAACTTTTGGCGGTTAAAAAACCGCGATTTTTTTCTGGCATTTTCCAGATTTTTACTTTAGGAAAATGTGAAAATAACCTTGGATAATAAACCTTAGAAACTAAGCAGCGCGGAGAAAACGTTTCAGCATAAAATTCTGTGTCGAATGGCCTCCTTACACATTTGAATAGGTTCAGCCGTTTAGCCATAACCGAGCGTCAAAAATGGGCAATTTTTTTCCAGCTTGGCGGGAAAATAGGATTCGCTCATGTTTCAACCTCTGTAACCTATGAACGGCTTATGAAAATGAATTGGCTCAAAATTAATGTTGTAGAGCATCAAATTATGAGGGAGCACTTGAAAAAAAAAATAAATAAATAAAATAAATGCTACTACCAACCGAGAAAACGAATTTGAACCAAAATAAGAAACGCCCAACCTGACTTCGCTCGGTAAGCGGAAAACCACGTTTTCCAGAACATTTTCGACTGTAGTTCGGAAACCATTTGTCTGATTCCCAATTTATTTTCTTCTCGTGAAAGCTGAATAAATTCCCCATCGTAGCTATTCTATGTGAAATTTTGATTTGAGCTTCAATAAGGGAGGGGCCTGCACTGCAAAAAAGACAAAGTTCGAAATGAAAACGTATTTTTTTTGTACATTGTTGCCCATAACTCGGGACAGGTTTGTCTGATCTTAATTCTCTTTTTTCTAGTGAAAACTGATTAAATTTCATATAGGGTACGGTATATTGCATTTCTATTGAGACAACAAAAGCGCCACTAGGAAAGGGAAGGGAACCAGATCTTACCAGAATTCACAAATTTGACCACCTACGACCGCGGTTTTCAGAACATTTTCTTCTCTCCCTCCAATACTATTCCTCCGATCGAAATTTCATTGCTCCCACGCGAAAGCTGATTAAATTTCCTTTCAGAGCTGATATTTGGATTATCCCGGGGACCTCTGAAAAAGCCCCCAAATAGTTATTCAGAGGGAAAGTTGCCAATTCCCCGCATCATTCGCAAAGTGCACTTCCAGCAGTTGTAACTTCGAAATGGTTGGTCCCAGCCAAAAAATGCATACCTACAATGAAAGCAGTAAATCTTGAAATTTTACATTAGGTGGTCATCAGATTAGCATGTCGTAAAACATATCGAAAGACCCCAAACACCGGTTTGCTCCACCGAAGTTATTACAATTCACCGTAACGGCTGCTACGGCTACCACTGCGGCAGGTAATCTGAAACCAACGATGACCACCTATTGTAAAATTTCAAGATTTACTGCTGTCATTGTAGGTATGCATTTTTTGGCTGGGACCAACCATTTCGAAGTTACAACTGCTGGAAGTGCACTTTGCGAATGATGCGGGGAATTGGCAACTCTCCCTCTGAATAACTATTTGGGGGCTTTTTCAGAGGTCCCCGGGATAATCCAAATATCAGCTCTGAAAGGAAATTTAATCAGCTTTCGCGTGGGAGCAATGAAATTTCGATCGGAGAAATAGTATTGGAGGGAGAGAAGAAAATGTTCTGAAAACCGCGGTCGTAGGTGGTCACATTTGTGAATTCTGGTAAGATCTGGTTCCCTTCCCTTTCCTAGTGGCGCTTTTGTTGTCTCAATAGAAACGCAATATACCGTACCCTATATGAAATTTAATCATGGGTATAGAACACGGCATGGGAGTGACTTGCTGGTACCTATTCACCGCTTGAAATCATCCCGCATCAGCAGTTCATGGTGGGGTATTAAATTTTTCAATGCCATCCCTAAAGAGTTGCGAGCGAAATTTACGGCAACAAACGTTAGGCCAAAACTTGTCAAGTTTTTAAAATCCATCGCACCCTTTGATTTTAATGAATTTTTCCTCAGTATAAAGAATGTAAGAGAGCTCTAGTTAGGCATAGGTTTTGTAAATTAGGTATCTAATAGCTTGTTAATGATGTACTAGGTACCTACCGCTGTATTATTGAAGTAAGTTTTTGTGAGCTGTAATTTTGTAAGGAAATTTTGACCTTGTCTTTGCACTCTGTGTTCTTGGCAATAAAAAATCTTGAATCTTGAATCTTGAATCAGTTTTCACTAGAAAAAAGAGAATTAAGATCAGACAAACCTGTCCCGAGTTATGGGCAACAATGTACAAAAAAAATACGTTTTCATTTCGAACTTTGTCTTTTTTGCAGTGCAGGCCCCTCCCTTATTGAAGGAAGCTCAAATCAAAATTTCACATAGAATAGCTACGATGGGGAATTTATTCAGCTTTCACGAGAAGAAAATAAATTGGGAATCAGACAAATGGTTTCCGAACTACAGTCGAAAATGTTCTGGAAAACGTGGTTTTGCGCTTACCGAGCGAAGTCAGGTTGGGCGTTTCTTATTTTGGTTCAAATTCGTTTTCTCGGTTGGTAGTAGCATTTATTTTATTTATTTATTTTTTTTCAAGTGCTCCCTCATAATTTGATGCTCTACAACATTAATTTTGAGCCAATTCATTTTCATAAGCCGTTCATAGGTTACAGAGGTTGAAACATGAGCGAATCCTATTTTCCCGCCAAGCTGGAAAAAAATTGCCCATTTTTGACGCTCGGTTATGGCTAAACGGCTGAACCTATTCAAATGTGTAAGGAGGCCATTCGACACAGAATTTTATGCTGAAACGTTTTCTCCGCGCTGCTTAGTTTCTAAGGTTTATTATCCAAGGTTATTTTCACATTTTCCTAAAGTAAAAATCTGGAAAATGCCAGAAAAAAATCGCGGTTTTTTAACCGCCAAAAGTTCTCCCAGCAAAAATGTTGCTACCATTTTTGATATTTTGTTGTTCAGGGCCATTACAACCATTTAAAAATAGAAGCTTCAACAACCATTCTTCCCCCCCCCCCCCCCCTCCTTCAATCCTCTTGCGACTGGCCTAATAAGACACTGATAAAAGTGTACAAATACAGAAAAAGAACTCTAACTTTGAAACGCTGTATCTCGGAGCTTATTTAATCTAAAGAGCTGTGGTTAGTTATACTTAACAAAGTACATAATCAGTAATACCCCTACTGTATTTCATAATCGAAAAACCATTCTATTGTGATCAAAATGGTCAGAAACTGAAACAATGCATAAAAATATGCAAATGTGGAAAAATATCCCAACTTTGAAACGCTGCATCTTGGAGGCTAATGAACCCACACAGCTGCCGTTAGTCTCAGAATCTAGTAAATTTCATCTAGTATAAAAAGTCATATAGTGGCCATGGTCAAAAAACCATTCCTCCATAGTCAGAATGGCTAAAACCCCAAAAAAAGTGCCGAAAAATAGTGGTTTTTGGCCAGGGAAACCAAGTTCCGGAGGGGCCCCGAAGTCAAAAACTTGAGAAAAGTACCTCCACCCCATCCCAAAAATTGGGTTAAAAAAATCGCTTCTATCTGAACTAATGTATGTGGGAATGACTAATCCAGGGTACTATTAGGGAATGATCGAAATAAAAACTCAAATAATTGAATTTTGGTGGAGAAATAGTACAAATTTTCCCTTTACCTAGTTATTTAGATATGACAGACGGCGAGCCCAATTACTATAATTTAGTAATTATAATTAAATTATAAAATTTAAATAAAATTCAAAAAATTCAATTTTAATACTTATATTTTCACGGGCGTCTGCCAATACCATCCCAGCGGGCTAGGGACGGCAGACTTAGATTTTTTGGAACTTCATGACATCTAGTTTGATGTGGTTCAAGAACTAATCGGGGTCAAGTAACTCGATTTTGACTTTTTTAAAGTGAATTTTTGAGTTCCGTCTGCTCAGCGAACCCAAATCGGAATGGGTGGCAGACTATAATTTTTTGGAACTTCATGACATCTAGTTTGATTTGGCTCAAGAACTAATCGGGGTCAAGTAACTTGATTTTGACTTTTTTAAAGTGAATTTTTGAGTTCCGTCTGCGCAGCGAACCCAAGTCGGAATGGGTAGCAGACTATAATTTTTTGGAACATCATGACATCTAGTTTGATGTGGTTCAAGAACTAATCGGGGTCAAGTAACTCGATTTTGACTTTTTTAAAGTGAATTTTTGAGTTCCGTCTGCGCAGGGAACCCAAGTCGGAATGGGTGGCAGACTATAATTTTTTGGAACTTCATGACATCTAGTTTGATGTGGTTCAAGAACTAATCGGGGTCAAGTAACTCGATTTTGACTTTTTTAAAGTGAATTTTTGAGTTCCGTCTGCGCAGCGAACCCAAGTCGGAATGGGTGGCAGACTATAATTTTTTGGAACTTCATGACATCTAGTTTGATGTGGTTCAAGAACTAATCGGGGTCAAGTAACTCAATTTTGACTTTTTTAAAGTGAATTTTTGAGTTCCGTCTGCGCAGCAAACCCAAATCGAAATGGGTGGCAGACTATAATTTTTTGGAACTTCATGACATCTAGTTTGATGTGTTTCAAGAACTAATCGGGGTCAAGTAACTCGATTTTTGGATTCCTGACCCAACTTTGGATTAACGCCACAAGTTAATCCAAATGGTTGGAGTTGGCAGACGGGGTGATTTTTACTCCCCGATAGGTGTGCTACTCATAACCTATCGTGGAATTTGGGGTCAAATAACCAATGGTTTTTGTCACGGGCTCTTGGACTATGAGGCACTCTTGATGTAGGTACGTATGCATTTTATTACTTTTCCAATTTTTTTCTTCTTGTTTTGTTAAGGTAGGTATATTGATGTTAAAAGTTTTGCTAGTTACGAAGTGATAATATCGAGGTTTCGATTGAGTGGTATATTAACGTCCCTGGTGTAACCAAATGTTTTACTTTACGAAAATTTTTCAAAAATCCACTGGCTGATAAACTTAGTGGGCGGTGGCGTATGACACGTCACTGAGCAAGCTGTGTATTACAATTGCCCTTCTAGCGCCGTCATCATTATTCCGGGATTATTGAGGCATCCCTATTGGCATATCTGATTCATTCCGATCTTTAAAAAACCCCAAACACACAAAGGACAAATAACTGCGGCGTCGGAGGTCGGCGGTACCGGGAAACCAGAAGAAGGCCCATGCAAGCATGTCAATATTGGTGGTCGAATGTGTAAGGACATCAGAAAGAACATATCCGACGGGGGACCTCATGCCGACTGACAGACGGGCATCCATCAAAAATGTTCCATCAGAATATCTCCTCGGGGGCTTCAAGGGGTTTTTTTCTGAAGACAGGCAGAACGCGGGGAATGCGAAGGCAAGAAAGCCATACGGCAGCGGACACAAAAAGTAGAAACCCGACGCCGCGATCGCGGAACTTATTATGATCTTGTTGATTATGTTTGAAGGAAAAAACGGATAATTAAAATGGCCGGTGCCGAAGAGGTAATTATAAGGTTTTTCTGGCCTCTCACATGAAGACTCCCGATCCCTTCTGTGTGCACCAGTCTGCGTCCATTTGGAAGACATGCATGTTGCCTGTTTGCGGCCGTAGATTCCTTTGTACCCCATTAGTGAGCTCATATGGGGCGCCTTCAAAGACCTTCCCGTCTTCCTCGATGGATACTTGAACGTCTGGTTACATTTGCTCGGGATCCTTTTTTTTACTCCATTTTCTTTTCTTGTAAATCTTCTTACCCAGTTCCAGGACTACTGTGGGTTACCTGCTGGATACGTCCTTTTCTTGATCGTTAAGATTCATCGCTTTCCGACGACTTGGATTGTTCTCGGAATCAGCCTAAATCAACTCCATTCTTGACGTCCTTCGGAACAAGACACTTTCAAGATTCGTCGAGGCAAACTGTTGAATAAACTTCAAATGAGCCTAAATTACCATAAAACAAGAGGATATTTCTTCAAACAACTCTTTTCCCTACCATATTTTTCATTTCTTACCACAAGATTAACGACACCAATTATATCACTTGGTGGTTTTTTATGTCTTTCTGAAGAAGAGTTGGACGTAAATGCGGTCTGAGAGGGTCATAGAAAGGTATTGTAGTCAAAAGGACCTGAATGGGCTCAGGTCGAGGGTATCACCTTACCCTCTAAAAACCTCCGGCATCATTAAACCTCTCCGAGATCTGAGATAAGATTTTTCTCGACGACAGAAATATTACCGGTTGTCATATTGCGACGGCTACGGAGGATTTCCTGCTTTTTTCCCGAATGGGGGGAAAATATATTTTGGCCTTTTGTGATCGGTTTTAACATTTCAGGTACTCAAAGAGTTGTCGAACCGTCTGCGGTTTCCGGTCGCGTCGAATGTCAAGTTCGGGTGTTCTCAGCCCGTATCGAGTTCTCTGAGAAGAACAAATACAATTTCCTGGCAAAACCATCACGTCTATCTGTAAATTTCACAAACATTTCGTTTCTCTTGGTTTCTTCGCTATAATCACGAATTAATGTTCGAAGCATTTTGGTGTAAATACCGCTAAATGTTCGACTGGATAAAGCAGTTTTCCCGGAAGACAAGTTTGAAGAGTTTTACAAACCCAACCTGAAAACCAGTTCGTAAGCCATTCCGAAACCCAACTTGAAAACCAGTGAAAGAATCGAGTTACTGCTTTTCTTCTTTGGCTGCAGGCCCCATAATGTCCTAAATCCGGCCTGGATGCAGCAGCAGTACTTTGGAATCTCAGTGAGTCCACGAAATGCCTCACGACACGATTATGCTTAGGCCGAACAAATGTGACCTCTGTTGAACTGATCCTCTAACTCAGTGACAGGAACCGGCAAAATTTCCCCAAAACATTATTGCAATACATATTTTCAGATCCCATACTGAATTCAGTTAGCAAAATGTCTCGGGGGAAACGTTTTTCCCACATCGGACGTGTGAGGTGTCCTCAAAGACAAGTTTAGATGGAACATGGAGAGGTATTTTATTTTAAGAGCAAGTATAATTTTAAAACCGTCGAGGAATGCAGAATCAATGAGCCCCCTCCTCACTCCCCAATCTTGTTTTCCTGTCCCGTCCTGCCTGTGCCGCTGGTAGTTTTTCTCTTCGTTTTTTCCCTTTCCTGGTTTCGCGTGATGGGCGGTCGGTAGCTCCTTCTATTTACCACCAGATAGATAGACATCTTCGAGGTGTGATACATAAATCTGTCCAGGCCCTGGAAGGTGTCCCCTTCCTCCCGGTACAGAAAGGGAAGGGAAGGGGGTCCTATCGGGTTGAGGAATCGCCCGACACCCTCCCCGCCGTGACTCCCTTGAAAATGCTCCATTTAGAATATCTTTGAAGCCGATAGCTCTTCACTTCTTTAATTGTCACATTCGTGCTTGGGACGGAGGGCACGATTTAATTCCAACTCTCCCTCCTTCTCTTCGAGTTGACAAACGGAGGCCCAGGGCTAGGAAAAACGTCCACCCTTTTGCGTGTTTCACCCTATCGCTGGACGAGTCTTTGTGAATGACAGCTCAGCCACCTATCGGAAACACCGTTAAAAATACGACTTGGTCGAGTGGAGAGTGTGATTGAGGTATGAACACATTCACGCCTTTCAACGTGTTCACGCACGACTTGTACCCTTTTGTATATACCTTCATTAATTCAACCTGGGAACATCAATATCCTCTTGAAACTCCCAGATGTTTTCCTGCAAGCCGTTTCAGCCCAAACACATACGAAGTCACATCAATGCACCTACCAACTTGCACTAAACTTGTATTTTCAAAGGTCATCAAGAAGCGTCATGGAGTGGAACGTTCACGGTAACTCGGGTTTTCGGGAAGATGGTTCTAGAAGTCGTTTAAGGAGTTGGTTCTAGCTATCGTTCCATGAGTCGATTCTATTTGTTGGTTCTAGAAGGCGATCCCACCCCTCCTGGTCTTGGTTCGCAATCTTTGCCTGCAGTTCCCATGGGGATCCCCATGGCAAGAGTAGTCCGTAGTAGTCGGGTGCGCTTAATTCCCAAGAGCCACAACGTATTCTGGAACCTTTGGACTCAACTGGTCCATGTGGATTTTCCTTGGGTGTCGAAGCAGGATACCACATTTGCGACCAGTTCTTTCGCATCTGTCTCAGTTTTCTGATCAAGTACTGCAGACGCTTCTGGCCACGCAGTAACGACCCCATGATATCAATGGCTACCCGTTCAAACGGTACCTCAGTCTGGCAAGGGAGCTCGCTGCCACAGTCCCATGCCTTTCCGGCGCCCGTAGATGGTACAAGACCGAACGAAAACTCGAACAGCCGGATGCATACCGACCCAGTAAAATGGCACGACATGAGTCATCTTTCAAGGACCCGTTCGGCGGCTGCCTGTGTCACCACCATCTGCAATACGCCCAACTGACGAACATTCGTCTGAGTATGCCCCCTTGGAGTACCAGCGCATCAAACTTAGCACAATACGACTTTATCCTTGTTGACTGAGGTGAAGCCTACACCGATGAAAGACAACATCCTACTTTCATCCTTGCAATCGATTAGATACTGATTAGATTAGGTTAGATACTGTCTGGGTTCTTCATTTTCTTCCTGCAGCGCCTTCCAGTCTTCAGACTGCTTCGCTTACACCCTCAGCATCCATCGACACCTTGCTCATTGCTGGTCCAGGCATGGACACCGAGACGTCCCATCCGCACTCTTGTGAGCCCTGCCCGACCAATACGCTCAATGTTAAATGGGGTCAGGCGATTCAAACATATCGCTAGCCATATCCAGGTTATGGAAATTTCGCAATGATGCATGATCTGTGCGCGCCATCACCTTTTCCCCACTGTCCAGCCCATAGGAAGAAAAATGCTCCACAGTTGAGGCTCAGCAGTTCCTGCCTGGTAATGCAGTTGTTCAGCTCAGCTTTCTGAAGGCACTTTGAGCAGTAAGCCAACCAACTCTTTGTAAAGACTGTGCTGTATTGTGTAGAAGTCGGTTGTGGCAGTTAGTTCTAGAAGTGATTGAGGTCTGTCTTTCAAGTGTTCACGCACGACTTGTACCCATTAAATGGGTACAAGTATATACAAATTTTGTATATACCTACGTTCATTGATTCAACATGGGAACAACAATATCCTCTGCAAGCCGTTTCAGCCCAAACATGCACATCAAATGCATCACCCTGCTGCACCTAACATGCATTTGACATCAAGTCTCTTCATAGCACATCGAGAAGCGTTATGGACTGAAATATTCACGCTAACTCAGGTTTTCGGGCGAAACAGGAAACCGCCTTCCTCTTAATCCCCTTGAAATTTTAATCGGTCGCAAATGCTTTGGGAGCTCTCCCCCGCTTTCTATACGCCCTTCACTTATTGTTAGTAAGCTTTTACCTGTTTGCTTTTCACGGTTCGAGGCGGCGCAGTTCACCGCTTCATCAACACTTTATGGCTTATTCAAAATCATTCCCGCCTTCAGGCCTCTTTCCACAAAGTCGATACTGGAATAAATCATTATCCCGATTGCTTTCTCATGTGCTGACTTTGCGGAATTGGACCTCTTTATCCCTGTAAGACAAAAATAATGTTTGGTATGTATCTTCTTAGACAACAAAATTTGTTGTCTAAAACAAATTTTTAGCTCCTAAACATTTAATGTTTAGCTCTGTGAATTTTGATTCCAAGTCTACCAAAGGTAGTGGAAGCATTATTTTTTGGTTTATTATTCTTGGAAAAATACACCTACGTAATTGCGACTGTGGTCGACGACGACGATCGGCCTCAAAATTTGACATCCGTTTCAAATGGTCTAAATTTCAAAACCTAAATGTCCGTCCGCCTTACGCCGTCCGCCGTCCGGGCCGTTTTGGGCAGTAGGAATTTTTTTAAAAATCTGAAATTTTGACAAAATACTTGGTTTACCATCTAGTTGTGCCCGCAAGGTTTTCAGCCCGATCGCCCAAACCCGTGGGGCGCTATGGGGCTAAAGTGGGGCTACGGTAGGTTTTTCAAGGCTTTTGCTATGGGATCGATTTAGGTGTCGTTTTCGAAGTATTTTTGGACGTAGAATCCATTATTGTGGGTCCCGGAACGATCCGATTTCACTGCGGGGATCAATAGGGCTTTCATGGGGCTACAAATGGGATTTTTGAAAAATCATTAATTCATTCATTCATTAATATTTTCCGAGTAAAAAAAAAGTTTTGAAAAAGAAATTTTTCGAAAAAAACTTCTTTTTAAAATATTGTTTGTTGACACAGAGTTAATATTCGGACATGTAACCTAAATGAAAGAATAATAAACCCTTGTGTAAAATATATAGCGTATTATTATTTTTGCTTGAAATCTCATTGTTCAAAAGTTGCAAAACGGTATCACGTTCCACAAAAACAATGCAAATTTAATAAAAGGGTTTATTATTTAAAATATTATTCAAGAATACTAACGCATTAAAAATAAATAAATAAGTAAAAATGAAATAATAAAATTTATTATTATTTGTTATTAATTTTATTTAATAAAATTAATAAATAATAATAATAAAACACTTACGTATTAAATATAAATCAATAATAATAATAAAATAGTTTTTTTAAATTGATAATTAATGAATTAAAAAAATATTTTTATTGTTGATTTAATCAACAATAAAAATAAAAATAATACTAAAATATTTTTAAAAACTGTTAATTAATGAAATAAAAATATCATTTTAACCTACAAAATTAGGTTAATTATTATTTTTTATAATTTATCTCTGTTGTTATTTTTGATTAATTATTCCAAGAATAATAAAGTAATTCGCTGAAAATCCCATAAAAATTTGGTTAAACATTCATCTTTGATTTAATTAGAAGTTGACGTTCATAAATAACGGTATAGCAAAAAATCTTGAATTAGAAGCTGGAAAATAAACAATGCGGCGTTTGAAGGTTTTCTACTGAAGTTGGCGGTATGCAAACGCGAGGTCAACATAACGTTTTGAATAAGTCACCCGTAGGTGGGTTTGTACGCAAACAAAAAAAAAGAAACAATCTCAGGAGGGGACAATAAAAAATGGAAATAAATCAATTAAAAAACGAGGACCGCCAGGCGTTTGTATAAAGAGGTGGAAAGAGAGGGGAAGATAAGGCGAAGGCATAACTGGGATAACTGCGGCGTTTCGCATTTCCAAATACCCCTGCAAGGCTGTGTACTCGAAGGGGGAAAAAAATGCGTCAAGGTGTTGGTAGGACCGATATAAATCAAAGTTAACGAAGAAGAAGTTTATATGAAACGAAGGCTCAGCGGGCGGATTCAAAGTCCCTTTCAAACATATTCCGAAACCCTCGTGACATCCAATGGAAACAATAGCTTGTAAATATGAGGCGGGGAGAGTCATAGTTAATGAGACGAAAGGAACAACCATGCTTTAGGAATTCGCGTCACATTCGAACTGTCGGATTTATGGATGCAGGACTGGCCGATGCGTTAAATTCCAGAAATCCGAAGGGGTTCTCGAGATTCAGCAATTTTTTCGTAAAAGAAAAACAAAACGTCCCTGAAATTCCTCATTGAGTGGAAAAGGGTTGAGGTAGTTCGTTATGCGACCAAAACAAAACTCATTGTTAGGAGAACAATGGCGACGTTCAATTCTACATTGGATTGACACGTACGGTGGAGAAGAAAGTAGGAGATAGAAAAAAAAATCATTGGACAGGTGAAAAGAAACCACGATGGTCCGGACGGTTGCTCCTAAGGGAAGGCCCTAGTGGAGATAGCAGGATGTCTGAAACATACCGCATATAAAATAGGGACTCAGTCGTGTTTGAGGGGTAAAAGGCGGAAGGTCTGCCAATCCGTTCGAGGGAAACTCCTCCGGGGGAAAGCAGACGTCAAGTCCGACCAGTAAAAAGGTCCGGGAGTCCCAGATGGGGAACGAGATTTTTCACGGGGCGGGGGGGGGGGGGGATGCAGCCAGGAGAAAAATCCGGATTTCACGGATTCAATACATTTTTGACATTTAAGTTGGTGTGGTTGCTCCTTAAAATGGTTGGAATTTCACTATTCTGATATCATAATGCTATTCGTATTCAGCTCCATGCAAAACTTCTTCACAAATTTTCAATTAAAAATAGCCGCTTTTTGAGAGCAAATAGCCTAATAATTTTAATTGAATAAAGACTTTTCTTAAAGAGCAATTATTCTAATTTTCAGTAATTTTGCAATTTATTCATAGTAAAATTCAGCAATTAAATAGATAAATTTTATTCAAACACCGAAAAGCAATCGAAATTTTTGAAAATAATTTATTAAGTAAATTATTGTTTGCGAGTACTTATTATTAGTTTTTCAAATTTTAGTTATAATCTTCAATTATTAATTTATTTTTTGTTTAAATATTATTGTATTTTTAGTTTATGTTTAATTGATAATAATTAAATAATTATTATCAATTATATAATTATTATCATTTTTATTTATAATTTATATATAATAATAATTATTATCAATAATTGATTATTATATAATTAAATAATTATTATCATAAAACTATTGATTTTTTAAATCTGAAATTTTGACGAAACACTCGGTTTGCCCGATCGCCCAAGCCCGTGGGGCTAAAATTGGAGGGGTCCCCAAAACGTTAAGATGGTTTTCGGCTATGATATCGAGTGAGGTGTCGTTTTCAAAGCATTTTTGAACGGATAATCCGTTTTTTGGGCTCCCATAACTATCGGATCCCAACGTGAGTATAATATACATATATTATATGTACCTATCCATATATGGGGCAATAAATGGGGCTTTTGAAAGATGCCAATAAGTCAAATGAGGTGTCGTTTTCCGAGTATTTTAGGACGCATCACCCATTTTTCGGGGTTCCACGTCCGTCTACAAACTTATAATTACTTAAGTTAATATAAGTTGTGGACGGGCGATAAATAATTATTTAATTACAAATACATTATAAATAAACGTAAATAAATTTAACAATAATTTATTTATTAAATTTAAAACTGTTATATTGACATAGAATTAATTGTTGCCCAATTTATATAAAAGGAAAATGAATCCTTGTGTCAAATTTGCAGCGTTTTTTTCTGTCGCCATGAATGGAAGTCAGCATATCGTGAGGAAATCATTTGAGGGTTGTAATGTTCGAAGGGTGTATTATGAGTAGGCAAAAGGGACCATACATTTTGATAGGGATGGCGCCAGACGGGTGGAGTCACCGCAATAAATTTCATCCCTATCGAGACACAACTGGGAAGACACTCAAGGGGAAGAAGGGATGGGACCAGATATGACGGGAACATGTCATCGTAAACCCGAAAACAAAAGGCCTCTGGGATGGTGGCCCCCTAAAAGTGCCCATAAATCCCCTGAAAGGGACCCCAGAGGGGACACAAAAATCTGCAGCATTCAAATTAATTGGGCGGAGACTATTTCGGATTTCGAATATTTTGCCAAATAAAACGGGAGATTCTGAATGCATCGACTGCCGGATACGTAAATCCGCCGACGATATTTTATTTGCTTTCATTTCGATATGTTAATGAACGCAAAACCTCGTTTGGGATTCTGGACGGAGATGAGAAAAGCGTTTTCATCCGCCAATTATCCCATTTCGCGAAGCCATAAATCTGTCATTGCGGAAGCGAGCAAAACAACAAGCGAAAGAAGAGGAGGCAAAAAAAAAAAGTCCGCGGATTCGTGACAAAAGCAAAAAGAGGGCGGAAAAAACTTCAAAACATACGAAATACATAATAAAATAGCGACAGAGGTTCAGATAAAGCGGCGAGGCAGAAAACGCGTGATTAACATTGCTAAGGGCGGGTGACGGAGAGCGAGATGTGATGGCTGAGATTAGGGTAGGATTATGCGTAATGAAGCTCGAGTTCCCCCGATAAAAAACATTAACTTGAATAATGTTTTTACTGCATCGGGCGAGAGCTAAGGTCTCGGAATAATTTTACTAACACGAATAAGATAATAAAAACGGCGGTGATTCAAAGGGGTCTATGGAAAACGATATTTTCCATGAAATATTACATTCTGGCTAAAATTGTATTACGCCAATGCCGACAATAATTTGACCCAACTTTGACTCCAATCCATAGGGCAAAATGAACTAGGATCATTTTCAAGAGTTGGTTACTCTACCCAACTTCAAATTATTTGATAATACTACTACGCTAGTAGAAATATTTTAGCTAATAGAAAATATTTCTACTAACGGTAGTGATTTAGAGCGCAGATTAACATTACTTCTCACCACTTGAATAGATATTTTTTACTTTGGGATAAAGCTTATTCGGCCGTATTTTTTTAAAATGTATTTATTTGTTATTATTATTATTATTATTATTATTTATTTATTTATTTTTTGTCTAAGCAACCGTTAAAGACCGCATTTTCACATGGAGAGTGTCGAATGATTAAGGCGAATGAAGGCTTCTCAAAATCAAGCACCAGCATCACCAGGTTAGACACAAGTACGTAGGATGTTTCAGATTTTTGTTTCATTCGGCCGAAATATTAGTGCTATCAATAATGCTCAACAAGGGCTTTTGGTAGGTAGGGAACTGAAAGATGAAATATAGTGCTGGGTGTAAAGATGATCAAGGCCCCTGGAAAATACAGCCTTGTTGCGAGTGTTGGAAACAATATAAGTTAGAAGAAAGTGTCACGCATGAATATTTTTTTTATTAATTCTGAACCTTCTTCTGTTTTTAAATTGATAGGGATTCCAATCTCCCCATATTGGAATTGTACTGAGTTGATGTTCTTTCAATTCTTCAATAAACCTAATCCCGACAAGTTTTGGACTATAATTAAGCCCATCAATTCAATGCCATGCAATTGATGCATAGAGATGCCAGTGATAATGTCGCGGGCCCGCAAGAAAAGGGCCACAACTCGAAAAATTTTAATTTTCGTTTTATTTCACAAAATAGGAATATTTAATAGGATTGGTTTAGTCATATTTCAACAGGAAAAGTTCATAAATGTAGGTGTACGGAAAACCTCTAGAGTGAGCGATGTGTCACTTTGCCGCCATCGAAATATAATAAGTTCTCCCTATCCAAATCTTCGTTGTCATTCTTAAGGGATTTATGCAGACGTTCGTGTATTTGGAATGGTATTTGAATCAAAATGAAATAGTATTTTTCTTATACGAAATAGTATTCTTTATCTATGAAATAGTACTTTTCTCTCCCTAACCACCTCATAGGAGGCAGGAAACTGAAAAAAGGAAATATTTCGCTTGGCACTCCCGAACAATTTGGTGTTTTTGATATGTGTCACTTTTCTTGTGGGCCCGCGATGTGAACTAAAACCAACAGGGTTTTTTACCATTCACAGTTGTGTGATCAGCACAGTTTATAGATGGTCACACCTCCTAACCCATTGCGTGGTAGCAATTCGCTCAACTTGCAGCTATCAAAATCAAATTTAAAAAGTTCATGATTAGAGTACTGAAATGTGTGAGGCTTTTACTTTCTCGTTGTTGCAAACACCTCCAGCACGTACTGTGTGGCTCAACCCCCCCCCCCCCCCCCCCCCCCAAGCCCCTCGGAAAGTGGGCAAAAAAGCTTCGCATAATATATTATTTTACTGACCCCCGCATAAAAGACACATCGATGTGAAAAACGAGATGGCAACCCAACTATAATAATTATCGTTCCGATTACAGGGCCAAGTGGACGTTTTATTTTATTGTGAAGAATAATAAGCTCTCTTCTTGGCCGCAGGAAATACAGAAACAGCCGCGAAAACGGATATTAGTGCGAGGGGTGAGGTATTGACAGCGCTAGTTTTTTCCACCCCCGCCGGGTTTGAGTTCGCCGGAATGCTCAGAGATAGCGCGGGAATCGTCTGACCAGACTCGGCTCAAATCCCCTTCTGGCTTGACTGAGCCCGCTGACGTTGGCAGTTAAATTCGCGGGAGTTCAACATTCAATTACATAGGTACGTCAGTTACGGATTGAAATTTAAAGTTTTCGTTTCACATTACGTAAAAAGTCCCGTCGTAACTCCCATAATATTCCGAGCATTCGTAAGATCGTACGATTTGAAAAGAATGCGCCAAGTATCATAACGGGGGACGTATTTACTAAATCATAAAACATCGTAATGTTTCATTCACGCGTTATCAGATTCCCGGGTTTCAACGCTCTTTGTGCGACGTTACGATACGATCACTCGAGACGTTAAAAAAATTCCTCGTTCATCCCCCCATCATAATAACTTCACAAATCCCAATATTTCCCCCGGAGAACACTTTGACGATAATTTTTGAGAGATGACCCCAGATTGGTATCTTGATTGCCCTGAATGAGCTCCGAAAGATGTGACTTTTAGAGCGGCTAAAGGTCCGAAAAATGTCAACCTTTTTTCCTCCCCGAATGTCTTCTTTTTTTCTCTGTTTCTCTCTCTCTCTCTCTCTCTTCTTCGGAATAAGACAACCAGACGGGAAACGGTAATGGTTATAAATATGTGACAGGCCGGGTGGCAATACGGGATAAATCTCGGCACGGCATGAGAATTCGTGGGAAACAGTCAGATATCCATTTGCCCTTCGGATATATCATCATATTACTCTCGGAAAGTTATGTTTTCTGAGAAACCTCACAGAGGACTTCGCAATATCCCGCTCGAAAGGCATTTTATAAAATTGGTCCACGAAATTGATGGTACCTACCGTACAAGAATAACCACTTTAGGGGTTTCTCCCTTGAGCTCATGTAGAAGTCGAAACTGCCCGGTCAGCTCTGGAGAGGCCCTTCAGAACAGTTGGGGGATTCAGCTCAATCAAAGAGTAATTAGAACCTTCATCCCCCTTCTGTTCGGTTCGATTGAGGGACGTTTCGTGAATTGACGTCTCGAGATGCCGAAAGGGAATGAAAGCTGCTGATAAAGCCAAAGGAAACGGGGGAGAGATACAAGGAAAGGAAGATGAAGGTAAGTTATTGCAGTTTCAATGAATGCGGTAGTAATGGGTTTCTACTTATCTTAGTTAGGTCGTATTGAAAAATCTCTCCATTCTGAGGATGTAAGATCGCAAGATGGTAAATTTTGAGATTAGAAATTCGGTAACCGCTCAGCGGGCACATTTTGAAAATGCTCTTGTTTCCTCCTTCAAACAAGGTGTTCGCTCCCTCAAACCAATTTCTTCCGCAGTTTCCAAGTTGCGGTCAAACACCAATAATTGAAATTCGACCGCTATCGAATTATTACATAATATGTAATATTATCCCAGTTGCGGTCCCCCCTCTCAGGCAAGGATATCCGAATTGCGGTCGTACATTAAGTGAGCGTTTTGAGTCATGAGGATTCCTGGATCCGAAAGCAGACACCTGCATGTCCTCCAGGCAGTCCCGGCGCACCCAATCCACCAGTACCCCCAACTGCTCCGGCCACTCTTCAAGTCTCCCCAAGTCACCGTGAAAATGGCACCAGTGCTGCTGCGCTAAGGACCTCCCCAGACTCCATATACCAAAATGAAGTAGTTGGGCGTGCTCCTCATGAGGCTGTAGTACTGCCACCGTACGCTTGCTTTACGAAACACTTCAGCACCTGCTCCCGAGCATCTGACCGAATGAGTCCAGTTACTTGGGCTCCATAGCACATGAATACTGCCAGAAAGATGGAGACTACGCGTGTTGATTGATTCAATGATGATGATGCTTTATAAAAACCGGTTTCTGCCTCCCAAAACCAGTTCCTCCTTCCCTAAAGAATGTGTCCAATACCTCAAAACCGGATTCTGCTTCCAACCCAAGAGTCTGCTCCCTCCTAACTGTTTTTTACTCCCACAAAGGAGGTGTCCCCACTCTAAAAACAGGTTTTTGCCTCCCAAAACTGTTCGACTGCTTCCCTCGAATAGCCCAGTGAAATTGTGAAAAAACGGGAATAATTGACGGAAAACTGAAAATGGTTTTGATTGCTCCAATTGGGCCCAATGCACTGAATTACTTTAGTGGACATAAAAGGACATAACTAGGTGGTTTTACACAAGGGTTTATTATTTTTTTGATATAGGTTACTTGGGCGAAAATTAGTTCTGTATCAATAAAAAATATTTGGGAAAAAAAGTTTTTTTGAAAACATTTTTGCAAAAAACCTATTTTTATTTTCAAAATACCTATAGGTACCCCCAAAAATGGATTCTACGTCCAAAAATACTTCGAAAACGACACCTAACTCGATCCCATAGCACACTTTTTTTTTTAGCCCTCCAGTAGCCTCATTTTAGCCCCATGTGGGGCTATATAGCACCCCACGGGTTTGGGCGATCGGGCTGAAAACCTTGCGGGCACAACTAGAAACCAAGTATTTTGTCAAAATTTCGGATTAAAAAAAAAAAATCCTATACGCAGTATACTGCCCAAAACGGCCCGGACGGCGTATGGCGTACGGCGAACGGACATTTCGGTTTCAGAATCTAGACCTCTTGAAACGGATAATGTCAAATTTTGAGGCCGATCCGAGTAGACCTCGGTCGCGATCGCGTAGGTGTATTATTCCAAGAATAATAAACCAAAATCGCATTTTCTGGGCTGGTGGGGGGGGGGGGGGGGGAGGGGGGTTAAGCTCACTTATTAAATACCTATCAAAAAATAAATATCAGAATAAATACACGCTCTATAATGTCGCTCGGCATTTGACGGTGGCGGACTGCAGCTCTGGACAGGGATGCATGGCGACGGACTTGTTGAGGAGGTCCAGGGTCTCTAGAGGACTGTAGCGCCTTGGAAGGAAGAATAAAATTTATTTAATACACTTGTATGTGTATATACTTGTGTATTTTTTTTTTTTTTTTTTTACTTTTTCAGTAACCCCGTGCTTGATGACGATTCGAAATTTCGAAAATTTAAACAATTTTTTTGCCCTTCTAAGGCGGGTTTTTTGACCTAAAGAAGAAAATTTTAGTCAAAATCAAATTTTGAGCGCTTTTTGAGATTCTGGACCACCACTGTGCGATGGTGCAGACTCAGATTCCGCACATTCGTGCCCAATAAACATCCAAACCTACAACTTTCCACCAATTCCCGTTTTCTCTCATTTTTCTGGACCTTGCCGTTTGGGATGATTAGTTATGATCAATCTATCTATATTGGCGATTGCTTGAATTCACCGGTACCTGAAGACCGTTTTCCACCGAGTTCACTGCCCAGAATCGACCGGCGAGGATTTGTGTCGGGTTTAATATCCTTGGCCATTTTGTTCAAAAGCCATCGCGTTTGTTGGACCCACAGGGAGCGGTTTCCGTTCGGGTTGGCTATCTAAAGCCCGGGAAAGGAAATTATGTTATTAGGTAAGTTTTATGGATCAGGGACGAACCCCCCCAGGCCCATCGTGGAGTGAAAACGATCCCGCCTGCTCGCCCATTGTGTCCCGTTCCTGATCACCCGGGTATAAATTTGTATTGCAAATCGCTCCCTCCACATCCCCCTCGACATCCTCGTATTGTAAACCAGACGGGGGAGTGGGGGGAGCGACACAATACGAGATGTGATTGGACCTAAAAAGAGCTCGGGATTGGTTTTTCGAGTAAAGGTTTGATTAGCCTATGACGCAGAAGCTTTGATAGTTTGGGCTCCAGCGGCGCAGCTATCAACGACCGGGGGACAAAGGAGACATCCGCGCCGTCATCACCGGTAAATCGTCCACCTGCAGCATTGCAGAGGATGACCAGAACTTCGTAACAGTCGGCTATAAAAATGTTGTACGTGATCCGCGAATTTCGAAAACCAATGAAAGAGACAGTCCAAAACGGTCTTAACTCAGGGTTTATAATGCTCAATCAATCAAACAATATGTTTATATTTTTTTAAGTCTCAACTATTTTTGCATGAGGCATTTAAAATTGTACAGACAGGAGTTTTGATGGATTTTTCCTAGTGGTTAACGGAGAGAGTGATGAATGGATGGTACAGACATTCGGTTTCTAAAGTTTTTAATTTTTCCCGATTTTCCATTTTATATAAATTTTCTATCATTATTTATACCTACATTTCATAAATATAGAAAAATGAGTTTTTTTTTTTAAATCCAAATAGGTAGGTAGGTACATTTCATTCAATAAAATTTATTCATTTAATGAAGCTGCTTATTACTCCTGAAAAATAGATTTTCTTGAGGGGGCTATGTGACTGAATTTCAAATTGCAATTTGGTACTCTTTCCCTAGTTGAAAAAATCGGAAAACTTCTGAAAAATTGTAAAGTTTTTCGGTCTATTGGAAAATCAGCAAAAACGATATGGGGCAGTTTTTGTGGTGTGGGGGGGAGGGGGATAATTCGTTTTTCTTCTCTCTCTTTTTTAAATATTCTTCCCTAAAACATAATGAAAGTGGGTATTTTATGTATTTTCTGTATTATGTATTTTCTGCAGATTTCAAAAGGATGATTTTACTAGACAAAAAACCTTTTTTTTAAATGAACTGACGCTGTCTTGTGACTGTCTGCGCTAAATTGGCGCGTTTGACGCCTTATCCAGCTTGGCACCATATTGGCATGTCTTGGAAACCCTACGTCAGCTTGGCACCAACTTTGCAAGCCTTGGACTGGTCTGGAAAGCTTGGGACCATCTTGGTAAACCTTTGAAACACCAGCTTGGAACCAACAGTATAATATACCGTATATTATACTGCATATTGGCAAATATAATGGCATCTGCGTACTAAGCAGCACTATAGTTGCGTTCAATGCTGCTTTGTACGCAGATGCCTTTATATTTGCCAATATGCAGTCTCTAGAGAGACTACATGAGTCCTACCGAAGTGGTATCCTTGGCCATCAACATTCACCACCAATCCAGCGCTCTCTTCAACACCATCACTGGCAGGCAAGACCAATAATTGGGGAGAATTATTCTCTTCTCACGAAGGCGTCAGGAGTAGGTATTCATTCCGACCAGCGCTGGAGTCGTCACTATCACTATTTCCCACAATGTGTCATTAAATTAGACACCCCAACTAATGTCATTGAATTAGACACCCCAACACCATTATTTCCGTTAATTTGTGAAAAAAGGCCTGATTTTGCTGGACGAATCCTTCACCGCGTAGAAGAAAAAACCTTTCCATGCTCTTCTTAAGTGTATTCTGGAGATCCCCACATCTTCTTTTGGTCGTCTCCACTCAAACATTTATGCCATCGCCCAATATTTCCCCAGAAAGTGAAACCCTCTGAAAGCCACCTTTTGAGGAAGCAAAATGAAACTTAATTTGCCGCCTTCCTCTGAAAGGGCAAAACTTGAAAAAGACGACCCAAAAGGGGAAGAGGAGCGCATAAGGCCAACATAAGTTGTAAAAGTTTGCCGAGTGAGGAAAAGGGAGGAGGATCTCTCAATAATTCAAGAGAAAACGATGGAATGAGGAGACGGTCACTGTTTTATACAAAGTCCGGAGGAAAAGACCCTAAAAAAAACTCGGAACGCATGAAAATCACAGTTGGGAAGGTTGGGTGAACCAGTTGCTCCCCTGAGGCCGCCTCCACAATGGATTTACCCGTCCCCCGAGAGAACGAGACCAGGGGTATCAATTTTTCATGTGAAAGGAGGCGAAAGCACTTCCAGCAGTGATGGGCTACGGTTAATAGGTTTCCGATATACGAAGGCCAGCGAGTTAACCGTGAGGGTCAAGGATTATACCTTCTTTGGGTTGACTCATATCTCCCAAGCGCAACTTATCTTGAATTCTCTTTGGTGAAAAGGGGGATGAAATCAATAAGGAGTGGACGCGCTTCGGCATTACGATTAACTTTTGGTTTATTATTCTTGAAATATCACACCTATGTATTCGTGACGGGGGTTGAAAATTAGGATCGGCCTCAAAATTAGACAAGTGCACGATTCATGACACGAAGATTTCAAAAATCCAATGGCCGTCCGCCGTCCGAGCCGTTTTGGGCAGTAGGAATTTTTTTGAATCTGAAATGTTGGCAATATACTCGGTTTTCCATCTAGTTGTGCCCGCAAGGTTTTCAGTCCGAACGCCCAATCCCGTGGGGCTCTGTGGGGCTAAAAACCTGCAGCCCCCCCCCCCCCCCCCATCAGGTTTTTGGTTATGATGTCGAGTGGGGGTGTCGATGTATTTTTGGACGTTGAATCCATTTTTTGTGTCCCAGAACCATTGGATCTCACCCCCATGATCATGCGGCTAAAAATTGGCTTTTGAAGGATACCAGGAAATCGCATGAGGTTTCGTTTTAGACGCTTAACCCATTTTTCGGATTCCCTCATCCGGCCACAAACTTTACAAAAAAATTAACAAAAACTTTTTAAAATAATTTTAAAAAGTAATAATTATTGATACTTTTATAATTTATTAAAAAAATATTATAACTAAATTTTTTTATTGATCAATAAAAAAAAAAGCTAACCCTAATTAAATGATATCAATATAGGATACTTTTTTGGATAAGTAATATCAACAAATAATAAAATCTTGTGTAAAATTCGCAGCATTCCAACGTCTACCTACCTATGAATTCATGGTTTTCATCGACAACTAGACATTTAAGTCATCAGTTACCTCGTATCGACGGAAGGCTTTTACAAAATTTGTAAAAGCCTTCCGGCGGTTTATTTAATAAACTATCTCATTCAAGTCATCAGTTGCGGGATGAAGGACTCAACTGTAGGGCTACGGAGAAAGATTTGTCCTCTGCTAGTCAAAGGAGACAGATTTTGACTCGCACAGACAAATAGGACCCAGCGTCCATAACAGCAACAATCATCATCAACAGCAGGGGCAATGATCAGCAACACCAATAAACAAAAACTAAATAAACAGCAACCAACTCCCAACAGTTCAACAACAAACATCTTTTTTTTTTTTAACTACATCGGTAAACAGCAACCACTACAGCAAACCACAACAACGAGGGAACTGCAAAACTGAGCTAGTGTGGAACGAGAGAACGAGTGGAGGGGACAATAACCGAATTGAGCCGCGCCTCAATCCACACGTAGGTGGCGTTGATTTGAGGTCGTTGTGGCAACTGATTTCGCTGTCAATCAAATAAAAACTAGGCGTCAAATGCCGCCACTAGTACCCGCCAAGCACTCAAAGTTCCCGAAGCAGGACGGTCGACGCACATTATTTTCAACGTTTTCGGCCGCGTCCATCTTCATAATTCACTGGTTTGACGCGTCAGTCTCTCTGACAGGACTGGTTCCCACCGCCAGTCTTGGTCCACTCACCGGAGCCCTAAAGTACTTTGTATAATGCGTAGAATGAATTCCACCCACTACACTTGATTTGGGCGTGTCAGAGTCTCTGACTGGACAAACCCGCGAGAAATCGTGACCGAAAATGTTGGACGGCGGCGATTAAAAAAAAACGTGTCCGTGATCGCCATCTTCCAACTCGGTTGAAAGGCGGACCCGGAGGATGAGGGGGAGGCCATTTTAATATTTACCTAAATGCTCAACTCAAACCTGGTAATTATTGGCAATCACGATCCTTCGTGCACGCCACCTCCCACTCACCCGAAAGAAATTCCGCCGGTCGTTTTCATTGGCTTCACTGGGATTTAACCTTAGCCTTTGACCCATACTCGCATCATGAACCCAGAATCTAGACATGAGGAAATGTATCAAGTGAGACGCCAGTCTCGCGATGCCAAGCTTCGAGACGCGGCTATGAGATCAAGAAGAACGGTCCAACCTCCGCCGTCTTCCGACACGAACCCTCCCATCCGGAAAACAATTTACTTCCGCTGTTTCATTTGGGAAAATATACAAAGTTTGTAGATTATATTCCAGTAAAGTTAGGCCTTTTTTGACAAAAAACTTAAAAATTCAGCAAAAAGCCGGAAATGGTTTTAATCGTTCTTATTGAGCCCACATGTGAGAAATCAAAGTTTGCATCGTAAGAGGTGAGCTTACTTTTGCTGGTCCCAAAACCACGATTTTTTCCCGCCTTTTACTTTTTTAGCATCCGCGACTGTGTACAGTCTCCGCTATAGCGGAATCATTGTTTTTCGGTATTCGATCATTTTCACCCAAAAGAAAGCGTCTGAAAGAAAAGGTTATAACCGTATAAATACGATCCTTTTGTTAAGAGAACAGCATTCTGCTTAGGGCGGGCACCCTACCGATCCAATCGAGTTGAGCCGTCTGGCCGAAACTCAACATCAAAGATGAGGATTATTTTCTAAATGGGTTAAAGGTGAGTTATGAGCCACTTTCAACGTCCAAATCATCACAAATCCCCTAGTTACCTATCACATTTTTATGTCATCTGAAGTACCTAATTAAATTAGGTAAATTAAATTTTAAGGCATTTTCAAAATCCAGATTCTATGACTTTGGAAGGATGCGCTGAAGTCGAATGAGAAAAGTCATAGTACTACTTAGTCGAGTTTTCCGAAGATTTTTTGACGCATAATCTATTCTTATGCGGTTCCAAATCTGTCCAAACACTACTCTTAAGAAATTTGAAATATTTTTGTAGTCGACAGAGAAAAGCGAGAATAAAATTATAAAGGTGTCCCTTAAGTTGCATAACGAATTTATTGCAGGTTGAGGTGTAAAAAATATATAATTTATTTGTGACATATGTTTAATATAATATATTATGTCACAAAAATGCGTTAAGAAAATTTTTATGTACAGTAGAACCTGTAATATTTAATATTGCGGGTTCTGCTGTACATTGAAAGTATTAAAAATTCGTAACTTGTAAAACATTAAATTTTAATGTTAATAAAGGTACGTACAAAAAATGTTTTTTCGATTTGTCTGCCAACTTTCTATGTCTCTTGCGCGGAGTGTGAGGTCTTTTTTCACCTCTGTTCTATTCATTTTCCACTGATTTAATAATTTAATGTATTAATTATTCAAAGTCGTCCATCGGTTTATTCTCAGATGTGTTTCAATTGATTGGTTGGCACAACCATTTGATGTCCAGGCTTTTGATGCTTGCCAACTTTTAAAGGTTTGGGGTGGGGTGGGGTCTGGTGGGGGGGCATTAGACATGTCTTCCAATAATATTACCTACTTATATTATAACCGTAACAAGAGAGTAAAGAACAGTGTGACTGGAGGGTCCTTGGTTTAAAACACCATACTCTGTATGACCGTGTTCGCTCGTCAAACACGCCAAATCCCGCTAAAAATGATACTGCAAAGTGGTTTGCTATGTTACGCCGTTAAATTATTCTTCGTGGCCGACCACCTAATTGCTGTGAAGGCTTCCTCGACCTCTCCGAGGCCGGAACTACGGAACCCCCGTCCGGATGAATAACATCGTATTAGAGGGCCCATATAGCTCCACTGTTCCGGTTCCCCTCCGGTGGTTATCATTAATAATGAATATTAATTATCCGACCAGGCCAGAGAGAGCTTGGGTAATTTACACCTGTATAGAGGTCAAAATTGAAATACCCCTTTTGGTTCACGTCGACGGTCGCTTTATGTGCACATCATCCACTTCCTTCCGGCTTCGGAGGCCATAGAAATTGTGAATACCTCTCTTCAACAGGTTCCGTCTCTGGCTCATGAATAACCCAGATCGATAGCTGCATTATGTCGGTTGAAAACTGATGTACCTCGAATATAAATTTTGACGGCAAAAGTACCTAATATACGTCAAATTTTATGAGACCACTTTGCCAGTTTTATATGCCTTGGTAAATTGCCAAAGTTAAGTAAGTACTTACCCAAAAACGGGGCGAGTTACACACCCGGATTATTACGAGAGTGTAACGGCAACATAATGTAACTCATTTTTGAAATTCTTTACAAAATAGGTACATTAAAAACCTCATTTTCAAGGCTTTTATATTTTTATTAATTTTTTTAAAATTTATTATTCCCCCCCCCCCCCCCCCTTTATTGGTTCACAATAACAAGTTGGCGTATTAGTTATTATTTATTAGCGATTGCGGATATGGTGAAGGCACAGATGTGGTCCAGGTATTCATTGCCCCTGATGATTAGCTGTACTTTCGGTCATAGCGCTGAAAAAAAAAAAAAAGCTGGGACTTCTGTAGAAACGTTTGATTTAGGGTGATCAGCCAACGCATAATTTATTGCTCTTCAATCTTACTTTGCGTTCTAACTTCATGAGAATACTTGATTGGCTTCCACACTAAAAATTATACTGAAAACGTGCTTTATAAAGGTTTTTTTGGGGGGAAAATAAGAGCATGGAGCAAAGGTCATGGTGTGTATTCGTAATCAGCGACAAATTTACTATACGTATGAATATTTAACGGTTTTTCCAAAATATGGACGTTTAGCCCCACTGTGGGGAGTCCACTTGTACGCCGACCAATTAACAAAGCTTCGTTACCAAACGAAAATTGTATTAATGTTAGCCATGTTGGCCTGATAGTTTTCGTAAGATATTCAATTTAACTTGCCAAAGCGAAGATATGAAAATGCAAAAAAATCATCTTACAAGGTTGATTTCTAGCTATTAACGACATTGCTCTCTACAACTCTTTCTGAGACAATAAAATGATGACATCTCACTTGTTGAAAACCGCCTGTTATTACAACAGTCGAGTGGATTGGCGTAGCGGCACGCGACACTCCCCCACACGCATTAGCGCATTGCCCCCACTACGATTATTTGTATTATTTCGAAGTGGCCTCATATTAAAACGAACCCCTTTGAGTTCTCGCCCCCTATTCAAAAACCCTTTAACTTTTCTCCCGGGCCCAGCCTCGCCTGATATGTGCTCTATGTACCTACAATACTCCTCTTTTCATTACTTCCGACACTTGTGCCAGAACCCACTTCATTACCGCCGTCCTTTGTCGTTCCCGACGCCTCCAATGTTAATATTACTACCGTCTGCCTCTCGCCCTTTCTGATTCTGCGTTTATGTGTAGCATTCATTTTCAACCCTTATCTCCTTCACTTTAAACTCCCCAACGTCACAACACAATTCAATCTAAACGAACAGGCGCAACCCTTTCGCAATTAATGTATATTTGGCAAAGAGAAAATCGTCGTTTCAGGTTTCAACCGCTTTATCACTCGAGAGAGAAATGGAACTTTAGGGGATGAATGGAGGTGCGAGGAGCGATAAAGTGGTTTGGGGGCGGCAAAGTGGGTTTGGTTTTGAATGGAAACTCTGCCGCTTCGAGGTCTTAAAGATCAACTTTCACTTTCATTTGCTTCAATTTCAGCGGAAAACGGGAACCTCGAGAAAAGCTCTTCGAGACACACTTGAGTCAGCCCCATTACGTATTCATTTTACGGGCAGGGAGCTCATGACACAAATACCCACCGAATTTCACAAGTTCACAAAACATCTGCCAACGAATATTATGAGTACCTATAGGTAAGTGTCGGACTTTACGTGGTTAGCGTCATATGGTTTATTACTCTTGGAATAATACGAATAATCGAAATTTGTCTCAGGTACGTTTCAAGATGCATGGATTCCAAAAAAGAATAGACCGTCGGGGACGGGATTTCGGGCTGTAGGATTATTAAACTGAAACTTTTATTACATCGTCCCAAATTTTTAAAGTTAAACTTTTATTACATCGTCCCAAATTTTTTGGTCTGTGTGTCATTTCTTGTCCCGTCACGCTACCGTTGATTTTCGCTTACAACCGATTCGTTGCTACGGAACTTCATCTTCGCCAGTTATCATCGTACAAAAATCGTTCACCATTCGTTGGAAAGCTCTCGATTTATCACGCATTTCTTTCGTACTTGTTCTTTGTCATTATGTCCCCATTTTATATTTATTGATGTTATTAATGGATGCAGTAAACAATGCCGCTTGTTTTGTTGTTATCAGGTGCCACGTTAGAAATCAATTTGAGAAAACGCCAAAATGAAGCCGTGGGTAGAGATACAAGGGTAGGTGAATGAGTAGGAAATGGGGGGGGGACTAGACATAAAAAACGTGTCCATCGATGCTACGTACCCCACTGGGGGAGCGAGCGAAGCGAGCCGGAGAGACTAGTGGGAAAAAAGTTTCACTTTTACCGTGGTTTCATAATTTTTTTAATTTTCATATTTTGACAAAATACTCGGTTCACCATCTAGTAGGTAGTTATTAGTAGAGTCCGCGTTTTCAGTTCGATCTCTCAAACCCGTGGGGCGCTACGGGGCTAAAATGGGGCTAAGGGAGGCGTTTTTTGAAGGGTTTTGGCTATGGCATCGAGTTAGGTGTCGTTTTCGAAGTATTTTTGGACGTGGAATCCATTTTTGGGGGTCCCAGAACGATCCGATTTCACTGTTGCGATATATAGAGCTTTCATAGGGCTACAAATTGGATTTTTGAAGGATCCCAGGAGTGAAAAACAATTCTTTCTCAATTAATTTTGTACCACAATTAATTACTCAATTTATAGGTACCAAAGAATAATAAACCCGTGTGTAATCCTTGCAGCGATTTTTATAGCACTGATTATAGCCCTGAAGTAGAAAGGTGAGCTGAGAAAGAGATCTGACCTACAACGATTATTATCTGTGTTCCCAAAGACACGGTTCCTCTATCAAATCCATCGACTTCTCAAAGAAATCTTTCTCGTGGATTGAAGGTGGGAGGGTTCACGTTTTTCGCCCCCAACACTTTAATTGGGTCTCTCGACGGTGAAAACAATGAAGCAGTGCGGCGTATAGTTGGGGATGTTCTCAAGGAAACTGCCATACCCAGGCGATGGGCCGAAGCCCCCCTTTTTTGCTGTAAACAATTGAATTAGCGGGACCGTCGTGAGTCGCTGGTTCCGGTAATTGGGGTGGTGGGGAGAGGATAAATTTTACAAGTTGTATCGCGTCGGTTCCACCATTGTCCCTAAAAAGTCATAGCGTTCATCGTTTTCGTTTGAACTCGGGAAGGTTCAGGTTGAATAACCGCGTGAGCCTCGAACCGGACTTTAGCCCTCAATAACCGGAGGTGGATGATCAACATTGTTCCCCTAACAATGCTACCAATTAAACAAAAGAAACGGCGATCGCTCTCAAAACGACACGACTCAATTTTTAAAGTGTGAACATATTTTTTTAACGCCTGGCAAGTGAAGCACCATCAGAACCTGAAAGAGCTTTTAAATGCCACTCGTCGATTTCATTCCCCGCGGGGAGCCTCAGCGGGAGAGGACTTTAAGTGGGCTACCGGGAGTGAATATTTGTCTCCCCAGATGGCAATGAAGATATTAGATATTTTATTTTGTTCGTGTTCTGAGCGTGGAAGTTTGCTTTGACTCCAATTCAATGGTCAATGGTTTGTAAAACGTGGACGACCTTCTGTCGGGGTTGCAGACTTGACTTGGGTAAGACTATCACATTTTTGGAGTTACACCTATTTAGGTATACTAGCACTCAGACATAAGGCCTCGCTTCGCTCGGCCGACCACTTTATCGGGCATCGCCACTTTCGCTAAATTTAGCGTAAAATAGAGGAATAGAGAGAGAAATCGTCTTCCAACACACCAGAATATATCCGAAATTAGCGTAGAATGACCCGTTTCCCAAAACTGCCCCCTCAAAAAAATTTTTGTTTTCAAGTAGACTGAAAACTGGAAGAATAAAAATACAGTAGTTGTTTTCTGTAAATGGTAGCCCCCCGTTTAGCTAACCTACTTACGCCTTCCACCGGAACATATCCGAATTACGAATACCTAGGTATCTACTAATTATAATTATATAATAATTATTATACCTACATTATTGACGCAATATCGCAGAAGGCTTATTTCCAAATGTATAGATACAGGAGATCTCCTCTGGTCGGAACGCCAAGCCTTGGGGCTGGAAGGGCCAGACAGACGCGCGCGCCTCGTTCCGAGCTCCCACCCTGATCTCTTGAAATCGTTCAAATTAAACTCGCCGAATTCGCGCGCGCCAAAAAATATGCGCAACGCAAAATTGGCCGGGGAATCGGAAATTGAGAAAAAAAATAGGGGTTCCCATTTGAAATAAGAAAGTTGAGCACAAATTCGCCTCCTCGCGCGCATCTGAAGGGGGGGGGGGGGGGCTCAACCCCCCTACTGGTAGCTAAACGGTCCGCAGAGACGATAGAAAAAAAATCGCCGTATTTTTATCGCTTACCGTTTAGGGGGAGTAGGCTCGTGACATCCTCTCACAAAATGTTATGAAGGAAAAAGAGACATGGGCCTGGACGGGTCTTCGACCTTTAGGTCCCGATTAATCTCAAGACTAGCAATCTAATATTACACATCATGCACGTGGATACATAAACATTGTGAAATGTTATTACATAATTAAATAAATAAATGAAAATATGGGGGATTACATACACATAGTCACGTTCTGAATTATTGGTGTAGATTGCACGCATATAAAAGCGTGTATTTTTACGAAAATACAATTAAAGTTCAGAAATAAATTAATAAAAAGGTATAAGAGGGCGAGAGAGGACCAGGGACTTGGTGGGATCGGTGTTGGAATGAGGGATGGTAGATGGTATCTCGCGTCCATTAATCCACGAACCCTTCCACAGTTACATACGCCGTAGCTCTGCTTCCTTCCAGAACATCGTGAGAACCCAAGAAATACAATGCCTACAATATCTCGTGAAACTTCCACCAGAGGGTTCGATTGAGGGCGGACTTTTTTTTCGGTTCCTCTTGTGGCTCACCGTCGCTTATGTTTTTAGACTTCTTTCCTGCCGCGGATCGAGTGACCTGTGCGACCCGGCCGATTTTACGGTTGAATGGACCTGTAAAAGTAGAACTGACACTATCCGCCCAGATTTATTTCGAACATTTTTTGTCTAGACGCTCATCAGAGTTTACCAAAATCGCTGATAACGTTCTGACAGGTTTTTGCCAACTCCCCTTTCTGATTGGGCTGTCAAGAGCCCTCCAATCCTCCCACAACCGAGATGGATCGAGTGGACAGCCTTTACTTCGCCAAACTTAATAAAAGACCCCGTTATTATGCTTCACTTCAGTATTTCTCCGACTTCCGAGTGCCCTATGAAGTACCTTATGTGAAGGAGGGGGCAGGATTCTGACCACGTTTCCCAGCCTTTTCCGGGGAGCAATCAACCGCAATCACATTTTCCACGTCATTTCCCCGAGAAAATGCTCCTTCCCCTTCAGCCATGTTGGAAACGGGAAAAAAATCCTCAGAGGGTGAGAGGCAAGTTCTATAGGTACTCGTCGATGGACCGGAAGCCTTCTTCCAATCAGCGAGGCATTGTCAGGAAGTGGTAGGTACTTCACTCAAGTAACCCACAACTTTCATTGTAACCAACTAACAACGTTGCAGTTTTTTTTTTTTTTTTTTTTTTTTGTGTGTGCGCATGGATTGCTGTTACCTCGAGCTCGTGGTGGAAGAATCGTTTCTCAGCGTTGAACTCTACCACCTTGGCAGAGCCTCCGCACCCAGGAACAGATCATCCTCCCCGCGAAGACGACTAGAGATTGTAGCACTTTATTATTTAACGTTATAAACTTACGGTAGAAATGCCATCGATCTCATTAGTCCTCACGACACTCTAATGGCTCTTTTGTGTCTTGGTCCTTGTGTACCTACCTAGTAAAAGGTAGGTAGTGAGTAGGAAAAGGTAAAATACGTTGAACAGCCCTGCTTGTGTGCGTTGAACCCCTTGTGGAGGTGCTGAAATCTAATAGTGGTCTGTGTAAGAAGGCCTGCCTACTCTGCCGTCTCGTGTTCAAGACAGAGGCAACAGTTCACGGTCTCTGACAAGCCCATCTTGGTCCCCACCAGAGACGAAACTGGACTCCTAATGAGACTTCTAGGTAGAGACAAAAGGGTATTGTCTGGGGTGTGGTCTCTTGGCATGCTTCCCTGTGTTGTTCCAGTGGGCTACTTGGGATTACTCTCATTTGTCTGCTAAACCAAGTGACTTTTAGAAAGCCCTAGCAAGGGATCCAATAGCTTGGGGTTCTGATTTACTCTCATTTGTCTGCTGAACCAAGTGACTTTTTGAAAGCCCTAGCACGGGGTCCAATAGCTTGGGGTTCTGATTCGTTCTTAGCTAGCTCTTCGTTACCTTTAATCCACTGCGCTAACAACCACCAGATGGAGTCAGTTGTGCAGCTTCAATAGCCTGAAGCCTTGGTGAGCAGAATCGGTGCAACACGTTTCTAACCGCAAAAGTAGGTTTCTTGAGTGTTTGGTATAAAAAAATTTTTTGAATCTCGGCCAAAAACAATCCCGACGAGGATGGGATTCGAACCCACGCGTGCAGAGCACATTGGATTAGCAGTCCAACGCCTTAACCTCTCGGCCACCTCGTCTCGTCACGGTGCGGGCAACAAATTCTCGAGTCCAGCATGACACCAGGAGCGTGCTGGACGATGTCATTATTGAGGGGCCAACTGGGGGTACAGTGGGTAAAGATAGTTTCCAGGGCAAAATCGTATTTTGCCTATATTAAAATTTATATAAATTTTACCATGTAGATCCGCCCAGAACTTTATAGATCGCCACTTGTCAATTCTGCAGAGTGAGATAATATCTACACAATTTTGTCAACATTTCTTAATAATATATTATAATATAATTCGAATATTATTCGGAACAGCGTCCAGCAACAGCTTTGGATCAAATGTCGATTAAATTTGAGGAAAGCATGATTTCATAATACGATTTTTTATTTTAATCAAATTTTTAGGAAACAATACCTACCTACCAAGATTGGTCCAAATGGTTCCGGTTTTGAAGCCAAATTTAAAAAAAAACTTCTGTAACATTTTGATGGGCCTTTTTATAAATCTGTTCATAGGTAAGGTTTTAATAATATTACGAAATGTCATTAACGCTGAGTTACGAATATTGTACCGATTATTCCCAAGTAGGTAATACAATTTAGTTAGTTCCTCCTTTAATAGCTTCTTCCCCCCCCCCCCTTCTTCTTTTTCAGAATGCCACGGCTCTATACGAATGACCTACCATTGCTTTGTATTGCTTTGTATAGATGATAATATTATGGAAAATTTTGACCATAAAATGTTTCATTCAAAGTCAAAAGTCATAGGTATTCTCTTATTTGCCGATGATGCATAATAATGCATGAGCAATAGTCAAACAGAAAAAAAAGAACTTTACGGAGGTGTAACAAGGAACATTGTACCTAACGAGGAATACTAACATCAACATTACAGCATCCCAGATCTGCTGCCGTTATTAACCGCAGTAGCTTTGGCTTGGGGAGTCCGACACCTTTAAATTGGTGATGGTCGAGAGGCCCACAGCTGAACGCGAAGCTTTTACCTGGACCGTGAATACCCTGGACCGCCCCCAAGGAAGCTCTGGAGGTGTATCTTACCTAGACGCTTTAGGTGAAAGTCTCTTCATCATTACGCTAGTCAACGCTTCAAATGCATCTCGGAGGTCCAATCTCAGAATTCTCTCTCTCTTCTTTCAACACAATCAGTACACCACTTAGGTATACTGATGTACATAGCCTATGCATGGTGTTTTGGTGTTTGACGTTAGGTACGGAAGCAAACAATCTCAAACCGCCCCATGCTCACCTCCAAGACCTGGTTGCAGGCTGTCCCCCACTCCAGCACCACCTAATCAAACACCACTCCTCTGCCTAGTCTTCTATTGACGTCAGCACGACAAGTTGTGTGATTAGGAGTGATGGGCCGTCTTCTCTCTACCCACCATATCCTTAGTAGATGTCTACAGTTCTTTTCAGAACTACAACCCATACTTTTCGACTGTACACCCCTGGATTTCGGTGCCCTTGAGCCGCATCCAGGACATCCAAAGTACTGTCTTCTGAGGCCCTCAGCGCTTGTTCCCAACTTCCGGCATGATCTTCTGAAACGTCCAGCCTCCCGAGGCACTCCAGCGACCACGCCTGCGACTACCTTTGAGCTCGCAGCCCTGCCCAGACGATTGACCAGACCCAGGACTCCAAGGACCCAGGCGCCTCTGCCGGGCTGTTACTCTATATTTTTTATATGCCTACTTCTTCAGAATACGCAGATACCTATTTATTTTTGTAATGCCAAATACTTTTGTATATTATTTTCAACTACTTCATTATATATTTTGTGTACGGAAGTAACTAGTTGGAGTTCGAGTACATTTTTTTGTTCCCGTAACAAACCAAGCAAGACGAAGGATGAATTTTCAGCAGTTGAATATATTTCAACTGGTAAATATAATAGGTTCCAATACGCTACCCAAGGAGGAGCTTCCAACATAATTCATCCTACAGGCATCGCAATGTAAGTCAAAATGAGCTCTGACAACTAATAGACGATTCACGTGAACCAAAGCAATCGATAGTTACAGTTAGCGGCGGCGAAAGGGGTGAACACCTCATTGGTGGAATCCTCTTTGGAAGTTCGTCAGATGGTCTCTCACTATTCGATTGATCGGTTGAGACAACCTCTCTCCCTCAGGTGTAGCCCTGCGCCACTTCCACCGTTTCCGTAGCTCTGCGCCAATATGATAATTCGGCCTCGTCGACCACCTAATGAGCTTTGCCCCCCTTACATTCCCTGGCGCTTCACCTAAATGGAATACGAGAACCATTAGTTCAGACCTATCCCTCCTACAGACCCCCTGAAGGCTATTGACACAAGTGCTGAGCTTGACGTGGTCATAATTGCGGGAAATCCAGTCCCAGCAGACTCCATCCCTACCGACGCTGCATCTGTTTCTGTTGTGCGGTCCCGTTTCTGCTAAGTGGGAACTCTGCCCCGACACCCCAATAAACCTCCCACATTAAACCCTCCGAATCTGCATATGCCTACGGAATTAGCATCAGCCTAACCAGAATCAATTGACTTACCTAAAGCTTCGCTGCTCTATTGTTTCGAATCGGAGACATTTTAAACTCCAAATTGCTATCCAGCCCGATGCCTCCAGGATTAAACCGAACAAACAACTGCAGAAACATCTAATTAAACAAAGTGCAACCCCTGCCAACTATTTATCCACTCGACTAGTTCACTGCCTAACTAATAGTTTTTATCAACAGTCCACTGTTGATAAAATCGATTTCACTTGCTCAGTTCATTTCCTAGTTGGATAATAATCGAATCCTGTTGATTGTTAAGTACGATCCCAATGTTATTTCCTGTTTAACTGGAAAGAAACATCGGAAATTATAAGCTCTTCCGTAGTTCCGTTTTCAAACCCGAATGAACAGTTGTGTTGTATAAGGTGGAAACGAGCTCAAGCATCACTCTACATGACAATTGTTGACCTCATAGGCACAATGTGGTCATCCCACCGTGGCCAATAACATAACTTCGAAAAGCGTTGGCAACATTGAAAATAGTATATTTTACCATAATTTCGCTTTTGTTGACCCCTTTTTTTCGTCGTCCATTGTCGGATGGCAATTACGTTTTCATTTTAATACCCAAGCCCTCGCGGACAGATAAGCCCTTCGTGCCGGAAGGAAGTCATTCCCGGCTGTTTAGCATGGACAACGCGATAATGGAGGTCGAGGTGAGCTCAAGTGATTCATGCTTCACATGTCATTTTCGGTTCAGATCGAGCTTTGATATTGTCGGCGTTTCCGCGCGGTGATATGATCAAGTTATCCATAATATATGCATGATGGGTAAATATTGTAAAATATAAAAACATCACAGTAGGTAATTACTGTTAACTGACCCAACGCACAGTGAGCAAAAAAATTTTAAAAAACCGCTGCTACTTTTACCGAAGGGTTTATTGTTCGTTGATATAGGTTACTTGTGCAAAACCTAAACCTACTGTCAATATTTTTTTTTTTTTTAAATATTTGTCGTATTAAAAAATATTTAACATTCGTCAGTTCGCCGGAGTAGAAAGTTTTGTACGACCCTAATTCCGACACAAAGTTGTATTAATTAGAATTATTAGAAGTATTAATCGTCAAAATGACGTGTCAGTTTTGACGATTTGCTAAGCTTTGGGTCGATCTCCACAGTCTTTAAAAAAATATTCTTAAAGAAAAAAAGATGTGGAATGGATTATGCGTTCAAAATTACTCGGAAAATATTTGACCTTCTGGGATCCTTCAAAAATCCCATTTGTAGTCTCAAGATTTTTACAGGACGGTGGTTATTTCTCGTACAAAAATTGAGGGACTAGAGTAGTGAAAAGGGGAATAAAGGGGAATTTATTAATCTTGATTCCGTCTCAAAGCAAGATACTCCAGTACAACTACCTGGTCAGCACCCACTGTGATGTAGAAACTTCTGAAAATATCAAATAAATAATTTATTTAATAATTATTTAATAATTACAATTGTAAAATTGTAAAACTGTAAAGAATTGTCAAAAAATTGTAAAATTTCAAATAAACGGTTATTATAATAAATGATTATTGAGTAACCTATTACGGACTCTGTATTATGAAAGGTATCCATGACTGTCGAAGTTTAGCCCATGGGCGTCCATTATAGTGGAGCTTCATTTTAATAAGTCACAAACGTCTATTGGGCCTTTTGATGATTATTGTGGTCATAAAGTTGATTCTACTTTGCATCCACTGTGCGGCGGACGGACATTTCGTTTTTGGAATCTAGACACTTTGAAACGAATAATGTCACATTTTGAGGCCGATCCATTCCGGCGCCACTGGCACCGGCTGGTTCATCAAGCACCATCACTAAGCCGTCAAACTATTTTCTGATAAGTACCTATTTAAGATTTTTTCCAACAAGACTTAAGCAATTTACGTGGTGAGGTGGAACTAATTTTCGAATCACGGGATACAAGGATTGAATCCACAAATCCTGGGGTTTCAAATTGTCAAAAATCGTCCGGGGTCCCGGGATTGCAACCCCTATGTGTCTAATATGCACAAGAAGTTAAGATATTATTATAACTTCTCAGTGAAAACACTGATCACCCACCGAAAAATTATTACCCGTGTCCCGCGTTCGTGTCCCGTCCTGTGCCTACCTAGTGTGGCAAGACCTCAAGTCGGTGTACTCTTCTTCAAGACTCCAAACCCATTTGGAGACTGAGAAGAAGGCGTCCTCTGTCCCAGTTTGATGTTCTGAGCGAGCCTGGCTGTCCATCGTTCCCTGTTCTCGGCTCTCCAGAGGGATAGAGACCACAATGTCATCAGCATTTAATTATATTAATTATAATAATATTATAATATTATTATCTCACAAGACCCTGGAATATCAATGTTCATTATAATGAACATGTATAAATACAACATCATAGTTAACGTTCCAGAAGTCAGGCCCAAGGAGCTATGGTAAATAGTCCTAATTCTGTAGAGATGGGAAGGAAAATGTAACTCATCAGTGGGTGCATTTTAATAAAGCCTCCTTGATGGTGGGGTGAAGGGGGGGACTTCAAAATCCTGCCGCTCTGGGATGGGAGCCGCAGGAATCTCGCACCTACATTGAAACTTCACAGAGCCTCTACACATCGCTCCATCGTGCTGAGTCGAAACCATTGTGAAAGGTCGTAGTCAAGTACAGTGTCTTTCGGTTTGCACTGCCTTAGCTGCCGTCTCCTCATCGTTAGCGTCTCCATCAGTGAACCCGCACTCACTCTGTATTATTAAAACGATGAAGAAATCATTTGACGAAAAGATTGAACCACTCAATCCTGTTTATATGTACCGCTCTATTGGATTATTTCAACCCCAATCATAATAATCATACTTTTGCAATCTTCCGAGCGTTGTGTGTACAAGCTGATCTAAAAATGATATCGTGTTTACACCAAAGATAACAGCCCCAACATAAAATAAGAATGGATCGAATCAAAATAGGTTTTCTAAATAGAACGAGGGAGGCGCAAATGGATTTCAGTGTTCTCGCTGAAATATATGACGCTATAAATAAAATGAAGATTCCCCAGAGCCCCGAGGGCCCCTCCCAATTGTTATTCTTATTGTTTCACAATTTACCATTCTACTAAATACGTTAGGGAGAATAATGTTATGTTTGGAGGTTTTTAAGATGGGATGCCCAACCACCCAACCATTCCGAGGTTTATTATTTTATCTGAAACCCCCGGGAAGGGGAAAAGTTCCGGGGATGTTTGTAAATGCATATAAATATACGAGGTGATAAGTCTATTAGGTGGGTAAACCGTGGTGAGAATCAAAATCAAGTTTGGGCCGAGGAGGTGGTCTTTTATTGTAAACAGCCCTTATAACGTACGTGACGGTTTTAAGAGCGGATCGAGGCGACCCCCGCTGTGTTTTAGAGGAGCTTTTGTGAACAGGACTTATTCAAGTCATAGGTAACTCCAGACTAAACAGAGGTTAACGTACCTATTGTAAGTTAAGATCAGCTTTAAACATGATAAACATAAAATTTGCTTATAAAAGTTGAACTTTTATCGCAGTAATTAAATTTGAAACGTCTCCATGAAATTATCCAAATTATTTGACTCGGGGGTGGAAGATCTTTAGCCCCTCTCACCACAGTTTGAATGAGATCATAAAGTGAAGGGTTGTTCCTTGCCATTAACCCTTTTAATTGGGAGACTCCACCAGACCGTCCTTCCTTCGCTAAATATCACCGCCACTTTGACTTCTCATTTCACAAGTTAATATCAAGAAAGGGGGGAAGACGAGATCCCCATCAAGAAAGTTTCGTCATCTGGGTCGGTGGCGGTAATGGATTGAAAGATCGCACAAATGAGGAGGAGTGGGAGAAAATTGTGTTGGTAGTACTGAGCGGTGTGGGCCTGTCAAAAAGCTGCCTGTTGTGTTACGATACGATCATCGACGGCTCGTCATCCAGGCCAAGATTGTAGGGATGGACAAGTTACTTATGGACCTTATGAGTGGACTTCAGAAGTGTGAGAGCTCTGTGGGTTTCGTCTAGACAGGAGTGGTCATAGCCGCAATTTGCACGCCTCATGATCCAACTTGGACAAGCGGCTAAGGCAACAAAGCTCCTTTTACGGAAATATAATCAAGTAATTTTATTATTACGCTACATACCCGTTGCAGCGACCTGTGGGCTTCTTTTAGCTGATCAGTCACCAAACATGTCTAGTCTGTATTCGTAATCAGCTGAAACCCAGATAATTTTTTGAGAGCCATAATTCATCCCAGATTATTAGTTCACAGGTTTGACGAACAGAAGTTGGCATTTCTACGATGTGCAAATTGAATGGCAATTTCGAAGCTGAATTTTCGGACCCCATCCAAAAGTTGGGCGATGGACAATTGGGCAAAACGGAAAATGCTTTGAGAAATTCGGCGCAATCCTTCATCCTTGCATTGTAGGAAGAGGAAAGCTCACTACAACTCGAAATAATAATAATTAATTATGGACGAATGAACGGGTGGGAAATTGTGCACAAGCTCCCATGAGAGCACGAAGTAAAAAAAAAAAAAAAAGAGGGGATTTTTCGTGCCAACCATTTTCGGTTCTCACTCGGGGCAGGAGCCGACCCAGCGCTTATACTTTGAAACGCTTTAGAAATTCTTGCTCCAGGGAAAGGATTCACATAAACTTGAGTTCGGAGGTGAATTGTCTGCCGACAAGACAGGTGGGTACCTATTACAACACGTGATTGACTTTTGGTCAAACATTGGTGGTCGTCCCCGGATTTGAACCAGGCTGATCCAGTGCTCCGACTGATTTGTAAACAGGCGAAACGCTGACACCATGGAGGAATAGATTCCTCCATGCGCTGACACCTTAATCCTTAGATTAGGAGGAGGGGCCTCAACTCCCAAGTGTATTTCACTAGGGAGTCGCCTATTTCGCCCAAAACCGCTAAAGTAGGTACGCTTTTTTCGAGGTTTTTGACTGAAACTAATCGCGTAGAGGATCAAATTTCCTACAATTTTGGTTCTCATAATGTTTTTCGTGCGACCAATATTTTACGATATATCGTAAGATACTATATATAGTATCTTTCCCAGAGAAGGTAGGTAAGGCTAATTTAAATATTCGTCTCTAGGATATTTTCAATTATTGCGCAAAATCACGCTCTGCTCACATAATTTGTTCGGCTCTTTATACTAGTAGGTACTTAGCTGGTGCGATAGGAAGCATGGTTAGGTACAGTTCAGGGGACCAACAGGATGACCTGCAGGTTCCATGGAACCGACGAAGACGATGCTTCCTCAACGACTTACGTCCGTCTCTTGATATTCCTGGTGGTTGTCAGGGGGAGGTTAGAGCGAGCAATTGCTTGTGTTTTTTGGAAGTGTTTCTTCCTCTTAAGGGGGTTCGCCAAAAAAAAATGACCAAAAAATCGAATTTCAGATTTTTATGTCAAACGTTTGTACACATTCCTACGGACATTTCAAAAAAAAAAAAAAGTTAAAAAATTCCAACAGGAAGTGCCTAAAATAAATAATTGAAAATTACAGTTCCGGGCGTCAGTGCGCTCCAGCCGCGTAGGACGGATTCTCGCGAGTTCAGAGCTACAGCTTCCTCTTTGGAACTATCCATACTTTCCGAACACACTTTTTCTGTTGCTACGCGGAGGATTGGTTCATACTTACTAAATTTCGGGGGTTTTAGGCAAGTTCATCACACCACCAAATCCGGTGTTTCTGGCGACGCCGAACTTCCTGAACTCCCCCCGGACTTCCAACGCACTGACGGTTTCTTTTTGATTTTTTTAAAAACGGGACCGTATCGGCCCATCACAATTATCACAATAAAAAGTACGTACTTATCACAGAAACAAAATTTGTTTCTGTGATAAGTACGTACTTTTTATTGTGATAATTTTAATGTGGTATTTAATACCACAAAAAATCTCAGCCCCGAACTTCCGAAAGTAGCTACGTCAAAATAATGGTCTGAACCTCGAAGTAACAGAATTTCAAACAACTTTCTTGTTCAGAGAACCCTTTCACGTTATAACCTTCTTTGTAGTTGGTTCAATATTATTGTACCTATTATTATATCAATCCAAGTGGTAGACGTCATATCTTAGTAGGTACTTACAAAATACGCGAGAAAATAAACGACGTGGAAGAATGAGCTCCTTTAATGATTTAAAAAAATGTTTTTCCTGCAAAGGTCGTACTTGAAAAGTTACGAAAACGGGTCCATATTGCAGAAAACCCGTTTCAATTATTTATAGGGCCTTAGGAAAAATATGATATTTGAATTCCGAGGTCTGGAGAGGGTGCATGACGTGGGCTGCTTCGTCGTCTTTTGATTGGCCGGGAGATCCTTCTCTCTCTCATCTACGCAAGTCAGCCAACTTTACTACGCGAAAAGTCGACCCCAAAAATCGAAAATCGGGTTAATAATTAGAGAAGGTCATTCGAAAATTGAGCATCGAGGTTATTATCAAAGAAGGTTATTCAAAAATCGACCCGGGCCGAGTGTTTTTATTCCGATTCTGTTCAGATTTATTATTTAGCGCTCTGGCGGCTCAGTGCCCAACTACTCGACGCCCAGCCTGGCGAGGTGTGATGTCAAATATGCCCGGCGTTCATTTCAAAATCTCTAACATTTCGAAAACAGCTCAGCACCTACCTATACGGATTTTCGAACTAAAAATGGGGGTTTATGGGTTTTAAAGGGTGCTGAATCCGAATATGTTGTCAGAAATGCTGAATTCTGACCTTTTCAAGAAGCCCATTGTTGCGCGAATCAACGGGGTCGCGCTCCGCGGTCCACGGAGGTCGCGGCGGAAAAACTGCTCTCCTGTAAAGTTGCATTTTCTCGAACTTCCGTGCACTTTTCTCGTGAACTACTGGCGATATCTTCTTGGTTTTTTTTTTCGATCGAAAAGTCTGATCCTTGCGCGTCTTTTACTCAGATGGTTTTTGGAGATTTTGATTTAAACCGTAGGTACGGGCAAAAGTAACCCGAAAAAATTGGTAGGCTGCCGTAGTGCTCACGGACGCTCGGGAAAAAATGCATAATATCGCTCCAGCGACGAATTTCCAAAAACTATCCGACTAAAATGAAGTTAAGGGTTACTATTGTACTGCGTAAAAATTTGAAAGTCGTAGGACAAACCACAGCTGAGAAATGTGCACCTGAATTTTTTTCGCTAATATAAAACTTCGAGTATTTGTCCAATTTTTTGTAGTGGATCAAATCATCTCAAATTCGGACTGAATACTCTCTGGTATGTGAGGATGTTTCAGTAAAAATTTGGAAGCGATTGAGTAAATAGTTTAGCAGGAATGAGGCTGAAAAGACGCCGGGCGCTGTTCCGCGCAGCTTTTTTGGCGAAGAGGAGAGAAAAATTGCATTTACCTATTATCATATTTAATGTCAGTTTGAAAAAGAGCAATAATAGCTTCCCATTGTGTCACTGTTGATGCAAGTAGGTAACTAGTTCATACAATTTTTGATAACGGTTCAATTCGGCTGGGTTCGGGCTTCTGACATCAGAATTTGGAGCTGTCCAACGATCAGAACCTCACCACGCAAAACAATATGGACAGGAGGAGGGAGGACGGCTAGGAAAGGTCACGTGAAATTATAATGATTCTTTGGGCTGGCTTTTTCGCAGCGAAGGTGTTTTGGTTTATTATTCTTGGAATAATACACAGGTGAACCTATACAGGTGTATGTTTTCGCGACGGAGGTCGACGACTCCGATCGGCCTCAAAATGTGAAATTATCCGTCTCAAGAGGTCTAGATTCCAAAACCAAAATGTCCATCCGCCGTCCGGGCCGTTTTGGGCAGTAGGAATTTTTTTTAATCTGAAATTTTGACAAAATACTTGGTTTACCATCTACCGAGTTGTGTCCGCAAGGTTTTCAGCCCGATCGCCCAAACCCGTGGGGCGCTATGGGGCTAAAATCGGGCTATGGGAGGGTTTTTTTAAGGCTTTAGGCTATGGGATCGAGTCAGGTGTCGTTTTCGAAGTATTTTTGGACGGAGAAACCATTTCTTGGGGTCCCGGAACGATCCGTATTCACTGTTGCGATCTGTAGGGCTTTCATGTGGCTACAAATGAGATTTTTGATGGATGCCAGGAGGTCAAATATTTTTCAAGTAAAAAACAAAAAAAGTTTGAAAAAAAATTTTTTTTTTGGTTTGATATAAAAATCACACAATTTAAAAAAAAAAAAAATTTTTTTTTTCATTGACACAGAATTAAATTTCTGCACAAGTAACCAATATCAAAGAATAATAAACCCTAGTGTAAAATTTGCAGCTTTTTTTCCACAGGTAGGTACGAAGGTTAGGAACGAGTACGAAAGCCCGAAGAAACAGTTGCGCCGCAGCGTTGACAAAACACATTTTTAAGGGAAGGGGACTTTTGTACGGGAAAAGGGACATTATTCCCAGTGAATTGGACTGTAATCAGGCCCGGATTAACGGGGGGGCTAGGGGGGCTATAGCCCCAGGGCGCACAACCCAAGGGGGCCACTTCGCCACCGTTGATTTTTTTTTTTTTTTTTTTTTTTTTTTTGTTGAAAATTAACAAACCGTTTTCCTTATTTCCTATGCTGATCTCCAAAAAATTGTTTTCCTGAAAAAGAGGGAGGTGAACGGAAAGTTTAAAGTTACCTAACTTCCACTTACTATACTACTCGAAAACCGGAACACCTCATGGAGTCGTCTATGTCTATACTCCCAACGCGAGTTATAGAACTCACGGATTTTCCACACTGATGCGGTGGTTCAGAGTTTGCTAAGCGGGTTGGACTCTGTACCGCATTTGGTTCATAAAAACAAAAATATTTGTTAAATTTTTGGATTATTATTCTTGGAATAATACACCTATGTTTTCGCGACGCAGGTCGATGACTCCGATTGGCCTCAAAATTTGACATTATCTGTTTCAAGAGGTCTACATTCCAAAACGAAAATGTCCGTCCGCCATCCGCTGTACAGAGCTTCTTAGGTTGTGTCTAAGGCCATTTCTGGCCCATCACAACCTTTCTCATACCTTCTCCTCTCTTTCTTCCCCCAGAGGAAGTGCACTTATCGTTGCTTAAATCTTCTTTCTTCTACCTTGTTCTTCAGATCTCCCCTAAGGGGAGTACAGTGGGCCCTCCCGTCCCCTCCAGCGATAGCCACACCATTCTGGTGTGCCTGGGTTGGACCAATGTTGAGGCGCCGGGTTTTAAAGGAGGTCGTTGGCTCGAAATTCTTTGGGACAGGAGTCATCGCAGCGGACCTGCCTACTGTTCCACCTCTTCTTGTAACTTGTGGTGTTCGGGTCGTTGGTGGCTGCGGAATGCAGCAGACCGTACCTACCTACTCTTCTACCTCTTCTCGTAACTTGCAGTTTTCGGATCATGGGTGGTTGCTCTCTCCACGTTTACTTGTCTGGTGGAGGGCGAGCACTTCTACAAAATTTCCTCCCCTCCCTAATACTAACACGACCAGCCTAGATAAAAATAAAATCTGAACACACATACAATTACACACACTGAAATTGAACCCGCATACAATGACGTCCGCCATCTGCCGTCCAGGCCGTTTTGGTCAGAAAGAATATTTTTAAATCTGAAATTTTGACAAAATACTCGGTTTACCATCTAGTTGTGCCCGCAAGGTTTTCAGCCCGATCGCCCAAACCCGTGGGGCACTATGGGGCTAAAATGGGGCTGTGGGAGGAGTTTTTTTTAAGGCTTTTGGCTATGGGATCGAGTCAGGTGTCGTTTTCGAAGTATTTTTGGACGTAGAATCCATTTTTGGGGGTCCCAGAACGATCCAATTTCACTGTTGCGATCTCTAGGCTTTCATGGGGCTACAAATGGGATTTTTGAAGGTTCCCAGGAGGTCAAATATTTTTCAAGTAAAACAAAATATTTTCGAAAAAAAGGTTTTTTTGAAAAATAAAAATCCCCCCAAACAAATTTTTTAAAAAAATTTTTCTCAATGACACAGAAATAAATTTCTGCACATGTAACCTATATAAAAGAATAATAAACCCTAGTGTTAAATTTGCAGCATTTTTATTTATTGTAAAAAGAATCTAAGTTTCTTCCTCTTAAGAAAAAAGTCTTTTTTCTTAATTGTAAAAATAGATTGCCCTGCATTCGGAGTGTTTTTTGACTGTTTTGACCCAGTTTTAGGTTGTGAAGCGACAGATGCTATTTTCTAGTGGTTTTTACGTGATACTCCTGGCCAGAGGATCCACTTTCATATATAAAATATATGTATATGTACATATATAAAGGGGGCCCCTTGTAAGTCTCAGCCCCGGGGCCCACGAGAGGTTAATCCGGCGCTGACTGTAATCGTCAAAAACATCCTGAAATAAATCAAAACAATTAGAGGTAGAGCTCTAGGATAAAATCGTAGGGTTTTTTTAACTCTATGCTGGGAATAACAGAGATGAAAAAGAAAAGGAAAAGTCTGTGAGGGAATTAATAATTAATTCCCTCACAGACAATTATTGTCTGTGAGGGAATTGAACAAGCATGTTGCCAGGTTGGTTCGTGCCCCTGTTTTTGTTTTGATGAGTCAAATCGTAATTCGAAGTCTAGTCTAATCATTGAATTTTTTATTGAGTGCGTGATTTTCGAGAGATGAATACTGTTACCCGTCGCAAGAACATGGCCGTCGGCACTCCACCCTTGGAAGAATAATTGGAAATGACACGCATGGGCCGTATGAAGGGACTCGGAAAGTGAGTCGGTTGTATTTTTCTTCTAAAGTAAGACTTCTTGCCAAAGGTTCCCGGTCAGCAGACCTACTACGACTATTCATATTATTCGGGTGCATGTATTAAATTTTACTGTTGAACCCCTCTTTCATGTAGCACGAGCCGCCACTGTCAACAGTATTGCCAATAGGATGCGTATTAAATACGCAAATTTTGCTGTGGTTGAGCAGTATTCGATGCATCGTCGAGCGCTGTGTCACTATAGTTTTCAAGACGATTCATTTATTCGCAAGCTTCTCGATAACTAGCACATACATACATTACTACATATTTACAGTTCTGAGTCTTCTGACCCAGGCATAATTTCATGTTCATAGATGTACATTAGATAACAGACAGTTACCAGGCATCAGCCCAGTGTTATTTTACACTTGTATAGCATCTCGACTACGTTGATCGACCCGATTGTCCTCGGCGTTAGAAAGGACAACGGTTTAGTGGAAGGTTAGTTGGGATGTACCGTATAGGGATAGGTCCGAAGTTAAAGGGGCCCTTTGTGTCCAAGCTGATCTGACCCTTATTGATTCTGGAGGACTCAACGCGGAAGGGGGCTATCAGGATCCCCTCTCTTGATCGTCCTCACTTAACCGCTTCTTCCTAGTCACTGCCAGTCATCTTCTCACAACTCCATTTGACTTGCTCCATTTCAGACGAGGGGAAAAAAGTACATTTTGAAATGGTGGAAAAAATAAAAAATAAATGTTGAAAATTCCCGAGATAAGTTCAATCACGACTTGAACCCCACCCTTTCCAAGCTCTGAAAGTTGAGCATTTGAATACAAAAGAGGGAAAGCAGTTTCTGACTCTGTAATATTTTAATTTATTCGGAACGGGCGAGGCGGCAGGGGGCAGTAGAAGTTGAGGTAAAGAGGGAGTATTTATCCTCAAGTTAGTAATTTCACGGGAAAGACTTGGGTTCCGACCCCCGTTCCAACCTTTCGAGTTCCATCTCTCCTCTCAGAAAAGGTTCCGTTATTAAGTTTAAACTTTGCCAATTCAAATAGAGGAAAAGCGAGCGGGACGAGGGGAAGTAAAACGGTGGAAAAGGGGTGAAATGCAGAAGAGAAAGTGAAACAGAAAGAAAAGAGATGGAAAATAAAAGAGGGAGAGGGGGTTTTTGGAAACAAACTTTTCAAACTTGTGTATGATAATGAATAAGGCCCTTGGAATGAAGGCTCTTTTGCCGAGATTATCCCTGAATATCGCTTAATGATTTGAACTGGTAGGAAGAGGAGGGAATGCCTGAGGGGTTGACTCTAACTCTATCGGGCAGAAAGTTTGCCCTCAGAAAACCTCTTCTCAAGATCAACTTACTCCGTTCCCCTTTTAAACAGTCAACGACGGTATCTCAATATTAAAGTGAGAAACCCGGTTAATTTTTTGGCTGAATTAGATATAAATTGTTTTTAATGTGCTCCTTGAAAATATCAAAATTTCTAAAATCATATTTGTTTTAAACGCACATACAAAAGAGGGGTACCGATTTTTTGTTCGAAAATCCTTCTAGTGGACAAAGCACTCACCGATATATCCACTGTTGTCAGGTAGATCCACAGTATTTTCGTTGTAGACACAGTATATAATACTTTTTTTAAATATATCCCGAAATCCCAAATTTTTCACAGAGAATAACTGGAAAACAGTAATAATTATTGGTACTCGTGTTTTTTTAAGAATATATTTTAACCCGGCCATCCCCACTCCCAATATTCTTGTCAACTAAGCCATCCAGTATGATGATACATTTTGAGCCAACGTTTTGATGTTTTCAGATTTTTATCGTACTATGCTCGCCAAGACGAATTTTTAAGACCAATTTCAATATTTTCCGACTGCGAGAAGTGCCTTAGAATAAAAATGAGCATTCTCCTCCTCGTTCTCCTCAGGCTGCAGCTCTAATATATTATATATAATAAGACTAGGGGGCTAAAGCCAGCCTCTAATATATTATACCTATATAATAAGACTAGGGGGCTAAAGCCAGCCTACCCCCGATCTCTCCCACCTGGCCTCTGACAACTTCTTCTTTCTTTTCGAAAACGAATTGTTTTTTTTTTTTTTTTCTTAAAGAAATTGAGGATGAGGGTTTTTTGAAATTCTAATTTGAACTAGGATTCAGCTTGGAAAAATGTATCTCTCACTTATAAATAAGAGGAGAGATATGAACCATCAGTAATAATTGAAAAAACGAAGGGACTCTAAATAGAGCCACATTTGCTGTTGCTTGCCTCAGTGTAATACAGGATGAACATTAGTTGGGTAATTCCACCTTAAATTTTGATCCAGTGTGATCGCTGTCGAGGGGGGACGGGAAATCCGCTATTTTGTACTTGCCTTTTGTCACAGAAACAACCCTCCCGCCTCCTCATGGCCATCTCGGCGGCGTCGGAGTAATCATTGAAAAACTTTAGACTAGAACCATTTTCAGCCAACTTTTTGGTGTTCTCCTCCACCTCGTCGGACTGGAGCTCCATTATAATAGATATCAGACTTTAATATAATAAGATTATTGTTAGAAATAGGTATTTTAATTGTTTAAATTTATTTCTTCACATACTGCACAAGGTTACGAAAACGACACTTCACTCGTAGGCTAAAACCTTCTAACCTCCCTCAGACGAATGGCATTGGAAATGTTTTGTATGCGAAAAGCGGTTGATTACTTACAGGCTGACAAAAAAAGGTAGTAAATAGGGAATTGCCATAAATTTGGAATGGGGTTCGATCAAAGCCATAGGGGTTTGCATAGAAAATAATACTAACTGAATCATCGGAACGTACGTCCTCCAGGGAGCCATACGAGAAACGCCAGCGGTCATCGGGCGATCCAATACAATCCAACAACATTCCCTCCTTGTCTGACCCGCTCTTTCCGTTTCCCTTCCGTTCGAACAATTTCCATCCCTTTTTCACCGTTTGTAAGAAACGCTAGGGTTGGAGGGAGGGGCGAAAACAATCTCCCTTATTTCTTTTTCTCGCCCCGATGTCGTAACAAGACGGATTTTATATAGACAGCCAACGGAATATATTACCTGCCTCGCCCATCACGCTCGCCTCAACAATCCCCCCTTTCCAACGTCAGTTATCCGTTCAATATTTAGCCATCCCTTTGCCACGTTTGGGAGTCATAATGACTGAGCTAAATTAAGGATTGTGTATACCGTCGTTGGAAATGAAACAGTTGAGTGAGAACAAGCATATGGATAATAAAAAAACTCGTTTCCGATTCGCGTTAATTGTTTCTCGCCCTGAAGGCACGTGTTGATTGTTTCGATAACATCTGTGACAGTTGAAATTCCCTCGGGAGTTTTGAAGTCGTATCCTAATCGAATGAACTTTCAGGTAACAGGAAAAGGGGGATCTACGTCAGTTGAACGCGAGTACCTGTAATTATGAAATCTTGGGTTTTATCCTCGAAACGGTCTATTCGGCACTGCAAGGCATCTGGCCCGGAAGAAAACGTTTAACCCGTTAGGAGGTTGTGATTATGCCTTCGCGTTGTTGACGAATCCTCATCGATTCCCGTTGAGGTTCTGATTTCTGGGAGAAAATTCCACAACAATTACCAAAGACCGTATTTCGTGTTGGTGATGAGGACAGCGGAGAATTTCAGAGGGAGAAGCCTGATGCATTATAAAGGTTGATTTATAGGGAATGCCGTGGAATCCCTCCTCGGCCATTGTCCCTCTCATGTTTACGACCCTTTAGCTTCCCCGTGCAATTAAAGGAACCTTTCCAAGGGATTGATCTAGGATTGATTCCCGAAGGGTGGTTTGCACGAGAGAAAGGATAAGCGCAGAGACGGAGACGGGAAATCCAATGAGAGAAGGAAAGAGCGCTCCCAAGAAGGATACTTAGAGGTTAAGAGTCTTTTTCTATTTGTCGTCTACCGGTTCAGCCTCATGGAATTCCGAATGGAAAAGTTGCCAACCGGATCTAAAATTTCCCCCAAATCATAATTGAAGGGTAGGGGAAACAGGGTGAAATGGGTCAGACTCCAAAATACAAAAATGTTCAGGACACTAAAATAAACGCTACCTATCAGCTCTTGGTAAGTAGTCTATTCAAGTTAAAATTTTATTACTTAGGTACCTTTGAATCTTTTTTTTTCTTTTTTTTTTTTTTTAATGGGCGTAAGTTCTTGCAACCAAACTTTCGGGAAATCAAAAAACTTCCTGTATGCTCTACTACTGATAGAATTGTGGGAGAAATAAATTTTCCCTGTGACAGCAATTGATTTTTCATGTTTCACATATATTTCCAGATTTTAACCCCACATAAGGGTTCAACATTCGGAGATGTATCTCATGGACGCCCTTTAAAAAAATCGTGCGCTACCTCACTCTTCCAATTGCTGGCGTTTTGAAATCATGATAAATTACTCCGTTTAGCTTTGTCAACCCGGAAAGTGTGAAATTTAGGAACACGTTTGCTATAAAATTGTATAAAACTCATAAATTTATGTAAGCCCGGACAAACTTAAAACCATGATTTTCAAAAGCGATTTCTACCACGATAGGGATTAGTCTAAGCATGTCCTATGGCCAAGTCAAGAGTTTTATATGGCTTTTTCAAATTTATTCGCTGTCAATGTTGATGTGACTGAATTCCGGTTCAGTCATGGGTCTACCCAGTCAACTCCTTATCTGATCTCTTCAATTTATTTTATGCTACTTTTATTCAGTTTATCAAAACTTAAACGGATCCTATTGTACTCTAACAGAATTTATCTGAACCAACTGGTTGCTTCACCAGTGTTCATTATTTTCTTACTCGATTCAATCAGACTTTGTTGTACTCCAGTCTGAATTGCATGCACTTTCATGACAAGTTGTCTTGTCAAGTGACTTGCTTCAAATCCAAACGAATTCACATACCCTGATATGTTTCGAATCTGCTACCAAGTTCAATAGGACTCACATGGTAAAGATTGATTTGTTCATGGCTCAGTAAGATCCGTTTGGGAAACAGCTGAAGTCTTTACGTTCCCATCAAATTTATCCATGGTCCGAACTGAACTGCTCTGGTTCCAATCCAATCCACTCTGCTCCAACACATCAGTCGATCTGATAATATCAAGATAGGTAGTGATAGGCTGATAATATCAAAAGATAAGTTGTGACTCACAACTTGTGAGTATATCCTAAGTATAATATACTTATCATATTATGATAACAGCTAGATAACAGCTTATCTGTTCCGATTGCAAATCCAATCCAATCTGCTTCCCACATCCGCTCTGACTCGGCTCATGTGCTTCTCATAGTTCATGCACCCGAGTCTTCCATTCTGATCACACATACGCCAATTACAGGGTAATTTTTGAAGGTGGCGGGGAATCGCCGGGGGCCATCGTCGCACCTAGGAGCGACCCAACGCGTTCGATGACGCCGATCCGGTCTGCTCCCCTGCATCGGCCAACACTACAATAGCATTAACGCATCGTAAGAAGCCTTAACTTGTTGGCTCGTAACGGCACAAGATGATCCCAGCTCGGTCCAGATATGATTCTCAGAAAGTGTTGAATGCGGCCCTGTTTTAGACCAGATGCCCCACAACTGGATTCAGATCGGATTGACGATAGCGGCGGGACATCTGAGAGAAATTTTTATTAAAACACTTCACCGCTTGATGTTCTCTGAACTGAGTTGACTCGGCGGCCACTGTGTCACCACAAGAAATGAAACAGTGCCCTAGTTTTTGACATTTCTCAAAGACGCGTCCTTCTTACGGGGTTCATCCTGACGATCGGGATTTCACCATAAAACGCTGCAAATTTTACACAAGGGTTTATTATTCTTTGCTATAGGTTACTTGTACAGACATTTAAGTCTGTCAATGAAAAAAATTAAAAAATTTTTTTTTTGGATTTTTATATTTCAAAAAACATTTTTTGGGGGGATTTTTTTTTCAAAAATTCTTTAATTTTTACTCGAAAAATATTTTACCTCCTGGGATCCTTCAAAAATCCCATTTTTAGCCCATGAAAGCCCTATACATCGCCACAGTGAAATCGGATCGTTCCGGGACCGCCAAAAATGGATTCTACGTCCAAAAATACTTCGAAAACGACACCTAACTCGATCCCATAGCTAAAAGCCTTAAAAAACCCTCTTGTAGCCCCATAGCGCCCCACGCCGTGGGGCCCACGGGTTTGGGCGATCGGACTGAAAACCTTGCGGGCACAACTAGATGGTAAACCAAGTATTTCGTAAAAATTTCAGATTAAAAAAAAATTCCTATTGCCCAAAACGGTCCGGACGGCGGACGGACATTTCGGATTTAGAATGTAGACCTCTTGAAACGGATAATGTCAAATGTTGAGGCCAATCGGAGTCGTCGACCCCCGTCGCGAAAACATAGGTGTATTATTCCAAGAATAATAAACCAAAATCAGAGTTAAATTTGCTGCGTTTTGGCAAAGACGTTTATGTAATCGCGACGGAGGTCGAAAATTCAGACCGGCCTCGAAATTTGACATTACAAGTTTCAAGATTCTAAATTTCAAAAACGAAATGTCCGTCCGTCGTCCGAGCCATTTTGAGCGGTAGGAATTTTTTTTTAAATCTGACATTTTACAAAATACTCGCTTAACCATCTAGTTGTGCTCGCAGCGTTTTCTGCGCGATTGCCCAAGGAGGCGCTATGGGGCTACAGGGGGGGGGGGGGGGGGGGGGGGTCCTAAGGTTTTCAGATATGGGGTCGAGCTAGGTGTCGTTTGTGAAGTAACTATTTTTGGACGTAGAATCTACTTTTGGGGGTCCCAGAACGATTCGATTTCACCGTGGGGATCTTTTTACACATTCGACCTATATCAAAGAACTAGATGCCCGCACGTGCTTCGCACGAAATATCAAATTTCCGTCCATCACCTATCAACGATGCACCCGTGGCGACGTTTAAGCGGTCAAAAATTCTTTGACAGAAGCGTCTGGAGTTCCAGTGCGTAGCCCTCCGACCAGCGGATTCCCGCCTTTGGCGGGAATAAAATGCAGATGGCCCTCAGTTTTTTCCACCTACCGTAGCGCATTCTGGTAACCTAAAGTGTGTACTATCTCCCGCTTCTTCTTATCTGATGGCGTATGTCATTTCGTCTTTTGACATTTACATCACTCATGACATTGCAATTTGTGTTCCGCTGCAAAAATGTGCAGAGTGACGAGCACTTTGAAATATTTTGGAAAGCACTTCTTCCCATCGAACCGACAATAAAATCGCATTTGTCCCTTGCAGCAAGAGAGGGATTTCAATCCATTGGTGAACCGAAAAAGATAAATCCCCTTAAAAACATTTCTCCGCAGAAGTCATTTTTCTCCACTAAGTCCGCGAAGAAGAAAAAACCCGGAAGGATGTCAAATACGACTGCTAGTGAGAAATTTTCTCTTTCCTTAAAATTATCATGCAATAATGAACAAAATTAAGTTCCGTTCCTTAGAATTATTCCAAAGTTTCGTTCCAAATAATTTCAATTTCTAGCCAAAAATTGTGATATTAAATATATTAATACAAATTAAATTTAATATACACAAATTAAATATATTAATACAAAAGTTGTGTTTTATTTTGATGAAACGTGCAATAATAATTATTGCGATAACTTTCTCGTTTCTATATTTTTTGTCTGTGTATACACAGGCATAGGAAGTGATCTCAAATTTAAATGTCTATCAATAATTGATAGATAGTTAATTATCTAAAGGTCTATCAATAATTGAAAGATAGGTAATTATTACCTAAGGTTGTGAAACGTTCTTAACTTCAGGTTACCAACTTAATTTGTTTAATAAAAACACTTCCATGTAGTATTACTTCAGGACTATAGAATTCGTCTAAATAGACCCTACGGGTCCAGCTTGTATTATTTAAAAAACGCTGCAAATTTTACACAAGGGTTTATTATTCTTTGATATACGTTACTTGTGCAGAAATTTAATTCTGTCAATGAAAAAATTAAAAAAAAAAGATTTTTTTTTGGATTTTTATATTCAAAAAATTGTTTGTTGGATTTTTTTTTTTTTTTTTTTCAAAAAATTGTTTTGCAACTTTTTGTTTTGTTTTTTGCTTAAAACATATTTGACCTCGTGGGATCCATTATAAATCTCATTTGTAGCCCCATGAAAGCCCTATAGATCGCAACAGTGAAATCGGATCGTTCTGAGACCCAAAAAAATGGATTCTACGTCCAAAAATACTTCGAAAACGACACCTGACTCGATCCCATAGCCCAAAGCCTTAAAAAAACCCTCCCGTAGCCCCATTTTAGCCCCATATCACCCCACGGGTTCGGGCGGGTGTCATGAGTGATGTAAATGTCAAAAGACGAAATGACATACGCCATCAGATAAGAAGAAGCGGGAGATAGTACAAACTTTAGGTTACCAGAATGCGCTACGGTAGGTGGAAAATCTGAGGGCCATCTGCATTTTATTCCCGTCGCCCATCAACTCCAAATGAAATTACCTAGTACCTATCAAACTAATCGAAGGCTCGCAAAAAATACTCGTACCCACCTACCGACGATCTTCGAATAACTTGTGAACGGGTTATCGCACAGAAATCGTTTTGTACCCGTTGAAATCAGCGCGAAAAGCTAATTTTAACAGACGTAGTTTCGTTCAAAACCGACGCCAAAAGTTGTAGGTACCGGGTTTCGGAGTTTCGAAAAATTTTCCTAGTAATCCCTTGTAACGACGCTATTTGACCCGTCTCTCGTCGCGAAGGAGCACCCGAAAACCGATGAAGGGGATGAGGGAGGAAAAATCAAGGTAGCCTATGACCATCGCGCTGGTTGTTGGAACAGGTCGCAATAAACGGCACGAGAATCGGTCATTCCGTTCAGGCGTGAAAAGGGAAAAAACAAACAAACAAATAGACAGACATTTCTCGGTTTTTATTAGGTGGATAATAAACCCTCGTGTTCAATTTGTAGCGGTTTTACACAGTAAATATTTTGTTAATAGTTTCTCTTCTTGCCGAGGCTCCACCTACCATGATCCAGCATCTCTGACCAGTAAGTATGTCTCACCGTCAGCCTGACGCCGCGGCGTCCGAACTGTAGCGTGCTGCTCTCACGAACACAAAGGGGATTACGGTCATTTGGTAGATTAGAGCAAATAGCAATCCTTAACCGGCAGGACCTGCTCATTTTCGGGTTTCCTCGAAATGACTCACTCGCCGCACCGGGCATAAATCTCCTTTGACTTGATGGGATATAACTACTGGTCAGTTTTGAAACTAATCGTCACCAGCATGACTCACGGAGACGGTCAAGTGAGCATCCGGAGCGGGTTCCCCCCCGGGGTGTCAAAGTCGTGAGGAACTGACCCTCCCGGCATAAGCCAATAATTCACGGGAGGGAGTCGGGGTAAAAGGGAAAAAGGCGATTTATTGGCTTCAAGGTTCGTAATGGGGGGAAGGGCCCGAGTTTCCGCAAATATGCCTTTTTCGACGTTTATAACTCGGGCCTTTTAAAATGGGCATCGGGCAGGCGCGTGTCCAGTCGTAAAATCCGGACAATGTAAACCTTCCCCCCACTTGACGGTGTTATTACTTTATTTCACGGACCATGATGAATGTGCTTGTATTGTAACAAATTGGTGACCAAAACATATCGAATGTTCGAAGATGATTGTCACGATGAGCTCTTTGAATTGATTATAAAATCATAGATCCTTCAAAAATCTCATTTTTATCCCATGAAAACCCCTTATATCCCCACAGTGAAATCGGATCGTTCTGGGACCCCCAAAAATAGATTAAACGTCCGAAAATACTCTGAAAATGACATCTAATTCGACCCCATAGCCGAAAACCTTTAAAAAAAAACCTCCCGTTGCCCCATTTTAGCCCCGTGGCCCCCCACGGGTTTGGGAAATCGGACTGAAAACCTTACGGGTACAACTAGATGATAAACCAAATATTTTTCAAAATTTCAGATTTTAAAATTTAAAATCAGAATTATTTTATTTAATAAAATAATTTTATTTAAAATCTGAAATTTTTGGTCGTTTTTGGCAGTAAGTAGTTACTACTTACTGCCAAAACGACCTGGACGCCTGGACAACGGACGGATATTTCGTTTATGGAATTTAGAATCTTGAAACTTGTAATGTGGAATTTCGAGGCCGATCTGAATTTTCCACCTCCTTCGCGATTACATAGGTGTATTATTTCAAGAATAATAAACCAAAACTGCCTGGGGCCTCCCCGCATGCTTTTGGATGGTTAGAAGTCGCGACGGAGGTCGACGACTCCGATCGTCCTCAAAATTTGACATTATCCGTTTCAAGAGGTCTAGATTCCAAAACCGAAATGTCCGTACGCCGTACAGTGTCCGCCGTCCGGGCCGTTTTGGGCTGTAGGAATTTTGTAAAAAATCTGAAATTTCGACAAAATACTTGGTTCACCATCTAGTCCTGCCCGCAAGGTTTTCAGCCCGATCGCCCAAACCCGTGGAGCGCTATGGGGCTAAAATAGGGCTACGGGAGAGGTTATTTGAAGGCGTTTAGCTATGGGATCGAGTTAGATGTCGTTTTCGAAGTATTTTTGATCATAGAATCCATTTTTTGGGGTCCCGGAACGATCGGATTTCACTTTGGGGATCTCTAGAGTTTCATGGGGCTTAAAATGGGATTTTTAAGGATCCGAGGAGGCAAAATATTTTCTGAGTGAGAAAAAAAATTGAAAAAAAAAAAAATTTTTTTTATTGACACTGATTCAATTTTCGTACATGCAACCAACATAAAAGAATAATACACCCTTGTGTTAAATTTGCAGCGTTTTTGCTAAGAGCCTACGCCTAAAATTCAAGAAACATGGAACTTGGTTAATAACCGAATATAATATATTATAGAATATTATATATGTATATTATATATTATATTTGTGTGTGTGTGCGAGGGTGGGTGTGTGCGCGGATGGTACAGAACCGGGACTTTTCAGTGTATACACACGGAAGAACGGGGACGTTTGGATTTAACCTGGACGTTTCTCGCGTCCCGATTCTAGCAATCGCATTTTTGGCCCAGAAAATGCTCCAAAAAGGTTTTCTTCCAGATATGTTGTGACTAGATGTCTTACCAATGAATGTCCTAGGCAACTGTATTCAAATGAACCCTTAATAATGCATTTTGAGCCGTTTTAAGGCCTGTGAAATGACGTCCCGGTATTGTACCGTACACCAATTATTCAGCTCCAAGCCTATGACAAGTGCTGCCGCCTAGGAAATGAAGGTCAACTATGAGTAACCTCTCCCCCGCCACTCCATCAAGTGCTGTTCTAAAAATAGCTCAGAATGATTGACAGCTCGGCGCTTGGAGAGTTTGGCTTCGGAAGGAGGAGATTTTCATTTCACCGGCGACCCGAGTGCGGTCCGCTGACGAGGAACGTAGGTACCTAAACGATTTACTTTGGGAATGTAGATACCAAAACGATTTATTTTGGGTCTACTGAAAATATAGGTACGTACCTATGAAAAACCGACTTTGCAAGGAACTAATTAATCTGTGTACTTAGGAACTAACCATTTATTTTGGGCCTGCTGACCAGGAACGTAGGTACCTACAACGATTTATTTTGGGTCTACTGAAAATATAGGTACGTACCTATGAAAAACCGACTTTGCAAGGATCTAAGCATTTATTTTGGGCCTGCTGACCGGGAACGTACGTACCTAAACGATTTACTTTGGGAACGTAGATACCAAAACGATTTATTTTGGGTCTACTGAAAATATAGGTACGTACCTATGAAAAACCGACTTTGCAAGGAACTAACCATTTATTTTGGGCCTGCTGACCAGGAACGTAGGTACCTACAACGATTTATTTTGTGTCTACTGAAAATAATATAATACCTATATTATTTTCCAAGCATATTGAATGCCTGGACCTGCTGACCAGGAACGTAGGTACCTACACCGATTTATTTTGGGTCTACTGAAAATAATATATTTTCCAAGCATATAAAATAATATATTTTCCAAGCATATAAAGTAATATATTTTCCAAGCATATTATGCTCGGCCGACCACTTCCTTCGAAGGGGGGGTTAGTTAAGAGTAGTGAGGGTCAACTATTATAGTTATAGTCTATAGTCAACTATTATAATAATAGTCTAGATGTCTAATAAGAATAATTCTTATTAGACTTCTAGATCTCTGACTAGAGGCCGAGCTGAGCAAGGCCATTTCATTACCTAGGGGGGGGGGGGGGGGGCTTGCTTCGCTCGATCAACTATTTCAACGCCCGGGGGGCTCGCTTCGCTCGACCATCCATTTTATCGCCCATGGGGGGCCTCGCTTCGCTCGACCAGCCATTTCTTCATCTAGGGGAGCCTCACTTCGCTCGGCCGACTCACTTCCTGGGGGGGGGGGGGGGGGGGGGGTATTATTGCGGGTCAACTTCTAGCTCTCTGACCACGGGGGGCCTCACTTCGCTTGGCCAACCACTTCCTCGGGGGGGGGGGGGGGGGGTATTATTGCGGGTCAACTTCTAGCTCTCTGACCAGGGGGGCCTCTCTTCACTTGGCCAACCACTTCCTCGAGGGGGGGGGGGGGGTCATTTATGATTGAGGGTCAACTTTTCATATTAGACTTATAGCACTCTGACCGGGGGCCTTGCTTCGCTCGGCCAACCATATCATCACCCAGGGGGGTCTAGCTTCGCTCGGCCAACCATTTCAGGTCAAATAGGGTGTCGTTTTCCAAGTCATTCTGGACGTTTTCTCGAGATTCCACATCTGCCCGAAGGTTGTACAGACTGTCACAGAATTAAGTTTTGCACAATTAACTTATAATATAAGGTAAGGGTTCATTATTCTTCAATATTATTGAAGAATAATGAACCCTTACCTAAGTAAAATTTGCTACTTTTTTCGTCCAGACTCCATAGATAGGTAAATTTTAATCTTTGAATTCTTGAAAATTCTGAATATCCCCCGATGAGAAATAAGTTCTTGGAAATTATTGAAAAATTGAACGTCAAAGTGTAGGTTTTTTAGGGGGTTGGAACAGGCGACCTGACCGTATCTATCCTATCATTTCCTATATGAAATCCCGCTTGAATTCTTTTTCATGTAAGAGAAAAGTTTTAGGATTAAATCCTAATTTAAATCCTATAAATTTTATAGGAAGCGGAGGAGATTTATAGAAAGACGCGAAATTCCGGATTAGGTACCACAGTTGAAAGATACTTGGTAAATTTTATTTTATAATTCGGGGGTAAAATGCAATGATCTGCTTTATGAAAAACAGCTCAAATACGGTTGAATACCCTTTTAAGCGGGGTTAATTTTCTAGGATAAATTTGAAGTGGTCATGACCAATTTCACCAACTACCTACAGTAGGTAACTCTGCACGTAGGTAAATTTTTATTGTTAAAAGTGGCGAAAATCCTGGATTAAACCTGATGGAAAATACAAGAAAAATGTTGAAAAATTAAGGGAAAATTGCAGGAATTTTTAGTTGACTGGAACATTTTCATTTCAAGAAAATACGTGCGCTGACGCTAAATTATCGTGCGGTAACGCGAATTGAATTTCATCATCTGGCGGTAAAATAATATGTTTTGCTACATGAAAAACCGCTTAAATTCTTGCTAAAGTGGGGGAAATTTTCTAAGATTTATTTGAGCACATTTTAACTCAGTTTTACTAACTACCCACTCTACAGGAAGGTAGGTAGGTAATTTCTATTGTTGAAAAACGCGAAAATCCTGGATTACCCCTGATGAAAAATATCGGAAAAATATTAACAAATGAAGGTTGTAATGCAAAGTTGGTTTACTCACCTTGGACAGAAACTAAGGATTTTCCTTCACGAAAAATCATGGAAATGATATTGAGGCAGGGATCTAGTGTGACTTTTTAGAGGTGGCAAAACCACTCCTTCGTAACTACCTACCTCCGTGTCTCGCGGAATATTGTTTTATTATTCTTGGAATACTACAACTATGTAGGTAATCGCAACGGAGGTCGGCGACTTGGATCGGCTTCAAAATTTGACATTATCCGTTTCAAGAGGTCTAGATTCCAAAATCGAAATATCCGTCCGCCGTCCGAGCCGTATTGGGCAGTAGGATTTTTTTTTTTTTTTTTTTTTTTTTTTTAATCTGAAATTTTGCCAAAATACTTGGTTTACCATCTAGTTCTGCCCACAAGGTTTTCAGCCCGATCGCCCTAATCCGTGGGGCGCTATGGGGCTATGGGGGGGTTTTTAAAAAAGGCTTTTGGCTTTAGGATCGAGTTAGGGGTCGCTTTCAAAGTTTTTTTGGACCGAGAATCCATTTTTGGGGATCCCGGATCGATCCGATTTCACTGTGGCGAGCATGGGGCTTTCATGGGGCTACAAATGGGATTTTTGAAGGATCCCAGGAGGTCAAATATTTTTCGAGTAAAATACTAATTAAAAAAAAAAAAAAAAAAAAAAAAAAAAAAAAAAAGATTTTGAGCTGATTTCATCTGTTTTTGACCAAGTACCCACTCCGTAGGTAAATTTCTATTTTCGAAAGACGCAAAATTCCGGATTACCACAGTTGAAAGATACTTGGTAAATTTTATTATATAATTCGGAGGTTAAAATTCAATGATCTGCTTAATGAAAAACAGCTTAAATACGGTTGAAACCCCTTTTAAGCGGGGTTAATTTTCTAGGATAAATTTGAAGTGGTCATGACCAATTTCACCAACTACCTACAGTAGGTAACTCTGCACGTAGGTAAATTTTTATTGTTAAAAGTGGCGAAAATCCTGGATTAACCCTGATGGAAAATACAAGAAAAATGTTGAAAAATTAAGGGAAAATTGCAGGAATTTTTAGATGACTGGAACATTTTCATTTTAAGAAAATACGTGCGCTGACGCTAAATTATCGTGCGGTAACGCGAATTGAATTTCAACATCTGGCGGTAAAATAATATGTTTTGCTACATGAAAAACCGCTTAAATTCTTGCTAAAGTGGGGGAAATTTTCTAAGATTTATTTGAGCACATTTTAACTCAGTTTTACCAACTACCCACTCTACAGGAAGGTAGGTAGGTAATTTCTATGGTTGAAAAACGCGAAAATCCTGGATTACCCCTGATGAAAAATACTGGAAAAATATTAACAAATGAAGGAAATATTGTAGAATTTTTTACATGGTTTTACATGGAATTTTTAGGGGGGCGGCCCACCTTTCGCAGGGGTTACTTGTACGAAAACTACCTACATCTAACTCAACCCCGAAAACATTTTTTTTTTTACTCATAGCCCCCCCCCCCCCCCCCCACCACCCATAAAACCCCACCGAATACCGAACAGCTCAAATACCGTTGAAAACCGTTTTAAGCGGGGTTCATTTTCTAGGATAAATTTGAAGTGATCATGACCATTTTCACCAATTACCTACCTACTCTGTACATAGGTAGGTAAATTGTTATTGTTAAAAGTGGCGAAAATCCTGGATTAACCCTGCTGGAAAATACAAGAAAAATGTTGAAAAATTAAGGAAAAATTGCAGGAATTTTTAGATGACTGGAACATTTTCATTTTAATAAAATACGTGGGCTAACGCTAAATCATCGTGGCGTAACGCGAATTGAATTTCATCATCTGGCGGTAAAATAATATGTTTTGCTACATGAAAAACCGCTTAAATTCTTGCTAAAGTGGGGGAAATTTTCTAAGATTTATTTGAGCACATTTTAACTCAGTTTTACCAACTACCCACTCTACAGGAAGGTAGGTAGGTAATTTCTATGGTTGAAAAACGCGAAAATCCTGGATTACCCCTTATGAAAAATACCGGAAAAATATTAACAAATGAAGGAAAAATTGGAGGATTTTTTACATGGTTTTACATGGAATTTTTAGAGGGGGGGGGGGGGGGGGAGGGCAGGGGTTACTTGTACGAAAACTACCTACACCTAACTCGACCCCGAAAACATTTTTGAATTTTTACTCATAGCCCCTCTCCCCCCTCAACACACCTCATGAGTTTGGGCGATCGGGCTGAAAACCTTGCGGGCAGGAGGTATGTAAGCCGAGTATTTTGTCAAAATTTCCTATTTTTCAAAAAAAAAAAAAAAAAATCCTGCTGTCCAAAACAGCTTGGACGGCGCGGCGGGCGGACATTTGTTTTTAAAATCTTGACCTCATGAAATGGACAATGTCAAATTTTGAGGCCTATCAGATCTTACACAAGGGTTTATTATTCTTTGATATAGGTTAAGTGCGAAAGGTTAAGTGCTTACTTGTGCGAAAAATAATTCTGTGACAATAGAAAACAATTTTTTACTAGGAAAATATTTGACCTCCTGAGATCCTTCAAAAATCCCATTTGTAGCCCCATGAAAGCCCTATTGATCCCCTCCTCCCCCCCAAGTGAAATCGGATCTCTTCGGGACCCCCAAAAATGGATTCTACGTCCAAAAATACTTCGAAAACGACACCTAACTCGATCCCATAGCCAAAAGCCTTAAAAGACCATCCCGTAGCCCCATAGCGCCCCACGGGTCTGGGCGATCGGGCTGAAAACCTTGCGGGCACTACTAGATGGTAAACCGAGTATTTTGTCAAAATTTCAGATTAAAAAAAAAAATCCATCAGATTCTGCCCAAAACAGCTCTATGCCGCTTGTAGCCCCATGAAAGCCCCGTAGGTATATCCCCATGGTTAAATCGGATCGTTCTGGAAACCCGAAAATGGATTCTCCGTACTTCGAAACCTATACCTAAATCGACCCCATACCTAGTAAAAAAGCTTCCTGTAGTCCCATTTTAGCACCATAGCGCCCCACGGGTTTGGGCGATCGGGCTGAAAACCTTGCGGGCACCAGTAGATGGTAAACCGAGTATTTTGTCAAAATTTCAGATTTAAAAAAAAATGCCTACTGCCCAAACCGGCTCGGACGGCCGACGGCAGTATTAAGATTGTACCAAGTTTTTATCCCACAAGTGTAGCATACACGAATTAACCTTACACACGTCCCATAAAGTAGGTGTGTACCAAAACAACGTCCCGTTTCTTCTGTGTGTATCCACACATGGGTCAAATTCATGGCGTGTGTAAGCGAAATTTTTTGTATCAAAATACTTCATTTTGCTTCCTGAACACGTTTTTGGACGTTTCGGCGACGTCCCGTTTCTGCACCATACACACACACACGGTTTCGCGTCCCGTTTCTGTACCATCTGCGGATAAGGGTGAGGGTGTGTGTGTGTGTGTGTCTGTGTTTTCGGCGTGTGGAAGTGAAACCCATCTTGCTATATAATAATATATCAAACGAGAATTTTCTTCTTCCAAAATACCCATTTCATCCATTTTCCAACAAAATAGGGTGCTGTCGGGCTGGAACCTATTTTCATCAATTCTTAAAAACGATGCTTCACACAAGCATTTTCCTGAAAACCGCTTGAATAACACTCACATAATATGTGATATTATCAAGAACGAGAAATGGGGAATAAGCTACTCAAACGAGGTTAGCCATAGAATATTATTTATTGAGAAAACATGTTCAAGAATAGGTAGGTATAGGTTCATTTTTTGAAGTTTTATCACACCTCGTAGGGTAGGCTGTCACCACCGTTCTCATCAAATTGCGCTCGCGAGATGAATGTACCTACATGAAGGTATGTACCTTGAATGTTGGTACCTAACTGAAACGAGTAGGTAGTAACAATATAAGGCATCTCTGGAATACATCAACATTTTCACCTTCTCAACATCCAGGCGAAATAATTCAGTCTTAGTTGATTTTTGATTATTTATTAGTAAGAACTCATCAAAAATAAATTCATTAATGATCATTAATTAGGAGACTTTATCCGGCCTTAGCTTACATACCGCAAGAACGACTATTTTGGTAACATTAAAAACCACAAGATTGTGGGGGAAAAAGGTAGGAATAGATAGGCAGGCAGCTACATCACAGAAAAATCCGACTGATCAAAAACAAAATAAGTAATATCTTCGTTCGATAGGAAAATCGCGATTCAGAGTAGTAGCGAACGGGGCAGACGACAGCGCTCTGCCTTCCTAGCGGACTCGAGAGTTACTACTGTTTTCATCTGTCCTTATCCGTTCGTAGGACGCCGCACTAGTGGCCTAATGATGAGACAAGTGAGGACGCCATACTAGTGGCCTAACGGTAAGACAAGTGAGGACGCCGTACTAGTGGCCTAACGGTAAGACAAGTGAGGATGCAGAACTAGTCGCCTAACGTACAACAGATGAGGACGCCATAGCATGTTGCATTTTATGGAACATCCGCGTCTCCCTTCCCGCCGGTTTTGGGCAGTTAGCTCACCGCTAAAGCATGTTCCATCCTAAATACGTATGAATCGTATTTCCTGGAAGGTCATTCTTCAAAAGTAGGTAGCCTCATAGGTATATAGTTCATTAAAAGTTGTTCTAAACGATTTGAATTAAATTTTGCACAGAAGGCGACTCAGGAGTAGCACAAATCACCGACCAATGAGGATCCAGTTCACCAATTGAAACACCGAGCCTCAAGTGACGTCACCCCAAACAGCTGATGGCATGTTCACACATCGACACAAATTCAAACAAATTCAAACATCGACTTGAATTAATTTGAACTTGAAATCATAGTTTTGATGGCATTTTCAATGTTAGGTGTCGAGTCTCATCTGTCTCTCTTACCCACCTGCACCTGACATTAAGTATTAGGAAATCTGTTACCTATAGGTAATTTAAAAAAATCTACGAGTAAAAAAAGCATGTCCATTCTCTATTGAACATCATTCACTTGACCAGAGTGTTTTGAAACCTAGTAAGCCAAAATGCTATGCACATTATCAAGACGCCATCTTCATCCATAATGCCTTCATTCATACCCTTCATTACTTCAATGTACACGGAACTTACATACTAGTGAAAACTTGCATTACAGCCATGGGAGTTTTCCCGTTTTATACAAAGACTTTTTCTGAAGGAATACTCGCCGTGCAAAAGTTGATTGCACCACTTTGGTTTTCTGCCCAACGGAATGATGCAAGAAATGGGGAATTTTCGTTGTTAACGTGAGGTACTTGAGGCTCGTTTCGAAGTGGTAGTGAAGAAAGGGAAACGCAATAGCTTTTCATTTCAGGATTTTATTATCAATTTAGTAAAATCTTAGGCAGTTAAGTTAAATTTATATCTGAGGTCGTTAAGTTGAGATTAAAATCTAGGGTTGTTGGAAGGGGGTTTACGTCTTTATAGGGAGGGTTGGGAGTGTTATGGGAAAGGTGGAGTTCAGTACGCAGGTCTGTTGTAATACGTAGGATGAAGGGGTTGGGGGGTTAACTCTAATACCATATTTTGCATAAACGCCACGCCTTCATCTTCAACGCATGTTCGCCTTTAGCAGGACTATAACTTAACCCTCGAAGATTTGGGCAGCGGAGCGTTTGAGGGAGTTTTGGGTTATTATTCGCCGAATCCACAACCTGGGTGTTCGCGACGGAGGCCAACAATTCTGATCGGCATCAAAATTTGACATTATACGTTTCAAGAGGTTTAGATCCAAAAACGAAATGTCTGTCCGCCCTACGCCGTCCGCCGTCCGAGCCGTTTTATGCAGCAGGAATTGTTTAAAAATCTTAAATTTTGACTAACTACTCGGTTTACGATCTAGTTAGGCCCGCAAGGTTTTCAGCCAGATCGCCCAAACCCGTAGGGCTAAGGGAGGGCTTTTATGAAGGTTTTCGACTATGGGGTCGAGTTAGGTGTCGTTTTCGAGGTATTTTTGGGCGTGGAATCCTTTTTCGGGGGTCCCAGAACGATTCAAATTCACCGCGGGGATCTATTGGGCTCTAATGGGGCTACAAATGGGATTTTTGAAGGATCCCAGGAGGTCAAATATTGCCATAGTAATTTTGGACGCATAATCCATTTTTCGAGGTCCGAAATCTTTTCGGACAATGTACAGCATTTTTTAATTAATTAATTTGTATTATTATTTATTTTTTATTTTTTCAAAAATATTTTTCAGAATTGATATTTATTTTCGAACAAGTACCTAAGCTAAGCTTAATAATTAAGCTTAGCTTTAATTATTAAAGCTAAGCTTAACCTGTATCAACGAATAATAAACCCTTGTGTAATATTAAATATTACAATAATTTTGCAGCATTTTACAAAAGCATAATATTATTATGCTACTACACACTCCTAGTTGTGTCCGAAAGGTTTTCATCCCGATCGCTCTAACCCTTGTGGTCTCTGTGGGACAAAAAAGGGTTAGGGGAGTTTTTTAAAAGGTTTTCGTCGACGGCGTCGAGTTATGAGTCGTTTTAGATGTATTTCTTGGCGTAGAATCCATTTTTATGGGTCGGAGAACCGTCCGGTTTGACCGTGGGGATCTATGGGGCTATGATTGGGTCTTTGAAGGAAGCGAGAAGGTCGAATGGAGTGTCGTTATCCAAGTACATTGGTATAATCCATTTTTCTGGGTCCCACATCCGACCAAACATTGAAGAGGAACACAGGTAATTTTATATATAAATACTTGCGTTTTTTATTTATTGTTTTTTAAATTTTTGAATATTTAAATTTTTTACATTTTTGGACAAACTCAGAAGGATCAATTTTTATAAGGACCTGTGAATTTTTATTGTTACTTCAGGCGCAAATGACCTAGTTGTTTAATAAAAATACATTTTTTGATTCATTCAATTTTTAATTTTTAAATTTACATTTAATTCCACAGCACGTGGGCATTTGTTGTACGTAGTTTGTTGTACCTCCTCTTTCAAAATAACGTAAATTCTACTGTCTACGCACATTTTTAATTTCTTACAATAATTACTTTATTTGCATAAATCACTGCCAGCATCACGCGAATCAAAGCAAATAGGGGCGTTAAGCAGACACAGGGTGTGTTAACTCGAAGTTGAGGCATGTTTCTTCCTCGTTAGAACCCCCAAAGTTCCCGAAACCTAACGGGGCAAATGTTTGATAGAAGTAATTTGCTCGGGAAAAGCAGATATTTCCCACATTTAGCTCACACGTAAGCAGCTCTGGAGGTTCTCCCCGTCGGCCATTATTTTTGATTGCATCCCAAGAGTTATGGCTCCAACACTGGGCCCTAACGCGTAGGCTGGAGGGGTAGTTAAGTGCTCATTTGAGAATTGGCCCGGTAAAACCTTCCCCACTTTGGGGGAAAGGCCGTTACAAATGAAGACCTCCGAGAGGAGGAAGAAATTTCCGCCTTTGCAAATCGCACCTAATCAAAACTTGGATATCTTTATATCACCGTTTCGGGGGCTCCCACGGGTCGTTCATCACCTCATCCTACCAGATGGGAGCGGATTGTTCGTGTAAACCGCCTTTTCCCCGCAAACTTCAGACGAGAGATTTACGCCCGTTCTAACTGAACTTCATTCACCTGGAGCTCCCAAAACACTCATTTGTTCATTTTGTGTGTTGAACGTAAGAAACATTACAACTTGATTAGGAAGATAAAACCTTGCAAATTTTTTTCAAGGGTTTATTGCCATTTGATATTGTCTATCAATTAATCCAACATGCCAATAAAAATAATTTTAAAAAGTACCTAAATAAAAATTAAAAAATACTATATAGTCCCTGCAGTTTACATGTTAGGACAGAAGTGGGACGCCGAAAAATGAATTCCACGTCCAAATCAGGTGTCACGGATCACCATTGTGATTGAGCAGGCACTAAAAAAAGGAGGTTTGCTCTGCCATCTTTCTTGACGTACCTAACTCAAGCGTTTGATAAAGTATGGCATGGTGGATTTAACTACAAGCTCCACAAGATGCTACCAGCAAAATAATATTTTGCTGGTAGCAGGACATAGGACAAACATAGGACATAGGACAAACAGTTCAGCATATTATGCTGAACTGTTTGTCCTATTTGTCAGATAGATATTTCCCGAGTTGAACATGACTCCTATTTGGAGGCTCAAAACGTACACGTAGGTTTACCCCAAGGAGGTGTACCTGGCCCATTCTTATAATATAAGAATGTCTGGCAAATCGCTGGTAAAGACCATATTATGGTCTTTACCAGGGATTTGCCAGAAAGACAGGAGATGACTACGATTTTGAGGTATTCATCAAAACATGAGTCAAAAACATGTTTTTAATATGTACGAATAGACTGGTTGCAATAAAATTTGCATATTTAATATTGAAAAGAAAAAATACTTCGAAAAAGACACCGCATCCATGACCGAAAAACCCTAACCGAAAAAACTCTCCCGCAGCCCATGTTTAGCCTCACTGAGCCCCACGGGTTTTGGCGATCGGGCTGAAACGTGGCCTGCGGGCACAACGTGATGGTACTTTAAATTGAGTATATCGCCAAAATCTCAGAAAAAATTTTTTTTTTTCTACTCATAACGGATCAGACGGCAGACGGCTATGGGGTCGAGTTAGGTGTTGTTTTCGAAGAATTTTTGGACATGGAATCCATTAAATGGAAAAATTTTTTGGGAGTACCAGACCGATCCGATTTCACCTCTATCTACGATAGGGCTTTAATGGGGCTTTTGAAGGATGTCAGGAGGTCAAATAAAGTGTCGTTTTCCGAGTAATTTCGAGGTCCCTCGCCGGCCCATTATACAGGATTTTTTTCTCGACAGAATTAATTTTTGCCCAGTGAACCTACTTATATCAAAGTAAACAGTTTGTGTAAAGTTTGCAGTTTAAAAAAATTTATTATTATTTTTATTTTTTATTATTTTATTTTTATTGTTAGGTACTATTATTATTTATTTTATTATTATTTAATTTTCAATTTTTTTTTTTCATTTTCTCCATGAAATGGAGATTATATTGTTATACCTATTACGCCAATATAGGGAAACGTGAAAAGGGGCTTCTTTTGTCGATCGATGACCTATTAAGAGTCAACGGCAGAAATCGATTCCCTTCGATAGAAACAATGACTTCCCCGTCAACTTCCCTCTGGAATATCTGCCCCTTCGACAGATGGCTCACTTACCCTTTTTCCGTGTCTCAAAAAGAATATTCAATGGGCCACATATGTCCCACCGATGGAACTCCGAAAACGCTTGGTTCAAAAATGTTGAATCTCACCTGGTTTTTTGAGTCTCACAGGACGTAGGAAGTACACATTGTTACAGCCGGAACTCACATCTTACGCCATAAATCACCGTCTGACATAATGGTTATGGGGAAGATACACTCTCGAGTTCTTGCGTTTCCAGGGGGGTTCCGTCGCGTGCCCGTCACGCAACATGTGACGCGAGAAAACACGGAAAGTCTTTCAGTCACACGGGTCAACTTTCGATCAGCTCAAATGACCCTAATACGGGACAACAAAGCCTTCGAAGGGTTCCTTCCCCCCGAAGAATATTCAAAACGGCAATCGAACAGACGTCATACGCCCGTAAATAAGACGTCATTTAAATACGAAGGGTAACACGATTCGGATGTTATTAGCCGACCGAGTTGAATCGCTATATTTCAGCTGTCCGCTCACAATGAATTTCCAGTCATGAATGCCCAAGCGTGGAAAATCGAATTTACGAGTTCCACGTGACCCCTTTTTTATACTCTTGTCCATATCAAACAATTTATTGATCGAGCAGACTCACATTCGTCCACAAACGTTATATGAAAAAAAGAATATTTTTTGAATATCTCCATCGATATCGGTTGTTTTTTGTAGCATTAAAATTTTGATTTCAGGGGAGAGTGAAAATTGAGCTGGACCATCATAAGGTTTGGCTAACCCTAATAAAGACGCTGTGAAACTTTCGTCGCCGTTTTCAAAGATGCCAGTTACAGGATTTTGGTGTGTTCAGGATAATATCCTGAATCATATATGATTCAAAAATCTACATTCAAAAAAAATCTACAAACATAATCATAATATATTATGATTATGTTTGTAGATTTTTTTTTTAATATCGGTGTTCAATCGAAAACGTTAATTTTACAGTGTTCAATCAGAAATCATAAGGGTGTTCCATCGAAATTATCTATGTACTACGTAGTATTCTCTTATTTTTGTAACAATTTTCGATTTTGGGGTGTTCAATCGACGCAAAACGTATTGCCCTACAACTTTCCTTTGGGTTCAAACTTCGTGAGAATCCGAGTTTGGCTTCCACATTGAAAAATGTTTTTTTTTTTTTTTTTTTTTTTTTCCCCTACGAAAATATGGCCAATGTGAGCCGTCCTCCGTTTTGGGCAGGAGGCATTTTTAGGAAATTCGAAGGAATCTGAAATTTTTGACAAAATGGTTGTTTTACCACCTAGTTGTGTCCGCACGGTTTCAACCCGATCGCTCAAATTCAACACGGTACTTGAGGCCATACACGATTATCAAATAATAATAATAATAATAATAATAATACCTATTACCTATTCTATATTCTAGTAGGTATTCTCTATTTTAGTCATAAGTAGAAGTACGTAAGTAATAAAGTAGTATTACGACTCTGAAACTCTTTTCGTCTGTCTTCTAACCTTACACATATTCTTCTCAGGGAGTAAAAATGTTCAATGATCGTCCGATAGAAATGAAATCGGTTCGTAGCCCCACTCGTTTTAAAGGACTCATTAAGAAGAGAATATTTGATGAATTTTTTCCATACGTTAAGTCTAGGCTAGGCGGGGTTAGGTTCCCGCAGATAAGTTCCATTTTATTCTAATTCATTGCATTTAAATTCGGAAACTATAACGAACGCCCTCATACGAATAGTGCGGGAACTTACCCCCCACCTAGCCTATCCGGTTAGCAATTGTGATTTTATTATTTATCTAGTGGATAGGTTCAATGAATTCAACTAAAATGATGTGTGGTGGTAAAAAAGCGAAGTGTTTTCTGTGTTTACGAATCTTTGTTCTTATTTTCATGCTGGTATCTAAGTTTAAGCGAGTGTAAGTTTTTCTATTCGAATAAAAAGGCTTTTGGAAAAAAAAAAAATTAGTTGCGCATCTTTCAGGAGCGGCTCTGATAAGAAAACTCCCCGTGAGTTGCGACGGCGAAACGCACTCAATGCAGAGGCGGCTTTTATATCAGTTTTTTGAAAGACAAGAAAAGGCAATATCTCGTTTGGTGGCACGAGGGGATGATGTGGATCGGTCTTTGCTCGTCTTGTTTGACGTGTCAACCGAGAAACACACTTTATAAAAAGAGCAGGAAAAAAAGGAACAGTTTGGGGAGCGCATCCATCAATCTGAATATCCGTCAATATCAAACATTCTGGGGGATTTGAGGTCCGTAGGGGGGCTGCCAAAGTAAGTGTAATTTTCAGCTTCTCGTAGACATTTTGGTAGTGTCCATTGTTTGGTCATAGCTGTAACAAATTTTGCCATCAACTTTTTCACTGTGATTTGCTTACGCTTTGATGGGTTAAAGCAAATTTATGTGATGACTATGTCCTCGGGAAAGAAGTGTGAAAACAATAGGGAGAAAATCTCTGTTCCATTGTCTCACTAATCTCTTTAATTTCCTAAACCACCTCGAGAACGCGCGATTTTTTTTTTTTTTTTTTCTTCTTTTTTTTCTTCCCTTCAAACTTGGACACGGTCCAACAGGGTTTAGGGATTTCCCGTGAATATTCCATTCCGGGGGCACAAAAAGAGTGAACCATAGAAATAACGTTGAAATTATACAAATTAAGGATGGAAGCCGGGTGCGAATCAAATGCGGCGTGAAGGATCGATTCGTCATTTGGGCTGTGACGCGAAAGGAAAAACATCCTGCGATTGGTGACAGTTTTAGGATGGAGGAAGACACTCCGGTGTAAATCGAAATATAACGCGGAGTGTATCAGCGGTTGGCGCTGTAAAAAGTAAAATTTAGAGTGTCAACCGCTGATACACTCCACGATATATTTCGATTATACGGTCATTTAATGGTCATTTTCCCACAGCTGGCGATGAGTGAGTGAGGGTGTCAGTTTCTAGCGGGGATTATGGTGGTCTGATACTGATCTGAGCCATGAAACGCTAGGAAGCTCGTTTGAAAAGGCGTTGACGGGGTTGGCCGCCCGTAACGAAAAATTTATCTCTTCATCTGGTGCTTTCCAAGGATAAAACACTATCTGAGTTAATTAGTTCCCGTAAAACCCATTATTTTTTCACAGGGCTTTCCTACAGAGAATATCACGGCTGTTGGTCCATTATGTACATTATTTATAATGATGTACATAATGGATTTACTACTTATACATAATGATGATAATATTATTATCAATACCATGTTGATAACATAATATGTATATTTGAGGTTTTTTCCCCCCAATCGAAGAACAGGTGACATCAATCAAACAGAATTTCGATCATCACGCATTTACCAAAACCAATACCTACCTAATTATTTTTGACTACCCATTAAAAATTGATTGATCAGGTGCTAGTGACGATAAATTGTGATTCCTATTATTTCTGACCTTTTAAAATAAGAGAGATAATAGACTCAATTTGAGTCACTCAAACATAGAAGGGCTTTATGAGCGTTTAAAATTATTTTAAACGCTCATAAATTATCCTGCTATTAAATAGCATTAAATCCTATAGATACAACATTTGTGTATTTCTAAAAGTTGATGAGTTTCTACTTTGTGCTGATACAAAAAACATTGTTTGGAATCAGTACTCAGGGTTGCCGAATGTCCTACTAAGCTGAGAACAATCTTCGCGGTCAACAGCTTGGTGTTGACTTATTTTAGGTAGTACCTAACTACCACAAGGTCAACATAATGATACCAATTTAATCATTAAAATTAAAATTATTAAAAATTAGCAAACATTTGAAATTATGATTACTATTAAATTAATTTTAACTGCAAAATGAATGCTTCATGCTGGTTTTACGGGTAAAAACACTTAGCAATTTTTTTCTCACAACTGCCCCACTGAGCCGCGGATGACATTTCATTTTTGAAATCAACATAGCATGTTGTGACACATCATAATTTGTGTTATTTTAATGACAAATGTTGAGGCCGATCAAACTTTTCGACCCCTGCCGCGAATACATAGGTGCATGATTCCAAGAATAATTAACCGAATTCCGATTTAAAAAAAAAAAAAATTGCATTCACAGAAACTGTTATTGAAAATGTTAAGTATACCTATTCATAATAACAGTTATTGTAACATTTATTTTCTACCCACCGCGGATTCGGTGCACCGTATCCAAATGACTATGCTTCTTGTATGGCCTCAAAACGATACGAAATCCAGTTCGAAAGCACAATAAAACAAGCAAAGCCGTAAATTTAACCGTAAATAATTCCGGGGAGCGTAGTATGAAAATGAAGGGCGGAAAAGACCTCTTCCCCCACTTCGGTGCCCAAATGAGTTTCGGGAAGTCCAAATGTGATGCGGGAACGATGAGCCGAAGGGTTGGGGGCGGGTTGTACCGGGACAATACTGTGTCGAACCCCATTATTCCCTTCAGTTATATCAGGAAGGGCAGAGTTGAAATGAAAAGTGGTTCAAATGGATGGTGGCGGGATCTGGCGGGAGGGGAAGAGATCGGGGTAAATTAGGCGCAAACTGCACAGAATAGGGGGGGTTAACAGAAGGGCCAGGAGAGGGGAGAGTCAATCCGGTGAATTATAATATGAGAGAGGGAAAATACGAAAAGGGCTGCAAGTGAGGGGCAAAAGGCACAATGGCCCGGAGTTGCAACAATACGATGGCAATCAGTCATCCCTCGGTATTACACAAATTGCGCTCAACAGTCCCATTAAAATTACCACCCGGGCTCGGCAAGCGGGGAAGTGGATGATAGAAGTTGGGCTGTCGTTGGGTATATCGCTGAGTGGAAACCTGAATAGGAGCCACAAGACCCCTCGTTGAAAAATTATGGTGCCATATAAAAAACAACAGCAGCAACAAAAGGTGGCAACAAAATTTGGAGAACGAGATCCTTGAATGTGTTTTTTTTCTGGATAGGTCATCTATCAAAAGTTACGAAAACGGCCCAACATTGAAAAAAAAAAGTCCCTATTATTTTTAGGATCTCAAGAAAAATATAATACCTACATATATGAAGGGTCCAGAGAAGGAAGGGGCTAGCAAACAATTTTCTCATTTCGAGAAAAACGAATTTTAAAGTTTGTGACTCGCCTAAAATGTAAAAACATGATTGCGGGGCTCTCAAGCAATATAATATTATTATTATAGATTTATTAATATACATGATATAAACCTTCATGTATGGTGATGATTTTTACGCCGTTGGGGGTTCGGGTGACCCTATATCCTCCCGTTACAACTACACAAAACCCTGTTTGTACTGGAAAGCAAGGGACTCCCCGTAAATCAATAATAGCTGAGAAAGAAGCTGGATTGAGAAAACAGCAAAATTGTATTAATGTGAAGTTCCTTCAACATTTTTCAACAATAAAATACATTTCAACTCCTCAGATATCCCAAATAAATTACACAATAAACACATTTTAATTTTTCAAAACTTTTTTATTACCTACAGCAAAAAAGTGTTTTTTATATTTTTATTTTTTCAACACTATTTTCAACACAGGCATCGTGCAGAGAAGCCACACACAAGCGTTCTTAGCTCCTTACTCCCCTTTTCCGTAGGACATGAGCCCTTTCTTCCCTGTATACGATAACTTCAAATGCGTTTTTGGCGATGATAGAACCCCTTTCAACCTTGTTTGAGTGGTTCACCGTAATCAACTCCTCAAGGGCAACATATTAGAGAGTTCCTAAAGCCACTTTTTGCCCAACGGTGATGAGTTACGGTCGACGTAAGTAACTCGAGATTTCGTGCATGCGCAGAAATAACGGCGATAACTTACGTCCTTATGCCTAACGTCGAACGTTATTGCCGTAAAGATACGGCGATAAACTTACGGTCTTAAGGATAACGCCGTTAATTTCGAGCAATAGAACGTAAATAGTGGCACTTTAAATTTAGCGTGACCGTATCTCTGTTACGGTCTTATGTGAAGTTAGCTTTTCTTTGATTCTCCCTAGACAAATCCCTTACGGCGATAAAAATTAACGGTCGACGTAATTCGGATGTTTCTTCAGGAACTCTTTATTACCAACCTTAACTCAGAACCGACAAAAATTGCAATAGCCCCTTTCTTCCCTAGGCATAATACATATTATACATTATACATATCATACTACATACTACATACATATTATACATATCCCTGAAATTCCTGGAATTCCTATTTGAAAAACATAGTAATATTATATTCAAATATTAATGTCACATCCTGAGAATGGATGTGACGAGCACCGCTTCTTCCTGTTTTTGATTGGTCCAAGAGATCCAAGTTAGCCAACCTTGCTACGCGTCAACCGGTTTTTAGGGACATCAATTCACTTGACAACAACCTTTAAATTCTCCCGGGAAGTTTTCAAACTTTTGGCAGTCAGCACAAGGGATTCACGTTGGCAATTCGCAGTTCCTGGAGTCTTGAAGTGATGTAAACAGGGTTGCCGTGCCCCGTTCCCAACAGCTCGATGCCCTGTGAGGCCAAATGTTTGTCGTCACTGACCTCTGCTTTCAGTTCAAAATCTCAATAATGCCGAAACTAGCTCTGAGATTTGGATTTCCGACCTCAAGATCACGGGAGTTTTAAAGGGAATTCGAATGAAATGTTACAAAATTTATGTATAATCCAAAACTCCGACATTTTCAAGGAGCATCCCAAGACATTTGATTTAAAATTTTAGTTTTATAGAATAACTTTTAATATTTGATAGATGATAATAATTATTATCATTGTTATAATAATTATTATCATTGTCAGTGTCTCTGATTTCTTACAAACCAAAAATTATAGACATGGCAGCGAACTTGGTAACAGTTTTGTTCAAGAGAAATTATTATAAAGGACAATAATTATTATATTTGGGTTTAGATCTAGTCTAAGCACCCAGCCATAGTCTCATTAACAGTAGAAGTAATCTCAGAACTTGCTAAGGGTGAGGGTTGTTATATTGTGGGTAATAAACCTCAATCATTATGTTTGGGCTTGAGAAAAGCTTCTGGTTGAGTCTCATGCAAGAAATTAGTTGGCATTTTTAATGCATTGAATGCTATTAAATAGCATTAAATTTTAATGCTTTGGCCAAGTGGGAGAGTATGTAGGAACACTTCTTGAAACCTCGATGTTGAAACGTAAAAAACCCGACTATGTTGAAAAGTAAAAAACATGTCGATGTTGAAAAGTAAAAAAAACACGACTATGAGCGATAAAGCTACCTTTTCCTTTGGTATTCCCTAGGGCACAGTCCTAAGGCCGGTTTAATTTATGAAGCTGTATCAACGGCATTGGTAATAATGTCAGATATAGTTACGTATATTACCTATGCCGTTGATATAGCCATGAGACTCTGTGGGAGGGGTTTTTGGCCATGGGGTCGAGTTGGTTGTCATTTTCGAAGTATTTCTTGACGTAGAATACATTTTTGGAAGTTTGAGAACGATCCGATTTTCACCGTGGGCTTTCATGGTGCTACAAAAGGAGCCTCTGTAGGATGTCAGGAGGTTGAATGAGGTGTCGTTTTCAGACTAATTTTGGATGAGGAATCCATTATTCGGGGTAACACATCTGTCCAAACACTGGCTAGGAATTTTTTCAATTTTAAATAATTTTTTGTTGTCATAGAATTTATTATAGGAATGGGCTCTTTTAAAGAAATTAGTTGCCTGCATGAGACGTGAGGTCAATGTATGAAAAGCCTGTGGAATACACACCTAGTCCGCCATGGATACAATTTCGAAAAGTACATAGTACAGTTGATAATATTTCTTTACTCCACCATACTGTGTACATTCCTAGATTGTTTTAAGAAGGTTCCTAAAAACAAATTGTGTGCAGTATGCCGTACGCCATACCAGTCCACGTTTTTTTCTTTTTTTTTGCTCTACTGATGGTTTTTATCAGATTCTGAAACTTTGACCCAAGCAGTGCTGTGTGGGGTTTAGTTCATTTGTTCAACGGTTAAAGGCCCTGAAGGTTTCTGATTCGGTTTGCTACTTGTGGCAGCATTAGGCGTTTTTGAAGGGTTTCGACCAGGTATGCCATTTATTTATACTGTAAGAATATGTAATGGTAAACGTTTAAAGGGTGATCTCAGGCTGTCCCCAGCTTCCCAACCCTCTTGAGCCGAGATAAATGACGGTATAATTGATGGAAGATAGGATATGCAAATGCCCCTCCAGAAGGATTGTTTTAATGAACAATTATTATTGGGAATCGGATTGGGTTGTGTGGGGGGGACTATCACATAAAGCAATGCGGTAATTAACTCGGGAAATGCTGATTTCTTGTTTTCCGCCCCTCCCACCTTCGCAGAAGCTCCTCGACGGGCTTAGAGATCGGTATCAATGTGGTTCATTCTCCTCTCGTTCGTGTTCGCAACATTCAATAAATTTCAAAGGAAACGTTTGAAAACGATGTTATCGTTTTTGTGAACCCCTTTGGGGCCCTCCCCGGGATGTATTTGATATCTCGATATTGTACACGCCAGTTCTCTCGATGGTAATGAAATCGTGTCTGCTTCTTTTCTCATACGGCGGCTTAATTGCACTTTGTGAAAACACACTATACAAACTTGAGGTGAGATGCGGGAGAATTTCATTTCAGCCGGTTGAATGCAGGAAAGGACGATAGTATAACACTCGGGGAAGGGTATTGTGATACATCTTGAGCCCTGAATATCGAGTTGAGGGCGCCTTTCAGCAAGAAGTGGATGGGACAATCCACTTTTACTGATCCAGAGAACGCACCCGGGCGTCCATATTCAATTCAATTTCAAAACAATATATTTAGGTAAGCTTTTTCGTATGCACCGAAAACAACCTACCCCGTTCTACGTTACAACTCTCGAAACACTTTTTTGGTTTATTATTCTTGGCATAATAAATTTATGCGTACTTGTTTACCTTTGTTGCTTGTGTGAACAGCACGGGATGACTTTCAGTCGGGTTCGGTGTGTCGATCTGACTGCTAAAACCCGGAGGGCCTCGATATTTGGGTTTCATTGGGTGCTGAGAGTCCGTAACGACCTGCTCAAGCTCAACAGGCGACCTCCCATGCTGCGCGAGGATCAACGCACTGAGCTCTGCTCTTCTGCAACATTGGGGTGCTGCACAGTGAATCACTGTCAGTGATTCGAGTAAATGGTGTTTCGGGACAAAAATCATTTGAAGGCCAATTCTTACTCAAAATGATTGGCCGATTACGAATATACCCCACCCATTTGGTCGGAAAGGAATCAATGGTAGAGTTTTTTTCCAAAAAAAGGTTTAATTCTTCAAGAGCCTTGTCCCCGCAGCTCTCGAGTCTGAACACCGTCTGGGGAAAAAAGAAAGATGTCCCGATGCCTCTCCTTCTTCGGGTGGATTGACATCACCCATTTTTCAAAAACGCGCATTTTTGGGGGTATTCTGAATACAAATTTCCACTTATGAGCGAAGATCGCAGGTAGACGCAAGAAATTCCTTCATGATTCGATTCAGTGGGTGAGTGAACAGTTTACGACTAAAACCCCGAACCGAGTTACTTTTTTGAGAAAATGTTTTTACAATTTTAAACGATAAAACATAATTCATTGGACCAGTCATACCTTCCAGAGACATTGCCAAGGCTCATCCCTCGAGAAACAAGTGATTGCGATGAAAGATGTAGCAATACAGTAAAGTTACTGACGTTCAGTTCTGACGTTTAAATGATCCGTAGTTGAAACCATTGTGTTGCTAGTTACAGGCACCGGCGTGAATAGGTCACTCTCATCGCGCAAACAAATGTCTTCTGTTCACCTCTGGACCTTCCTAAACGTAGTGGCAAAAGTGTTAATCGACAATAAAAAAAGTTTCACTTTCGAATTTTGTGCATGACTCGAATCACTGTGTGCCGGAGGACCTGGAACACTTGATCGGGTTTGCCCTGTTTTGGGGGAGTTCGGCATTCCATACTTTGGGAAGTTCCAGCCCTCCAGGGACACTCTGCTCAGGGTCTTGAGAGGAAAAAAAAAAAAAAAAAAAAAAAACTGGCTGCCTCTCCCCAGGTTCTGCCAGGCTGCTACTGGTGGCAATATTGGTCGAACATTTGGGACCGAGAGTCGCGTTGATCCCTTGCTCTTGTTCTCGTCGCCATTATTCCTTGCTAGATCTTGGTAGAATGATGATAATAAAACGAAAATGATAAAATAAAATAAATACCTACTCAAGGTTTAATAAATTGTTTGATAATAAATGTAAGCTCTGCCAGACGGGCCTAACAATATTTAACGAACATTAGGTAAATGAATTTTGAACAAAATATTTCAGAACAACACGTATATTATACGCATGTTTTCCTTGTTGTTGTTGTCGTTGTTGTTGTTCGTTGTTCTTCTTCTTCTTCTACACCTGTGTTTTGGGGGTCACAGATTTGGATCGGCCTCAAAATTTGTCATTGTACGTTTCAAGACGTGCAGATTCCTAAAATGGATCCCGGATCCTCCAAAAATTGGAGAGGATTTTTTTTTTTTTTTTTTTTTTTTTTATTCTGAATTTTTTTATTTTGCTTATTATTTTTTACGTTAATAATTTTTTACTGAAATAGAATTCATTCTGGCAAAATTTTATAAAAAATAGGTAATAAACCCTTGTGTAAAACTTGTAGCTTTTTTTTTCCAGCGGGAAAGTGCTAGAACCTTCAAGATTATTATTTTCCTCTTCTCGCTTCAGCTCCCGGACGGACCATTAATAAAGGCCCGCTCGCCAATCCATCACCTTGACCCTTCGCCCTAAAAAGTCTTTTTCGGGAAGCCCTTCCTATATTCCTCCCTTTTTCTCTTTTGCAGGGAGGCACTTTCCCTCGGCCATTTACTTAATATTTTTTTACGGGCCTCGTTCATCATTTGCCCCGCGGTGTCGGCCCTGGCACACGTTAAAGCCCTTAAGGTTCGAATAAGCTCAATGCATCTTGCCGGGTGACTTCTGAAACGCTTTGAATCATTCATGGGGTTACAGCCGGAGTATTTCATGATTATGAAAGGTTTTCCGAAGTTTTTGACATATGCACGAATGATGAAATTGAAAATAACCACTCAATGCAGTTGAACATGGAAAGTGCGATGTCAACCACTGAGATTCGTCATTTATTCAGGTTATCGACAGAGGGTATGTTGCTATGTAACTGCTGTCTCCTTACTGAAGGCCTGAGAAAGCCTTATGTTTCTTTCCCGAGAGACCCTCACGTGAAACCCAGTTCTGATATCCTCAGACATAACACTCTTTCAGCTTTTTCAGCCTCCCCTGCACTAGGAAAAACGACATTTGCCCCCTGAGAAATATTGACGTTACTTTTTTCGCCCCTTCGACGACAAACATGGAGCAAAACGGGATGGACGGTGAAGGTTGGTTACTTTCAGCGTCGGTATCTCCTTCAGTTCATTCAGTATGGACTTGGGTCTTGGTGCTGTCTTACATGTTCTATTGAGGGTAGTGCATCCTGTTTACTGCTGGTTATCGGCCTTCAACACTTCCTCTAGGATGCGTTAGCCGCATCCTTAAGATGTGCCCAGGATGGACCACATGGGTGGGTTTTGGAGGGATGCCAATCCTAGCGCTTCCCTAGTTGCTGGAACAGGAACCATCACAACCTATCATGCCATCTACCGCAGCTACCTCCTATGCCACCTCTTCTTATAAATTTGATGTTCAGATCGTCAACCTACTCTTCCGCCTCTTCTTATGTCTTGCAGTTTTCGAATTCTGTTTTGTTGCTCGTTCGAGGCCCCCTCGAGGGCATCCCGCCTGCATGGTGATCACTATCACCACCTCTGCTCACTCTCAATTAAAACTGCTTGAACACGCCCACACGTAGTTACCTCTGCAAAAGGGATTAGCGAACGGAAGTCGGACGTACTTCCTCGCTCAGCAGCTAAAACGCGAATACCCTCTTTAGCGAATACGAAATGGCTGTGCAGAAGGTGTACTCTACTAGGGGGAGTATTAGGAGCTGCACAGCGGTAGCCCTTGACAACTAAAGAGTGAACTCTGAGGAAACTAACCTGGTCCACTTACATCCTCCAACCAAGCGGCGGATTGATTTTGAACCCAGCGGTTCGGGAACTCCACCCATTACTTAAAACGAAATTAAAATTGTCAGGAATACGACCTCACACAGGCAGACCCAGACACCAACACCTTCAGTTCCCAAACATACCACTCCTTTTTCTCCGCCGCACTCCTCGTCCTGACGTCGATGACGGCAAGTCATAACGTTCTTACGAGCAACATCCCCAGTCTCGCTACGTCCTTCTACGTCACCCTTATTTCTCTTTGAGTCGACCTTCGCCCCCTTTCACGTAATAACGTGGGCAACCTACATCTCTCACCATCACCCATATCGCACCCCTTTTTGGGAAGACCTTAAGGTTCCTCTTCGTTTGTTTATAGCGAAGAAAACCATACATGTACCTACTCCGCCCCTGTGAAAACCGATAATAATTCCGACTATAATAGGAATAAGAATTATTCCTCCTCCAGCGTTTAAAAAAGAAAAGGCTATGGAAGTGGAATTTGAGGAAGGTATATTGGAACGGAATATGGTAATCATTCAACAGAATTACGAAAAGTGAAATTTTAATAAGCGAAGTGAATGGAGTGTGGTATCGTTGAGTTGGGTCCTTAAACTATTGCAAAAATATCTAGCTGTTGAAAATGCTCTTTCTGACTCAACGCGGGTAGGCGGAATAGTCTCCTAACATCTGTACGCAACTTCGAGGAGTTGCCTCTAACTTGATCATTTTCAAAAACCAAAATTTCTTGTTTCACTTGTGATTCAATTTTGATCGTTGAAGAAAGGACATTTATCATTATTGATGAACTTTTCGCTTTCTTCAGGGCTGATTCCAGCTGCTCCTTCAGTGTATTGTGAGAGATGCGGCAGACAGATCAACCTCAGGCTTAGAGTCAGAAACTGCGTCAGGGTGTGCAGGCGGTGGACTTTGGTGAACCAAAATCCGCTCCAACAGGCTGACAATTTCCTTCTTCAGTGCTGATTTTTTCATAAGCGCGAATACTTGATTCTCAGGTTGCGTTCCTTATTTTTTTCAAGCCTTCTTCATACTTTGCTGGGTAAGGTCGGGTCCTAGATCCCTAATATTTGCGGTTTATATAATATATAAACCGCATATTATACAAAATCAAAATTTTTGAGAATGCGGGATTTTGGCGGGATCAGAAAGTTCAATATCCCGCGGGATTTTCCAGTTGTGCCCCTAGTTCCCCTAGTTGTGCCTTCATGATTTTCAGCCCGATCCCTTAAACCGTGGGGCTCCGTAGGGCTGCGTAGGGGATACGGAAGGGTTTTGAAGGTTTTCGGCTACCTACGGGGTCGAGTGTGGAGTCGTATTCAAAGTATAATTGAACGTACAAAACGGTTTAGGATGTACCAGAACCATTGGATTCCACCTTGGGGATATATGAGTCTTTCGTGGGGCTACAAATGGGTTTTTCAAGGATGCCAGGAGGTCGAATGAAGTGACGTTTTCCTATTAATTTAGGACGTATAATCCATTTCTCATTTCATCAAGTAATTTAGAGGAGTTCAGATTTTTCAAATTTACAAATAATGTGGGTGGAAAGTTTTGGTGACGACGATGTTTTCATTGCGGTCTGTTATTTATTTCCTGGCTTTGTTGAATCTTTTACTAGTTTCTAATTTCGAATGGCAGTTTTTGAGTATATTGGCCTCGTTTGCAATGTCGTTAACAAATTGTCCACGGGGAGAGTTAACTCTTCACTTGAGAGACACTAGTAGTTGAAACGAAATATTCTATGCCACAGATTAATTAATCTATTAGCAGTTCTTTTACATTAGAGAATTCAAGACAAATCGTAGGACCTTGTGACAAAAGATTGGAAACCTCATATCATGGAACAGGAAGGCAGGAGAAGTAAAAAAAAAACAAAAAAAAAACAAAAAAAACAATCGGAGTTACGTTTTATTTCAAAAACGTGCTCATCATAGATTCTTTTAAATTTATTATTTTCTAAATTTATTATTAGATTCTATTAAAAAAAATTGTATATCTATAAATTATTTGTTGTCTGTATATAATTAATTTCTCCACTATTTGTTATACTTACCGAGTATTAAACACTTGTGTAAAATTTGCAGCGTTTTCCTATCTCCCCCTGCTCTCTCCAACTGAAGTTTAAAAGAACGATTTTTATTCGGAGTATGATGTCATGTACCATCATTAAATGACCATGATTACATTTTAATGACCCTTTCAACAGAAAACGCATCTTCTCCTCCTCTCCTTAAATCTCACCAACATCTGTAATTTGTCGCTTGTCTTCACCTTCACGATTTTCGACAGGCGCGTCTTTTACAAAAAAGTTGACAATAAAAGGCCCCTATGTGCCACGCGACGACAACCCCTCGGCACAAATTGCTGTTTACTTTAAACACTCCCCTCACCCTCACGACTGCTTCCAATCACTCGTTTTCTGTCTGCGTTTCGTTTCAGTATTTTTCGGGAGTTTTTTTACGGCGAGAAAAAGAGGCAGGAAGAAGGGGATGTTTTGTGTTTGAAAGTATGGGGATGAAGTCTTGGGAGATACGCAACGTTTCAACTTCATTAGGACCTCATCCGCCACAGCTGTTTCCCCGAGTACAGAAATAAAGTGTACGAAAAAAAAAAAGTTCAAATGTTGGGAGTGAGTATCTACCATAAAAGCGATGATCGACATGGTGGTGTTTCTTGGAAGTGGAGAGCACCAACCGCATTGCATCACGTCGTCGGCTTGCAGCCGCGTCGTCTCCGTCCAGCATATCGACGTCTCTTCGGATTTAAGAGCCCCATACGACAAAAAGAAGCCCCTTTTCGGCCTGTATATACCGCAAAAGGGCGGGGGAGATGAGGGGTAGGGAGGATAATTGTACAATAATTGCCAGGTTTCCCCGAGGGGGATGCAAGCTCGTGTCCATTGTCTTCCGTCCGTCCCCAGCGTTTCTTCAACTTGCTTTATGACTTCGTTTCACAGCCTTAGCGCACAATTAAACCTTTCCCTTTCCCTTTGGGGCTTTGAGCCATCTTACGAGCGGAGTTTCGCGGATTGATTCGTGATCCTTCCTGCCACCGGGATAATGGCCGCTATCTTCGGTTGACGTTCCTCCGGGGGCAGACCCCTTCATCACATTCCGAAACCCTCCCATTGTTTCCTGTTCAGAAATTATCCCGCCAACGTCCAGCAAAATTAAAGCCTGTTCAGAACAGAGGCCTTCAGCTGGCTTGCATAAATCAGCCATCATTCACGTAGCTGGTCACGATCTCCCATTTGGAAAAAAAAGCTGCAATAAATTTATTACCTACATCTTCTTTGGTAAAAATTGTGCAAAAATTAATTTGTTCGAATTGAAATTATTAAAAAAATAAAAATAAAAATAAAATAATAAAAAACGCAGAAATTGTACACAACTTATGGCTGTAACAAGGAGTCACACGTTGTGCCTGCGCACAGCGTTCCGCTAATTCCATCGTCATAAAATGTATATGGGACCTCAAGTGGCCGTACCCACACAATCCCTGAAAATTTGACCAAAATCGGATCAGAATTGTGGAAGTTATCGTTGTAACAAGGAAATGCGGACGGGCAGCGGACAAAACAAGTGGAAATTTTTATTTTGGAGGACAAACCTTTGAGTTGAAAACGCTAATCCATTTTGGTTTATTATTCTTGGAATAATACACCTATGTAATCGCGACGGGGGTTGACGACTCCGATCGGCCTCAAAATTTGACTTGATCCGTTTCAAGAAGTCTAGGCCGTTTTGGGAAGTAGGAATCTTTTTAAATATCTGAAATTTTGACAAATTACTTGGTTTACCATCTAGTTGTGCCCGCAAGGTTTTCAGCCCGATCGCCCAAACCCGCGGGGCGCTATGGGACTAAAATGGGGCTGAGGGAGGCGGTTTTTGAAAGGTTTTGACTATGGGATCGAGTTAGATGTCGTTTTTGAAGTATTTTTGGTCGTAGAATCCATTTTTGGGGGTCCCGGTACGATCCGATTTCATCGTGGGAATCTATGAGGCGCTTTCATGGGGCTACAAATGGGATTTTTGAAAGATCCCCGGAGGTCAAATATTTTCCGAATAAAAAACAAATTTCCTACTGACACAGAATTATTTTTCGTACAAGTAACCTAGGTATATCAAAGAATTATAAACCCTTGTGTAAAATTTTTCGAAAATGTCCTCCGCGTTGAGACGGAAAATAGTTGTCTGCCGGTCTGAAGCCGTGGATAATCGCCATGGTCGCCGACCATAAATCTCAAAATCAGTGAAAATTTGACTTGAGGGGGGGGGTTAATTGCTTCAATCATGATCCTTGATCGAGAATGGGATATAAAAGAAAAATTTACACGTCAAAATTCGGATCAAATTCTGATTTTCAGAGTTGATCGCTGCAACTTTTATGACATGTTTGTATGCACATGAAAAGTTGAAAAACTTTGCCTGCCACCCCCACTCTTTTATTCTTTGTTGCAGGTCAATTTAAAATTCGACTAAATTTAGATCATATTTTCCTTTCACAGTTAATAATTGAAATTGGTTCTGTGAATTCCTATTAGGTCACTAACCCATGAAACATTTTTCTGCCCTCAAAATTCAATTGAAGTTAGGCTGCAGACAAACTTTAAATTTGTCAAATTTGAGGGTCAAAATCGGACTAATTTTCCTGATTTTTTTAACTTGGCGTATAAGTAGGTATTGGTGAGTAGTATTCAATTTTACAAGTCTGCTTCTTATATTGTACTCACGGACTTGTGCAGACATGTTCAAAAATGGTCAAATTTGAGCTAAATGGCTCAAGAGTTGATGGCTGAAAATGGTGCCAATCTCTTTCAGTTCAATCCAAAACACTAGAAATAAATTTTCTAATATTTAGTGACCATGGGAATTCAAAATTTCGACTAAAAATTGACTTACGGAGTTGATGACTGAAAATGGTGCCAATCTATTCTACATAATAATATTATGTAGAATAGATTACATATTATGTAGAATAGATTATACCCAAAACACTAGAAAAAATTGTCTGCCCCCTTAAAATATTGACACGATGTTGCAGACTAATGTTAAGCGGGTAGGTACTCCTTGTGAAATGCAGAATTTATGAGGTTATTTGACAATAGTAGATTTTTTCGGCAGAAATCGAGATACGCATGCGCTGGGCCAACCTGAGAAAAAACCGTTTTCCTGCAGATTTCTCGTAGGATATCAGCGTTTGTTGTGTTGCCTGCCCTTTTTGGACATCGGTTTGTTGTCATCAGGCTTGTTTGTGGTAGCTACGTTGTATTAAATACAAATTTTGTAGCTTTCTTTTACCTGAAAGTACGTTAGTTTACAGTTTTCCTACATTCTGATTTTACGAATCTTTATTGTAAAATCATTCTTAGAGATGCCGGCCCATTGTTGCTTCGGTATTTGTAAGAACGATAAACGTTACCCAAAAGAAGGGGTATCTTTCTATGGGACTAATAGTCCCATATTAAGATACCATATTATTCTCCCTTAAGGTCCCTTATTATTCTTTCTTTTGGGACTAATAGTCCCAAAGTAAGTAGAATTTGACACATGAGTTTATTATTCATCCGCTTAGAGCAGGGTCCCAGAATGAATGATCGGACGTCCCTGGGACCCCACGATTCGATTCTACGTCCAAAAGTACCTCGAAAATGATAACTCACTCGACCCTCATGTCAAAATCCTGCGATATAGACCCCCATGTCCAGCCATTTTAGCACCACAAAAACCCATGAGATGGAGAGATCGGATTGAAAACCTTGAGGGAACGAGTGGGTCCCGCTAAGTATTTTCCCGAAGTTTCAGATTTCTTTGACAACTTCTCATTGCCAGAACTGGGGTAGACGGCCAAAATTGGGCCATGATTAATGATTGATCGGAAAGTGTCGGTACCCCCATCAAATGATTCTACGTCCAGAATACTTCGAAAACCATACCTCACTCGAAACTCTAGCCCCATAAAAACACATGTGATGGAGGGATTGGGCTGAAAACCGTGCAGGTACAACTAAGACCGCAACCGAGTAGTCTGTCAGACAGTTTACTACCAAGGTATACCGCCAAAAGCGGCGGGGACAAACACTTGGTGGATGGTGTACAGTGGATGGACATATCATTTTCGGAATCAACACACATTGAACCACAAAAGAGAAACTGTTCGGACCGACGTGTACCTATTATTTGGAATGAATAATAAACCGAAAGTGAACAAGGAATTTCAATCTGAATTTTCTTCCAACTACCCTGCTGACGAATAGCACCCTTAACCATTAAGTACCAACAAATCATGCATATTGATAAACAGAATATTATCTGGCTTACCTTTTCCAGCATCTTATGCGAAAGGCACACGCATCGCCTGAATTTTCTTTGCCAAGGCGACGGGCTCCTTCTCACAAATGTATGGAGGTTTTTAACCGAACATTTTTCCGGGGGGAAGGGCAAAATCGCCCCCGGAACATCCCCGTCATCTATTTTTATTTTCTTGAATGGCTGTTGAGCCATAGCTCTGAATGAATAATTTTACGGGTCGCAACTATTACAGAGATATCACACTAAATGTCCTAATTTTTATCACAGCCCTTATCATCTTGTTCTTCCTCGAGTTGTTGGGTTTCCTACTTTTGATGGCCTCGCTACTATGTCCGCCATCGACATGCGCATAACCGGTCGGTAAAATCTACTATTACTCGTACATACTCCATAATGGAATATAACTTTATTTTACTGAACTCAAACGTTTGAATTAAAACATGCCAGTACCTGGACTAGTACGTGAAACGTATAATTTCCGACTTCCGTCGCTAATACTCAGTTGTATTATTCCTTTATTAATTATAAACCAAAATCAATGAGAATTAGAAATATGAAAAAAAGAAAATAAATAAATAAAAATACCCCGAGTGAAATTGGATCGGCTTAGATTTGAAATATCCCTCAAACGTATCGCGTTTGCCTCGAAAAATAATAGACACGCTTTGATCAACGTTTTCAGTCTACATGAAAGAGCCCAGTGATCAGTTCAACACAGATAAACTTCCAGAAATGTAGCTATTTCCGTGAGGTTTTGAAGTGTTTCGTGGAGAAGGTGGTCCGCAAATTTCCTCCAGCCTGATTGGATCTGAACACAGAAAGTAGATCCTCAGCAATCGGCCCGACGTCCGAATGGGTTTCAAACGAGCCCCCAAAGGAAACGAGAGAAAAACAAAGAGAAAAAAAGGCAGATAGACAAATAAACCGCCTGGTGAGCTTCTGAAGAGTAAGTCAGGTTCATTAGCAACAGTAATTAAACACTATTGGCATTTAGATGCCCTTTGAAGTTTCCTAGTGCGGCGATTTACCCGCTTCTGAATCTGCGTTTCGACCAATGATAAGTCCCCGAAGGTCCGGCATTTCCTCAGGAGATGAGCTCAGGCATCCGGCGACATCTGCCTTTCTTCTGGCCGGATCTTCCCGGTAAACAATTAATTCCAATCTAGCGGGTTGGATCCCCCTTTAAGGCGATTCTTTTGTCGTCTTGTCGGAATTCGCGGGCTGGCTCTTTTTTTGCTGTACAAAGGAGCTGAAAGGGTTACAGAATCAAAATGCCGGAATATGTGTGGAGTTATTCTTTTATGTAGCGTTACGTGACTGCAGCGTGTACATTGGTATACAGTAAGTTCCTACTAAAAAAAAAATAGGGTCCTGTTGCTTCAGTCGCTACAAACCAGGAGCCTCGCTACGATCGCCAATTAATCAACACTAGAACTATCCTTTTGAATCATTTTCATTCATCACCCTCCGGTCTGTCAAATTCAGCCGTTCGAGCATGTGCGCGAGGGCGTCGTCGATTTGTGCGGAAGGCAAACTGTTTCTGAGAAGGGGTTGTTTTCCATGGGACGTCATCTCTACCGGAAACCGTTTCCGCCCGAGGCAGAAATCTGTGTCGAGGGAGGAGCAGAAATGTGACAGGAGACGATAACTCATCGAGCAACTAGCGCGTTGAATCATCTGCTCCGGTAGCACGTGCTCGTTGGGTTGTCAATAGGGTTGCCAGACCTATTATAATATAGTATTATTATAGTATGGGCTATAGATAGTAGGGGAGAGCGGGGCAATGGGGATCACCAAGGTTACGACAAATAGGTGAATGGAAATCGTACTAGAACATAATATGTACTATGTACTATGTATTATATTATATATATTATGCTGCGACTTGTTAAGGTGCCTGCGAACTAATTGTGAAGACGCCAAGTCTCAGGCTCAACCAATATCAGTTTGGCCGCCGAACATTGTTTACCCTCTGTTTTCTTCTAAGATTGGTCACTTATCAATGAGTGACTGAATGGGCTTGTTTTTTTTTGTTTTTTTTTGTGCTAAATCTAGTTCATATCTTAGTCATCAAATAGCATACCCTCTTTTAAATGAGCATGACTCGTCCTATTTTACAATATTTTGAATATTTTGAGAGTTTGATAAAAGTTATTAAAATGATGTCGTTTTTTGTGCATTTCCCCAAGTCACAGTCATTTGAAAAAATGAAAAAGTAATTTAAAATATCATGCCGAAATTTTTTATAGCAGTGATCACCATTACGCCACACAGCGGGGAATCGGGATCAAAGCACCCTTATAGGTTTTCCTTATAAATTGTGAGAACATATAATAAAGGGGGGCGAAAAGAGCCAGATTCTTAAAATGGGATAATTTTGCAACTGAAACGTCAAAAGAAAGTTGCTCTGAGAGTGTCCAGAGCTGAAATACACCCCCTCCAAGTTAAATGATTCCAATTGCCCCGCTCTCCCCTACGAAAATATTATATTTTTGAATTTGGGGAGAAACGTTCTGGGGGCAAACGTTTGAGAGTGAAAGTCGCTGCAGCACATTTTACTCAAGGGTTCCTAATCAATTATAAAAAAGGTTATTAATTTAAAAACGCTGCAAATTTTACACTAGGGTTTAATATATTTTGATATATATATCAAAGAATAATATATCGATATCTGTATAAAGAATATAATAATATTATATTCTTTATTCGGATATCGATATATTATTCTTTGCTTTATATTATGCTTTTCTTATATTAGGTATGCGTTGTAAGGGGGTTTGGAGCACCCATTGATATATATATCAAACCTATATGTTACTTTTGAATAAATTTAATTCTGTCAATGAAAAAAATTCAAGAAAACATTTTTTTGGATTTTTTTTTGGTTTATTATTCTTGGAATAATACACCTATGTTTTCGCGACGCGGGTCGACGACTCCGATCGGCCTCAAAATTTGACATTATCCGTTTCAAGAGGTCTACATTCAAAATCCGAAATGTCCGTCCGCCGTCCGCCGTCCGGGCCGTTTTGGGTAGTAGGAATTTTTTAAAAAATCTGAAATTTTGGCAAAATACTTGGTTTACCATCTAGTTGTGCCCGCAAGGTTTTCAGTCCGATCGCCCAAACCCATGGGGCGCTATGGGGCTAAAATGGGGCTACAGGAGGGGTGTTTTGAAGGCTTTTAGCTATGGGATCGAGTTAGGTGTCGTTTTCGAAGTATTTTTGGACGTAGAATCCATTTTTGTGGGTCCCGGAACGATCCGATTTCACTGTGGCGTTCTATAGGGCTTTCATGAGGCTACAAATGGGATTTTTGAAGGATCCCAAGAAGTTCAATATTTTTCGAGTAAAAATTAAAGAATTTTTGAAAAAACACATTTTTGAAAAAAAAAAAATCCCCCCAAAAAAGTTTTTTTGAAATATAAAAATCCAAAAAAAAATTTTTTTTATTGACAGAGTTAAATGTCTATACAAGTAACCTATATCACAGAATAATAAACCCTTGTGTAAAATTTGCAGCGTTTTTTTCAAACATTTTTTGTATTTTTACTTGACAAATATTTGACCTCCTGGGATCCTTCAAAAATCCCATATTTAGCCCATGAAAGCCCTATAGATCGCAACAGTGAAATCGGATCGTTCCAGGACCCCCAAAAATTATTAATAATAACTTACTAAAATTATTAAATAACAAAAATAATTTATTACAAAATTAAAATAATTGTAATAAGTAATTATGCGGTATCCTATTTCGAGTAATTTTGATCGCATCATCCATTTTCAAGGTCCCGAATCTAATATAATGGATAATAATAAAATAATTAAAGTAATACCTAATTAAAAAATAATAATAAACAATAATTTTTTTCGTACAGTGTTTTGGGACCTTGAAAAATGGATTATGCGTTCAAAATTAATGGAAATACGATACCGCATGACTTCTTTCAAAAGCTCCATTTGTAGCCCCACGAATGCCTCATGGATCCCCGCGGTGAAATGTGATGGTTCTGGGAACCCCAAAAATGGATTCAACGTCCAAAAATACCTCGAAAACGACACCTAACTCGACCTCAAATCCGAAAACCTTCAAAAACCCCCTCCTGTTGCCACTGTGTAGCTCCACCGAGCCCCATGGGTTTGGGTGATCGAGCTGAAACCTTACAGGCAGAACTACCTAGATGGAGAATCTAGTATTTTGTCGAAATTTCAGATTTAAAAAAAAATCCGGCGGTCTGGCTGCAAACCTTGCGTGAACAACTAGTTGGTAAACCGTGTACCTACTTCGCCAAAATTTCAAATTTCAAAAAAAAAATCTAGGCTACTACTGCCCGAAACGGCTCGGACGGCGGACGGAAAACTACGTGCCATGAAACGTAAAGTGTCAAATTTTGTGGCCGATCGAAATGTCCCTACTCCGTCTCGAATACCGGTGTATTACTCCAAGAATAAAATAAGTAATAAATAATGTTGTAAATTTTACCCAACGGTTATTACGCTTTGATAGAAAATGAATTCTACACAATTAATGAATTCTTCGGCTCTCGTGTCCCCTCATTAGTTGAAATCCAGGTCCCATAGTTTTGTTTTTTGTTATTGTGATTCAGAAATGTCTAGGTAGGTACTGATGTATTTTTAACCATTTGTAATGTTATGCCTATTCTCGTATCTGAGATATTTTTGTTATAGGTACTTGTACAATTTATACTTGAAAATTCCAGTCATACCTACTTGTTGTGAATTATTGGAAATAAGAAAATAAAAAAATAAAAAAACATTTTGGTATAAATTATCCAAAAATTCTCTCTATAAAAAATCATGAATTTAAAAAAAATTAAAATTAAAATATCTGAATTCTTCTACATTTAGACATACCTATTTGGGACTCCAAAAAAAAAGAAAGTATTTTAGGTACTTTTCCGTTATACCCCCCCCCCCCCCCCCCCACTCGATTTTGGTTGGCTTTGGGTGCCTTAAAGCCATCGGGAGGGGCTCGAAATCGAGTTCGGGGGGGTGGGGTGGGGGTGGGGGAGTTATAACTGAATAGGGCTCGAATTTGGGTGCCTTAAAGCCATCGGGAGGGGTGTTTATGAACACGAAATCGAATGGGGGGGGGGGGGGGGGATAACGGAAAAGTACCGTATTTTACGTCTACAAACACGCTATCGGTTCAGTACCTACAAAATTTGTAGGTACTGATATTTAATATCGTGAGAAAAGTCCTAAATTTGTTTTAAGCAGATTTACGCTCATCTCTGGAATGAACGAAACTTTTTGCGAATGGGCAGGTCCAATTCTCCCGTTGTAAGTTCATTGTGATTTTTTTTTTTTTTTTTTCTCTTTTTTTTTTTTTGTTCAATCTGGCAACGTAAAACACTGCGAAGAAAAGGGCGGTTGTAAGGGGCAGGAAAGCGAGCCGACAAGCCAGAAAACACCATCCGGCCTGACCATCAAGTTTCATTGGAAGGAAATGGCTAACGATGGGGCTTGGAGACGCTAAAAGCAACTCTTTTTCACTTCTCCCATTTCCCCCAAAGCCGGGCAGGATATCCCCAGGCGCGAAAAACTCGGACTAATTGAGTTCGGATCCAATATATCTTCAAGGGGGCGCCGGGAGGCCTCAGGCGTTGTTAATGTAAGGAAATAATTATTGTCTTCAGAGGTTCGACCGTCGAACAAGTGACTTCCATTTGCGGGAAGGGAATAGGTCGGAACAATCTCGGGCTAACTGTACGCTTTTTCCGCTGGGCGATTTAGCACGGAGACAGGTGGGGTCTTGTGTCCGTAGAAGCATAGTTCCTATAGCTGTGTCGAAGTGCTTTGGCAGGAGATTGGTCGCTAATTTGCTGTCCAATTTAATGAGAGGAAAAAATCGCTGATTATCAACTTCCTACGTGGAATATTCTGCATGAATCGTTCCTAAGAGGGTTTGGGTCCACAGTAGGCGTTTAGCCATATAAACTTTGTCATGTTCTCTACTCTCCTCCCTTCCTGGGTAAGCCACCCCAGGGTTTCAAAGCCCTATGAATACATCCTAGCCATCCCCCCGAGGGACTCCGGTAGCTCCCGAAGGCAATGTATCTAAAGTTTCGCAAACCCGGGACGACACGGCACAATTTATGCAGTTGAGGCATAATTAACTCCCCCACTCCCGGACCTCCCCCTTCACCACTGGTAGTCGTAAGGGGCTTTTGCCTTCAAGAGCCTTACTGCCTTTAATGAAGATGTTATCCCTCAGCGCTTGTGCTCTCGCTAGGTTTGATATGAAAGGGGAAGGAAGAGAAAGGGGGTGTGCTTTCCTCTCTAAATCACTACCAACTTCTGAATAATTATCGTGGCTGTAGTATCTCTCCGCCTCCCAACGCTAACTTTAAACATCCATAGTCCCTATCAACTTGCCTCCTATATCAAAGCTGGCAGTTTCCATGATAGTTCATTTTCGGAGGGCGGAGGAACGCTTAAGAATAATGGAGACTGCAAAAGCTAATATGGGGGACAAGTCAAAACTACCCTAAAATTACTTTTTTTTAGTTTGGGAAAAGTACAAAAAAATGAATAATTTCTCAATAATTACCTATGTATTTTTTGTATTTTCTAGAAAAATAAAGTAAATTTTCTTTATAAAATATCTTTATTCTATATAAAAAGTATGTATGTCATCGAAAAATATAGTAAGAAAAATACTGTAAATTTTACATTTTTTTTAATGGGTTTATCATTCACTACTAACTGTCAGACGCCGAACTAGTGGCCTGACGGTGAGACAAGTGACAATGCCGAACTAGTGGCCTAACGGTAAGACAAGTGAGGATACAGAACTAGAGCGTGTTCCTCCCGGACTAACGTTTTTGGGCAATTAGATCACGGCTATAGCATATTCCACGCTAAAACTGTATTAAATACAGTTGAACAGTTGTTTTTTCTCTCTTTTTAATGAGTAGTGTCCTAGTGTCCTAACCCAAAAAATGGATTCTTAGCTTTTCAGCCTGATCAATCAAACCCATGGGGCTGCGTAAGGTGGTGGGAGGGGGGGGGGGGATAGGGCTACGGGAGGGATTTTGAAGCTGTTCGGTGATAATTTCGGGTGAGCTGTCGTCTTCCAGGTGTTTGTGGGGCTTTCATGGCACTACGAATGAGGTTTTAAAAAGAATGCCGGGAGGTCGAATTAGGTGTTATTTGCCGATTTATTTAAAAGGAAAAGAAGAAAAAGTTAGTTTTTTTTTTAAAAATAGGTAATATTACCTAATAATGATCGAATATTTAATTTTATTTATTTAATGGATAAAACATTAATTTTTATTGAAACAGTATCAGTTTTTGGGCAATTTATAACAAGGAATAATACATTTTCGTGTTTTTCGTTTTGGTATACGAGCAATCCGAACGTTTAGTCAATCATATTTAGTGATTAAAAAAAAACGTCGACCTATGTTCCTCCATGCTGCCTACCGTATATTGAGAAACTAAGGTTGAAGGAAGAGATGGACGATCCCGTTTTATATATATAGGTCGATGGAGGAGGGAGTAGTGATGAAGCAGCCTCACTTTTCTAGATTGATTGAAACTCACTTATTTATGAGAACAGTTTTTCACCCCTCGGAGCAACTCCCGGATGAAATGAGATTGAAAAAAGAAGCTCATCCTCATTTTGGCTTTTCAGAAACGCACGCCACAAACGTCGAAGTGATGATTGGCGGGGAACGTAAGAAATGATCGATTTTGCCGTCTGTGGAAGATGTATTGCCCCACTGAACCACAATTCCTTCGCCCGATATAGAAGGAATGAGGGGAAGTAAACAAAGAATGACGCAAAGTATGCGACTTCAGAGGGGGAAATAAGGAAATACGAAAAGTGGAGGGAACGTGAGAAAAGGTAACATGTCGACAGGCCTAACATTTCTCCCTTATTCGTTCCCGAGTACTTAGTTCAGCTTTTGAACGAATGCCACCTCCGTCTACAGTGTAGACTCTACACTGACAAGCGACGTGAGCAGTTTTTCCGCCATTTGACTAGATATATCTAGTCAAATGGCGGAAAAACAACATTGTTATATATAACAAAACAACAGTTTTAGAGATATGGATTTGTAGATAACTGAGAAATATCGTGCAATATTGATATAAAAAAAAGAAGAAAGAGCCACATTCCGAATTCCCCCAAGCAATATTTCTTTTACATCGGCCACTTTATCTCCTGGCCAAAAGGGTTTAGGGGGTGGAAAGTCCGTGCGGAAGGTCATATTTTCATTTTATTTCCAAACCATTCGGAATGATCATAAAGTTATTACTCGGAGAGGAGATTTTTTGTGTGTTCCGGCGTTATAGGTAAACTTGGGAGGATTTCCCGAGGCACGAGGGGTTAAGGGGAACCTTTTGTACGTGGGGGGTGGCTGATTTACAGGAGGGATATGTCTGGTGAGGTGGCCGGCATTCAATATCGGTATAGAATTCCCTTCTGCTGACCCCCTCAGTGTTCGCCCCAACCTTCATACCGGCTTTTTTTTCTCGAGGTATGAGTTTTTATTAGGACCATTTTTTCCACTATCTGACCCTTCTTTCGAAGCGAAGAAATTGCGCGGAAAATATTGCGATTTCCGTACACACGGTGATAAGGTTCATTGGGTTGGCGGCACTGGTGCTGGTGATTTTGAAAATCGCGCGAAAATTAATTTGGTCAATAAAAAAAAATAGTAATAATTCGAGAAAAAGCGCTGCTAATTTTACCCAAGGGTTTATTATTCACTGATATTAGTAAATTGTGCAAAAATTAACTAATTATTTCTCTACAATGTTTAGGCAGATGTGAGACCTCGAAAATGGATTATGCGTCCTAGATAATTTACTGTACTTATCACAGTAGAAATCACTAAAGCGATCTCCGGCTACAGCGAACCAAATCTCCGGTCCCTTGGAGTTCGTTATAACCGATTTCTACTGCACTCGAAAAACGATCTCCTGGGATTCTTAAAAAATTCCATTTATTTAGCCCCATGAAAGCCCCATAGAGTCCCTCCGTGATATTGGATCGTTTCGGGAACCCCAAAAATGGATTCTATGTCGAATAATACTTCGAAAACGACACCTAACTCGACCCCATAGCCGAAACCCTTAAAAAAAACCTCCCGTAGCCCCATAGCGCCCCACGGGTTTGGGCGATCGGGCTGAAAACCTTGTGGGCACAACTAGATGGTAAACCGGGAATTTTGTCAAAATTTCAGGTTTAAAAAAATGTCTACTGCTCAAAACGGCCTGGAAGACGGACGGACATGTCGGTTTTGGAATGTAGACCTCTTGAAATGGATGATGTCCAATTTTGAGGCCGATCTGAATTGTCGACCTCCTTCACGATTAGTTGTATTATTCCAAGAATAATAAACCAAAAAAAAAAAAAAAAAAAAAAATGTTTATTGGTTCACAGTGTTTGAACGGTTCAGGTACCATTAAATTACCTTTGTAGCCCCACAGAGCCCCATGGGTTTCGGCAATTGGGCTGAAAACCTTGCTGGCACAACTAGATGGTGAACCGAGTATTTTGTCAAAATTTCAGATTAAAAAAAAAATCCTTCAGCCCAAAACGGCCAGGACGTTGGACAAACGTTTCATTTTTTGCAATCAACACGTCATGAAACGTAAAATTTCAAATTTTGCGGCCGAACAAACTATTTGACACCCGTCGCGAATAGATAGGTAGATTGGTTATTCGTCAAATGATAAACCAAAACGTGATGAACCAGCTTAATCTTCTTCTCTCTAATGAATGTTGTGCTAATTTGTGTCCTGGCGATGGATATTGTGGGAATCACAAACTATCTGCTAGTTTCCATGCATAATCCATTTTCCGCCGCTTTTGGCCTCATGGTGCCACAGTCCCTATTGGAAATATTCAAAGCGAACAATTTGTATTACGCTCTCTGCGAGAGGGCTTGAGGGTCGAAAGGGAGAACTCCCTTGACAAGTTGTTAACTAGTTATTTGGTTGAATTTAGTCTCCGGCTGATGGAATGGGTGAAGTGGGGGTCATCCTGCGCCCAATCGGATGGCCCCGAGTTGTGGAAGGAGGGGAAACGGTAGTCCCAACAGTAAGTTCCAACAGTATTCAGCAACGGAGTGGATTAGGGGGGGCATCGCCCCCTCGCCATCCCGAGTTCCATCTAGGAACCCCGCTACTCTAATCCTTATACCTAACATCATTAAACTCCTCCAGGAACACCCCCAATTTACCCTGCCGCCCTTTCCCGGAGTCCTTACTAGAGATTATTCAGACCCTACCATTTCAACCCTTAGAATAGGGATCCGGAATAGCGAAAAGGGGGAGTAGGAAGGCAGTTGCCTCCTTGGCTTTAATTATGTCTCGTTGTGGTATCCCAGGGAGCTAACTATCTCTTCTGGGGGTGCCCAACTCACCGCAACCCGACGGTTTCCCTTCGTCCCATCTCTCTTCAGTTACTTTGCTCGTCCGATTTACAGCCAAATATGTAACGCAGCGGTTGGCCTTAAATTCCAAAGAGTACAGTCGCTCCCACATTACACACCCAGCTACCCCATCAGTCCTTGGCCTGAACACTTGCCCGCCCTCATCAGTCCTTTACCTTCTTCCCTCTAAATCTCATTTCCCGCGTTGTACCTTCTCTATGTGAATTTAAATTACGGACATCACCAAAGTCGTGAAATTTGCTTAGAAAATTGACTAAAACTGGTTAACGTTGAAAACACATCGTGCAGACAAAAAGCATATTCATACCGACAAAGGATACGAAATTTTAAGACAGGCCTTATATATCAGTAAGTATATGGCATTTAATATAATATTATGCACTCTGCAGGCTCCGAGAGGTAGCACAATGGGTCTATAGGCCTAAGTGCGAGAAGTGGGGCGCCCCTCAGGAACCCACTTCTATACCCTCTCTGGTATTAATCTAAATCTAAATCTAATGCACTCTGCAGAGCACCGGTAGGAGGGAGAAGCATGGGCATGATATGGACTCTGCAGAGCACTGGCCCGGACGGCGGACGGATAATATCACGACGACATAATAATATTATGTCGTCGGTGTCAATACAACATGTCGTAAGAAGTTTAGAGCAATTTTACAGGACCGTAAGAAGTTTAGAGCAATTTTACAGGACAGTGTCACATGGAAATGTGTCCCATTTTCCCTCTCCTGTAAAATTGCTCTAAACTTCTTACGACATGTTGTATAACCGTCATATTATGACGGTTTTTGGAATGTAGAACTCTTGAAACGGATGATGTCAAATTTTGAGGCCGATCTGAATTTTCGACCTCCGTCACGATTACATATATGTACATAGGTGTATGTACCTATAGGTGTATTATTCCAAGAATAATAAACCAAAATTGATAGACGTCTGTCACCTCCAATTGTCGCACCCCTGCCGCCAGAGCGCTCTGGTCCCAGTGTCTGGAATTTCGACACACACTCGAAGAATTTCACTCGTCGCCCAAAAAATGTGACAACTCGCTCTTATCGCCCCCAAGTGCATCTTGCAGGACGATATCAGATAGCATAACAACTCCCGCATTCCGATTTGTTGACTCCGGACAAATATTTGTTCCGAATGAGTGTGCGACCCGGGAAAGGGGAAGAGGGTGAAAAAAAGGGAAAAAGCCACAAGCGCAATCCGGTTTTTAGCGTTGAGCTCACGGCCCGGACACCCGACACCTGTTAGCCCGATCGGCTGCTAATGTACTCCGAGCTTGTATGACGTCAGGGGGGGGGGGGGGGGGTGTTGTGGGAAATCGAAGCTACTGTCCCTTCTGTTCCTGCACACCATCACACTTGCACAGCTGTGCGTGACCAGTGCACCTCCCATCTGGATAATTATCGGCTTTTTCGCTATCTATATCTCTCTCATATTTCCCCTCCCTGGTCAACGCCTATCTAATGTATTGCATCCACTATCACGGTTGTAGCTATTTGTATTTAACACCTGGCTGAGGTTATGTTGTAACAGGAAAAACGCTTTTATCCCCTCGAGTCCCTGTGGGGCCGACGCTTTTGCGGGATTTTCAAATGTACTTTTCACTTACGAGGGTTGTACTAAAACGTGATTTTCTCAGTGTTGCCAAATGCAGCCGAAATTTTTCGTGGGAATTTCACATTTTGAGAGATAATGAGCTCCTTGAGCGATTAAAAAAAATCTTGAAAAGGTAAAAAAAGGGACTAGGTTTTGGGGAATTTTCAGTGTGGCCCCTCAAAGATTTCGGACCGGTCGATTTGCCCCTATATGCTTCCTGCGCCGCTGTTCCATTCTCTGGGCCGTAAAGATGAATGACACCCCATTTTCTTTGAATAAGTGAGTTGGTAGTATGTTTCCCAAACCTACAACTTAAATCCATTTTTTAGAGAAAAAAACTCGGTCCTTCGGACCGCGCCAGGGGGCAGCCCGGTAAGACAAGTGAGGATGTCGAACTAGTGGCCTAACATAAGCAGGTGAAGACGCAGAACCAGTGGCCTAACGGTAAGACAAGAGAGGATGTCGAACTAGTGGCCGAATATACGGCAGGTGAGGACGCAGAACTAGTGGCCTAACGTTTTAGGGCAGTTACGTCACGGCTAAAGCATTTCCATGCTTCAAGACGCGGATTTGGGCGATTCTTGTTCTTTACTTAGACGATTTCCCACAAAACTAACTGACTGTATCACCTGTTGAATCGATCTTGAGAATCGGGTTTGCTTCCAAAACGTACATGCCTTTCGACAATAGCCTTTACAAGCGGGCACGATTACTTACTTGAAACTTCACGAACACTAGACTTTATTTTGCGCTTAAAGTTTAACTTAATTTGATGTTTATTTAATAGACATTTTTAGTGAAAATACATTTTTTTAAATAATTTATTATATTTACTTTTAACGACGTTTTACAATTTTTCAATGTTTGGTGCCAAAACCTACGATATCTAAAATTTAGTTGAATATGTGTCGTGTCGTCTAGTTTAGTTAAATACTAAACACGTTTTGTGAAATACTTGCTCAAAATCCGATTCCGCATTATAATATTGAAAAATGTGCCTGTATGAAAGTTTGGTGAAAAAATCAACATCACAAGTTGGAAAATAATGTGGAAAATAATAAATAAAATGATGTGCCGATTCTCCTGAAAAATTTATTAAACGGATATAGTCGTTTTGCTATTGAAACTCCTCAAATATTAATAATATGTGTAGTTTTCTGCTAAACAACCATTTTGGCAAAAAGTATCACTTGGCCAGTTTTAGCTCTAGGAAAATCGTTCTAATGAAAGTTATGAAAAATCCCAGAAAGTCTCAGTTAATCATCAACTTGTCATTTGGGGAGCTCTAACGCATTTGATCATTTTTACCTTTTTGATTATTCTGTGCTTTACCAGTTGGTAATTTGTATAATTAAATATATACTATTGTAACGACGAAGAATTTAATTACTTACATGAAAAACTTATGTTAGATTTTCTTTCGTTAACGCAAAACAAACTAGAAGGTTTTAGAAAATCTTATACCTTATGAATGAATGTCAGAATATATCTAGAACTCTAGATAGACTCGTACTTTTCAAGGGTCTCTCGATCCAAAATAATATCACACATTATGTTTGCGTACGCTTGGAGCGTTTTGGATCCATAACTAAGAAGTTGGGCATCTCAGAAGACCTTAATCTTCCAATGACTTACGTACCTACCTAATTTTCAGAAATGTATAGGGCTTTCATGGGGCTACAAATGGGATTTTTGAAGGATCCCAAGACGTCACATATTTTCCGAGTAAAAACATTTTGAAAAAATCACCGGCTGGTTCGAGGTTGCTTTGATACTTTTTTTCAAACCATTTTGAATGATTTTCTCTGAATGGGAAAAACATGGGATCATAGATATGTCTTGTAATGTTCATTTCGGTATAGTTCAGATGGCCCGAAGAAGCTACAAATGAAATATCAGATTGTAGGACAACGGTAGCTACCTAGTGTTTTTTTCAACTCCACGGTTCTTCTATAGTGGTGACCATCTTAACAATAATGACAACAACAACTATAATTTTCTGTCATTGTTGTTAAGATGGATACCGCTATTTTCATATTAACTTATTGGACTGAAACTACCCTCAAACTACCCTGAATAGTGATCCTATCTCAAAATGATGGATTCTCAGCCAACTAGATTCCCAATGCAGCCTTCATTCCAAATTTCAAGTCTCTACCACCACGGGAAGTGTCTCAAAAAGTGTGTCATTTTTTTTTGATACCTCAGATTCTGGACTGACCCCCTCCCCTAAAGACATATCTATGTCAATAAAACAACGATGAATGTAATTATTACATGTAATTATTGTGTTGCCTATTATAGGCAACACAAAACTTTGTTGTTTGATGAGCTTAGCAAATCGTGGCGCTAGTAGCTGCTCTTCGTAGAAACGTCTTCTATGTCTATGGAGTGTTACGTTATTCGGTCAGCGTCCATTTTCAAGCCAGCTTCCCCCAGGCACAAAGCAAGGAGAATGCTAAAAAAAGTCATATGACTTTTGAAAATGTTTTCATACCTACTGTAGGTAGGTAATCTATGAAAGATAAGATGCTGGTCAAGCTGGTAAAGCTAGTCAGATTTACAATAAATGTCATACATCAAGACTTGATATCTGTCTCGTTCGAGTCGATTGCGTGCTGTCTGACTCCTCCTCTAAGAGATATTGCCGCAGGGGAAACCTAACCTGTTGGCTCTTCAATTTAGCTCTGAAAGGAGTGTTAAGAAAGTCTGGCAACCAGGTCGGGAGGTCCGTTTTCAACCGAACAGTTCAAATATTGAGATATGCCGATGACGTTGATTATTGAGGGAGGAGCATCAGCCCCATGAAGGAGGCATTTTCTCGTTTGAAAACGGCGACTGCACGCTTGGGACTGGAGATCAATGAGTCCAAAACCAAGTACCTACATGGCCAATGAGCCCTCCAGATCACATCAATGTCGCTGGCTTCACCGTCGAGAGAGTGAGTCAGTTCATAATATGAACCATAATATGAAGGACCCAAGACATAATATTATTATGTCTTATTAAGACCAATTGGGTCCTTCATTTATAATGAAGTAGAACGGAAGTAGAAGTCTACAGAAGAATCACTGCAGCCAACAAGACTTAGTGTTATTTTCAGCTTTTGAAGCATACTATGCTTAGTATTATGAAGAGACAAGTTTTGTCCCGTACTTCCAAGATCCGACACTTGTACAGCTGGTACTGTCTTTCGACTCAGAGAGCTGGACCATAACTAAGGCGTGTCACGAGTTGCTACGTTTACAGATTTCTGGAAGAATCTTTGATCTCAACGAACTGCTTGGCGAAGACGCACAAAAGCGCCCTCATGGCCTTCTAGAACGACTGCGATGTTGACTCATCAAGATAGGGCGCTTTCGTTTGCTGGACAGTGTCCAGTGTCCAGTGGACACATCGCTCGCATGAGCCCAGGCTCTATAGTGAGGCAACTATTGCAAAAGAGTCTCTTCTCGGCGAGGAGACGATAGCGGCCGCGATTACATAGGCAGGCAAGCAGCAGCACAAAACCAAGATGCCTGGGGAGGGCTGCTACTCGAGGCCCTGGCCAAGGCCTGGTGGGCTGAGGTGCCAAGAAAGAAGAAGAAGAAGAAGAAGAGATTAATTTCTTCATGATGAGATGATGACACATTGACACATCTACACACAGTTCTGATCGGTGTTGACTTTTCGAAGTAGGTATTTAGAACTATGGGATACCTGCCCGACTGCTCTACAAGTATGTTCGGTTATCGTGTAGTTCAATTTTAGGAAAGAACGGCTTTTTAAGTGTCACTATCCTCATTCAACAAAACCCGCCGTGAAACATGAGCAGAATCCGTATGATTGATTTCACATCATCGTGAGAAATGCCGAGCCGTAACCGTGTTATGCGTGGAAGGAGGGCGGGTAGATCTGTCGACAAGAAATAGGAATACGTTCTTGGGTTTACACGGGATTAATTACAACGAAGGCAGCTCGGCTCCGTTAATGAGGGACTTGGGCTTCACTTTCTACGTAGATCTCTTATCTACGCGATACTCTTGTTTCGCTTGGGCATAATACCCGCATTATGTAACAATAGCTCAGAATCCTTCTCCAGTTTTCTTGTTGAGGCTGGATGAACCGTGTGGTGTGGCTGGGCGATTAGCACACACGACTCCTTCAAATTGTCCATCTCCTTCAACTCCATGGAAGGGAATCGCGTCAAGTAGGTTCAGCCCGCTCTCATTGTTCACTTCAAATTTATCGCTTCCCGTCATCCACTCATTACGCTGTTCTCTCGAATGTAGAAAATTAAGGTTTTGAAACTGGTTGTAAAACCAACATCTGGGAAACATTTCTCCATTCTCGGGCTCCTCCCACGGCTTTCCAATTAATTATTGAATAATTGCCGACAACCCAATGAGTTTTCATAGTACGCGTAATTAGGGGGCAGTTTCGAAGTGGGATGTTCTTTATAAACTAAAGATTTATGTCTTTACTACATGGTTCGAGTCTGTATTCTAGGCTCAACACCTATGTATTCGCGACTGGGGTCGAACATTTTCATCGGTCTCAAGATTTGTCCAGGCCGTTTTGGACAGAAAGGAATTTTTTTTAAACCTGAATATTTGTCAAAATACTCGGTTTACCATCTAGTTGTGTCCGCAAGGTTTTCAGCTCGATCGCTCAAACCCGTGGGGCTCTATGGGACTAAAAAGGAGCTACAAGGGTTTTTAAACGTTTTAGGATAATATCCTAATATTATGGGGCTGAATTAGTTGTCGCTTTCGATGTATTTTTGGACTTAGAATTCGGTGATCCCAGAGCCATCCGATTTCACTGTGGGGATCTACAGGGCTCCCATAGGGCTACAAATGGGGCTTTTAAAAGATGCCAGGAGGTCGAATAAGGAGTCGTTTTCCGACTATTTTGGTCGAATAATCCTTTTTTGAGGACTATAATCTGTCCAAACTTAGTACAAGAGTACAGCTTTTTTCCCCTTTTTTTTAATTTTTAATTTTTGTTATCTTTATTTTAATTCTTAACTTTTTGTTAATTTTTTCAATTTTTAACTTTTTAAAAATAATTTTTATTGACGTGTAACAATTAATAATTACTTTATTAGTTTTGCACAATTTATACCATTGAATAATAAACCTTTTCGTAAAACTAGCAGTGCTTTCAAATGCATCAACCAACTGCATTTGAACTTCCGTGATGAAAGATGATGACAACACTGAATCCCAAATAGCTCACATTTCGAGGTTATTGCTCCGGCTTTAGACACCATTAAGTGGACAAGATGAAGCCCATATTCCTCCCATTATTTACAAATATGTTGGGGCCTCGTACACATGGGTTATATACACAAATATACTCCCTTCGGCCCATACAACACCATCATGTGTGTTTATTCTCGCGTTAACTACCGTGTCAGATCCCGTCATAAAGATGTCTCTGTTTCCAAATGGAAGCATCTGCCGCTTTCAGAGCCGCCTCGAGATGATTTCCTTTTTTTTTTTTTTTGTGCGCTTATAAACATCAGAGTTATGACCCTGTGAACGATATAATTTCTTGTACGGTTCTGGAAAAAGTTTCCCAACACTTTTGAACCCTCAGAATCACGTAATGCGGCTAATCTGTTTGAAAGGTGTCGATGTTGAAAGGGCGTTCGACTCTGCGGAATCCCACTGGGATAAATCCCGTCAACCAGCCACCGACTATGATCCCATGAGCCACCTCCTGAGCTGCCCTATGGCCCAATAAGTTAATATAAAAGTGTTTAAAGGCGAAGGGGGAGGGATTTTTGAAGAGGCTTTGGACTTACGGACGGCAGATGTGTCGCAGATTGAGTCATTCGCCCGACGGAGCTTAAATAATGAATTATATGTCTCGCATGTCACCCCACGTCTTTGGGGATTACTTCAATCCTCCCTCCCCAAATCGGCCCTTTTCCCGGTTAATATTTTCACTCTGTCGACTTTACATAGTGGTAAATCGTCACGTTGTCGTCGCCACGATTAAAGGATTGGGGTACAGTGCTTTAGGTAGGTAGATGCAGAATGCTCAGGTTGAGTCTTTGGATTCCTGTAGCTCTTGTAATAATAACATAATATTATCATGTTGTACCTTGAACTTGACCTGAATTATGGAGATTAGGGAGAAAGATGACTCCTCTTCAGAGGCTCTGCTGATAGTGTAAATTTTATTTAGAAATAACAAATCTCCAGCGTTTCTGTAAAAAAAAAAAAAAAAAAAAACCTAATAATTGACTATTTCAGATGGTTAACTCATCAATTTCGCTGATATCTTGAAAACTATGCGACATAGAAAAATTTCACTCCGTACATGATTAAAGGTATAGAATTCTGCGTCGAATGGCTGCTAAGGTCGCAATTGCCGTCAAAAAATTCCAATTTTTCCCAACTTGAGCGAAAACTACAATTAATCATCAGATTAAAGATTCTGTAAATTGAGAACGGTCATTCTGCGTGTAAATCCCATGAGATAAAAGTTTTAGAGTATGAAATTTTGCTTTAAGTAGCACGAAGCACCATTTTAAGAAGCACGAATATAAAATTAACCAATTATTTAGGTTCGTACCAACAATTTTTTCCCTCAAAACCTTCAATAGGCTAATATCAAGCATTTTAACAGACAACGACTCTAAACTGTTACTTAACTGTTTAGGTTCAACAACATGTGTAAGGATAATAATTATCCTTACACATGTTGATAATGTCTTCCCAACTCATTAAATGATCGGAAGACGTGTTTCTGCCAGCAACAATAAAAAATGTGGAATTTGCTATCAAAAATTGTTTACATAGGTATTCATAAGTAATTAAACACTAATGTACATTCGTGAACTATTATAGTATAATATTATACTATTATAGTATACTACTTCTACAACTATACTAAGACTTCTTTTCCTCCTCTCGAAAGATCAATAGTGATCAAAATACAGAAAAAATGATGATGAAAAAGTGATGTTCAAAAATGTCCACTTTTATGGGGAGGGGGGGGGGGATCCATTTTCGTCGTCAGATACGTTTTCACATAAGTTGGGACAAAATGCGACCTTGCGAATCGGTCGAATTTTAAAGTTAAGGTAACCATTCGACGCAGGATTTTATGCTAGATATCAGCTACGAACCAAAAAAGCCCGAAATTTAGAGGTAGGCCTAGCTATTTAGGCCCCTAAAAGTTTTCCCGATAAAAATTCGTTGGTTCCGCTTATATCTAATTAGTTTCCCACTATTGGGGTGATAAAGACACCAATTTGAATTTAGAAACATAACACCGAAGTCTAGATTGACTGGACTATGCAGTATTACCTATATTACAGCTCATAGCCGCCCTATTGTATAGGTACAATGATGTATCATTTTCACCACTTCGAACAAAAATGCAAATAAATTTTGGCCCTTCCACTTTCTCGGCTCTGCGAGGTTCTTGAAGATTTTTGGCCATGCGGTCGAGTTATATTATATAAAATAATAGGTGTCGAATTCAAAGTATTTTTGAGCGTAGATTTCTGTCCGAAAACCGAATCCGATTTCACCTTAGATGTCTTTCGTTGTGCTACAAATGGGACTTGCCAAGGATGCCAGTAATGCGAATGAGGTGTCGTTTTTCGATTAATTTCAGATGTATGTAGAATGCATTTTTCTGGCCAACACAAGAAAACAATTTTTTTCGATATTGATAAATTACACAGGTCTACAAAAAAAGGTCACTTCGGGCTCGAGAGGTTTCGGTGGTTGCTCTCCATGTTCTGGGGTCTGGTGAACACGAATCCGAAGCCCGTTTTGCGCCATCACGTCCAGTTTTTTTTTTTGTACACCCTCGTTTATCCAGAAAAGCAAAAATTCCCTTAATTTCGACTCCAAGTCGTCTGGTTTCTGTAGGTAATTTTTCTGGGCGCTCTGAGGTATGTACGCTATACTTTAGATTTTTTTTGCGCTGAATCGAATGAGACCAATTGCAAGTCGCTAAGATGATTACTTACGGAGATACGACCTCTAGAAGTCATTTTTTCGGTCGGAAAACGCTATTTTTCCCAATGTTTTTTTGCACTTTTCTATTAACACAGTAAAAAATAAGGGTCCGGGGGAATAAAAAAATCAGTCAAAATCTAGTCAAGCCCAAGTAAAATCACAATGTCGCACCCACTTACTCAACTGTTACAGGATTTTCTTCGGTTAGCAGCACTATGATTGTCTCGTTGAATGTTCCAACAGTAGTCTGCCATTATGTTCTCATCCCATCGACCCTGGTATCGAAATTCCGTAGTTTTCAGGTCTTGGTGAAACCTCTCCCCTTGCACTTCGCTGTAGTCCACCAGGTTGTAAGTGAAGCGGTCTATGTGGCGGAAGAGGTGGCGAACTTTAATGCTCATGTTGCACCCAATTCGTTTAAAATTGATGAGCATATTTTCAACAAGTTCCTCGTAATTTTCTGCTTTTCGGTTGCCGAGGAAATTTTGTATTACTTCAACGAAGGACTTACAAGATTGGAGCTCATTACCTTCCAATGCATCAGCAAATTCGGGATCCTTTATAAGTGCTCTAATATGCGTTTCATCGCAAAATACAATTTTTTGACTGTAAAAATGATTTTCACAGCTTCTATTCCCGAAACTATGCACTGTAGCGGCTTGAAAATGGTCTCATTCGATTCAGCGCGAAAAATTCTGTAGGGTACCGTAACTCTAAGCGCTTAGGATGAATACGTAGATGAGCCAGAAAATTTTGTAGTTGGAAATGGGAAAAAGGGAGAGTAAAATTTCTCATATCTTTGAAAAATCGCCAAAAATCGGCTATTGCATTCACAGAGGTGCAGTTGGCGGCATTTGACGCAGAAATGTCCACAGTTTACTTTGTAGTTGGAGCCGATTCCCCCGGACCCTTATTTTTTACTGTGTTAATAGAAAAGTGCAAAACAAATTGGGAAAAATAGCGTTTTCCGACCTAAAAAAAGACTTCTAGAGGTCGTATCTCCGTAAGTATTCATCTTAGCGACTTGCAATTGGTCTCATTCGATTCAGCACACAAAAATCTAAAGTATAGCGTCCCTCAGAGCGCCCAGAAAAATTACCTACAGAAACCAGACGACTTAGAGTCGAAATTAAGGGAATTTCCGCTTTTCTGGATAAACGAGGGTGTACAAAAGAAACTGGACGTGATGGAGCAAAACGGGCTTCGGATTCGTGTTCACCAGACCCCAAAACATGGAGAGCAACCACCGAAACCTCTCGAGCCCGAAGTGACCTTTTTTTGTAAACCTGTGTTATCTATGCACAATTTCTACCAAAGAATAATAAACCATTGCGTAAAATTTGCAGGGATTTTATTATATGCGATTTTATTATATGCAGCCAACAAAAGGACGATAAACATTTTTGTCCCCCCCCCCCCCCCCCCAAGAATAATAAACCAAAAGAAAAAAATAAACGGGAAGGTTAGCTCTTATAACCTTTCTTCTCGCCAGACGTCTCCATCACGTTGATTTATTCATTTCCACTCGACTTTTCCCTTCCAAAGGTAACACTACAGATAACAGGGTAAACTTCGGGAGGCCCTCGTAAGGAAGGCGTTTATATTAGAACATGAATATATTGCTCCTACTTAGAGGACGGAGGGGAGAAGCGAAAAACTATAAATGTAACAGATAAGTGAGGCCCGACCTTTTTTTTTCTTGCTTGGCTTTCTAGATATGAAGCAATAACCGAGAGACGTGAGATTTACCCACCGGGAGGATTTATCGCTTCCACAGGCCTTTACCACCCTATCAGATAAATTAGGAGCATTTTTCTGGCCGCTCCCTTCGCGTCACCCATTGTCATTCTACGTTTTCGTCAGAAATAACTTGCAGGGTTACCTTTAAACCCGCCCACTTCCTGGCCGAATATTCACGATTCAAAATTATAAAAGTCGTCGTCAAAATCCCATTCGAGGGCTGTAAACTCTCCCGAGGGAACCTGAGGCATGAAATTATATTTTAAATCGACTCCCCTTCCTCACTTGATCCGTTAATAGGCCCTCCCAACCCCCGATGGAATAACTAACATATCCTTTTAAAATCGGTTTATCTCCCAATCTGCATGCGAGGGGCACTTTTCCCCAAGTAGGATCTACACTCATATTTCATGCGGATGTGTTGGATTTAAGTCGATTCCCGATCACCGCCCCTTTTAATGTTTTTGATGTGGGATTTTCCCTTCTGCTTATAATCCCTTCTGTAAACATAACTTAAAGAAGGGGATTGAAAGTCGTGATTTTGATTTATTACTCTTGGAATAATACGCACATGTTTTGGCAATGTGGGCAGTAGTGGTTTTTTTTTTTTTCCTTTTTTTTTTTTTTTTTGAATAAGTGAAATTTTGAAAAAATACCCGATTCACTAGTTGTGCCCGCAAGGTTTTCAGCACGAGTTGGGCTAAACCGCGGTGCTAAAAAGGGCTACGGAAGAGGTTTTTTGAATAGTTTCGGCTTTGCGGTGGAGATATAGGTGTTGATTTCACCGAAAGGATCTACTATTCATGGGGCTAGAAATGGGCTTTTTGAAGTATGCTGGGAGGTCAATGAGGTGTCGTTTAGCTAGTCATTTTGAACGCATAATCCATTATTTGAAGTCCCGCAACTGGTTTTTATTTATATTTTTTATTCTTTAATTTTTAAATTTTAATATCAATTTTCAATTATTGAAAAAACCACAATACACAAATAAAATTAAAAAAAATAAAAATTAAAAAAAATTTTTATTTTTATTTATTTATTTTTACTGAAAGATAATTAACTTAACTTTAACTTTCTATTTTTAATTCTTTTCCTAATTTAAATCTTTTTTCAATTTTTTTTAATTAATTTAAACTTTAGACTGGGGGGTGGTTATAGGCTACCTTGATTTTTCCTCCCTCATCCCCTTCATCGGTTTTCGGGAGGTCCTTCACAACGAAAGTTGTTTATCTCTGATGTGTAACTAAGGAGGCCTCAAAAGGGGGACGAAAGTTTTTGTCCGATTTCGTTGGTACAAGGGTCTATGGAAAGAGCTTTTTAGGCTGATTCCAACGACTCCAAAACGATTTTTGCAGCCTGAGCCGTTCGTTACCTCTGATCGGCATAAGGTTTTATTACGGGTGCAGTTGTTTACGTAATGAGCATCACGTAGATATTTTTGATGTGTTGTGTGGCATAGTTTGGTCGCTAGATACCTACTGTTTCTTAGTTTCTCTCGCTCATTAAATATATCGTAATAACAGAAAGGTTGCGCTCATCTATTCAATTCAATTGATGGCTTGTTTTGTTTGTTTGTTTGTTTGTTTGTGTACAGAGCATCACGCCCGAGCGGCTCAACAGATTTTCATGAGGGTGGTCTCATTATCATCAGCGAGTTCGGGGGGTGGTTATAGGCTACCTTGATTTTTCCTTCATCATCCCCTTCATCGGTTTTCGGGAGGTCCTTCACGACGAAAGTTGTTTACCTCTGATGTGTAACTAAGGAGGCCTCAAAAGGGGGACGAAAGTTTTTGTCCGATTTCGTTGGTACAAGGGTCTATGGAATGAGCTTTTTAGGCTGATTCCAACGACTCCAAAACGATTTTTGCAGCCTGAGCCGTTCGTTACCTCTGATCGGCATAAGGTTTTATTACGCATCGGTCGTTAGGGTGCAGTTGTTTACGTAATGAGCATCACGTGGATGATGTTTTGTGTGGCATAGTTTGGTCGCTAGATACCTACTGTTTCTTTGTTTCTCTCGCCCTGCGCTCATCTATTCAATTCAATTGATGGCTTGTTTAAATTTTACTAATCTTTTTCATTCTTTTTGTACTGACTTAATAATTTTTATTAACATATAGCATAAATTTTTGCACAACCTGTTTACAGTAAATAATAATATACCTTCTAGTATTCGAGTAAAATTTGCAGCCTTTTTAAAAAATTTAAGTAAGTAATTTAAAATAATTAAATATACCTATTATTGTTGATGGAAACTTGTTGAGGGTAAGTCAAATAAGACGAGATTTTTTGCCGTCGTTTCAAGAGATATATTCTCCTATCATCAGGGCCTAATGAAATGAACAAAACACGAATTTATACTTTGAATTTAACAATTGAGAAGTTTAAAAAAAAAAATTTATACAGGTACTTACAAGTGCAGGAAAAAAGGGCAGCACACGATGTGAGCCGTCGCTGTCGTACAAATATACTAAATAATATGTAGGATGCAGACATACAGAAGGAACTGACAATTTTCGATGGTGGGGGTTGTTTTTTTTTTTTTGTTTTTTGTTTTTTGAAACGGTCAACATCACCATCAACTATTATACCTATTATTTTAAATTATTTAAATTTTATTTTATTTTTTTCAAGATAGCAATCATAAATGGTCTGCATTGATTTTGACTATTGATTCACTACTTTATTCAACAGTGTCAACAACTAAAGAAGTAAAAGGGGCTTTGTACAGCCCACACCAGAAAATACACCCTGTTCGTGACCGGAGAGCTTCGCCGAAGTATTAACCCTTCGAGAGTTTACTGCAGTAATGACATTATTATGCCGCTATACGCACGTCGCCTTTAACGATATTAGAGAAGCTGGAACTGCCCTGGAGAGAAGGGATTTGCATACTCACAAGGGAACCCGGGGAAATACGGCGTTTCAATTAGGCAGAGCAGTACAGTTTAGGAATATGGAGGTGTCGGAGGGGGGTGAAGGAAGTGGGAGCTTAGTTGTATAATACCTAACCTATTACAGAACCGGGCGTTGAGTAGATGCGAAATTACCGTCAACCGTTCGCTTCCTTTGTTTGAGAATGCTCAGACTCAATTTAAAATCAGGAAGGTTTTCTATTCAATTTCTATCCTACTGGGCCACTTGATTCGGTGAATCGTCAACTTGAAGTCTGATTTATCAGACCCAGCAAATTGTATGCACAATGATTGACCATTTGTTTTAGATTTGGAGGAAAAGTCAGGAAATCCCTAAATTTGAATAGGACATGGCAAAACCCTGCACAAACCCCCTAATATGAAGCCCCAACCGCGGACAAAACTATAAGAAAAGCCGAGAACTTGGAAAATATTTCAGATTAAAAGCGCAGCAAATCTTTTGCTAGGGGTTTCTATTCTATTGAATAGATGTTGAAAAATTAATAATGAGTAATGCTGTTGGAAAATTTTTCTAAATTTTTTAAATTAATTTTTGGTTGCCAGCATAATTTTAAATAAAAATTTATTCAGAACTAAATAACTTACCTTACCTTACTTCAAGGCGCTACAGCCAGAATGAAATAAATATCTATTACTTAAAACATTTAATAATTAAATGTTTCAAGTTTATAAATAACTTGTATTTTTTAATTATTAATTTTTAATTAAGTTTATTATATTTTTCTTGAATTTTATTATTTGCCTCGTGGAATGCTCCCGGTGGAATCAAATGGGCCTGTAACCCCCAAAAATTGGTTTTCTTCCAAAAATACATCGAAAACGACGCCTAACTCGACGTTATGGCCGAAAATCACAGAAAATCCTCCCGTGGCCGCTATTTAGCCCCAAGGAGCCCACGGGGTACGGTGATCCAACTAGTATAATCCAACGCTTCCTGTCCCTGTACGTCTTATAAAGGACTTGTGGAGTCCAAACAGAGGGGCCTTGCTTCACTCGGCAATTAGGTGGGGACGAATTGAGTTTTGCTGGCCAAAATTTCTGAAGCGAGAGTTTTGCATTCAAAATAATTGAAGAAGTAATCAGTTCCTCCCTGAGGCTGGCCTGCCTCTTCGTCCCCTTTACCAGTTCATACACTGTCATTGATTGAGTAGGAGGACCACTCAAGGTCGTGGGATCTGAGGGTAGTCTCCCACCTTCTCCTGAAGAAGGGCTAGCGGTCAGGAAGTGACCTCCTCCTCTCATACAGCCAGCTCATCCCTATATCCATGTTTAAATATTTTCCGAACTCGACCTAATACCCTCCCAATCGTTGGAATTCGCTCGTTCCAAATTTATTACCTATTTGAAATTTGTTCTATGAGCTTGTCCAAGCGCCATCTGGACCGTAACCAAAGGAGATACAAAGGTGCGCTCATTTGCGCCTGATGCAAAACGCGCTCGATGATTGAAAGATACGTATAGATTTGGCGAAGGCACTATCCAGTGTGGCGTTGAGTAAACTACCGTTTCCTTCATCCCTGCGCAGTTCTACATTAAATCGTTCGTCAAACTCCTCCCAACCCAGAAGGACGAGGCAATTGGGAGCCATAAGTGCAAACCTGGAGTCCACACGACGCAAAAGTGTGGACGTAAAAACAATTAGCAGATGATAGTTCACTACCTACTTCATTCCTGAGACACAATACTTTATTGATAGCATGAAAAGGTTAATTTTTGTAAACTATAACTCTAGTCTTTCTCACGTAACGTGTAGATGTTATCAACGTGATACAATATCCATAGCCGAAGAACTGACAAACATCTTCCGCCCAAAAGGTCACAAATCTTTCGACGCCTCTTTTGAGTCCTCCTCGAAATAGAGAATCCTCGTTTTCAATTAGACGATTACGGCGACTTCAGAAGGTGCCGAAAGGGTCTTCAAAACACTTTGACGCCCCAAAACGTCACGTCCCTTATAGAATACCGACAAGCAGAAGAAATGGGTTGAATCCATTTGGGTAGGATCTGTCGGCTGGGGTCAACGATTTTTGGAAAAAAAAAGATTCATGGAGAGAAAGGTCGGAAGACTTTTTTAAATCATTATCTGAATAGTCTGCTAGTTCTTAAAACGATCTCGAATGTGGTCATCTACGAGATGACCACTTAATTAACTGTAATACTATTTGCGTAGTTTCAGCTTCCAATCGATATTAAATTCCATTTTTTGTGATCAAATTTTGATCACATAGCTTTATTCTATGTGATAATTAAGGCTCGATTTTTACTTTTTATTTTTATCCCCCCCCCCCCTTACTACCTTGAAGTTCGTTTTGAGCCTTTTCAGGCACCAGAAAAGAAGAAACTTAATTTACATGTTTTGCACGTTTTGGAGTCTGATCATGATTTTCGCATATTTTTTTCCTGGAATTTAAAAAATTGACAAGAAATGGGGTGAGTAGGTACATTCATGTTCATTCATGGTTTTCACGTACATTCATGTTCATGAACATTTTTAGACACAAACCAAACTGATACCTTTTTTAAAATAACTAAATCCTTTATATAAGTAAGTTTTCTTACGGATACTTTAAAAATCCTTTGATTTCTGAACTATAATGATAATGAAATTATTATAAGAATTAACAAATTTTAATGATAATAAATGAGTTATAATTATGACCTATTGAATCCGTTGAATAATTAAACCTCTTTGAAGTATTTTAAAAAACCCTGTTTTGCATGTTTTCGAATTATCAGTGCATATTTGACCTCAAATTGTTACAAGTTGATCTGAAACCATAGTGATAGAAACTGCCAAAATCGTCAATGATAATCATCATAGAGGGAGGTTAGTGGGCTCCCTGAACCGCCAAGCTGAAGTAGAGTTTTAGTGTGTTGTTGTAGGGTTTAGAAAAATAATTCTAGAAGAGAGAATAATTAAGAAAACGACTATTGTTTTCTCAACTTTTTTCCCAAGCTATGCCATGCTACTGTTCCTTCGGACTGTGCACATCTGAAGTCAAACAGAATCCCAGTCGGACAGGTCTAAAACCCTCATAAATCGATTTAACATCCACAGTTACTTCGTAAAATTTGAATTAAAATACATTTAATGACACCGCACGGAACCGTTGCAACAAAATGCTTCAAAACCCTCGCTTTAAGTCCGTTTCAAGACAGAGCCTAACAATATGATCGGTCAGGTATGCAACCCTCAAAAATCGATTTCACGTTCACCACTACTTCAGAAATGACAACACACTGGACCTCTTGAACAAAACTCCGACTATCAGTCCGTTACAAGTCAAACAGAACCCCATGGTATGATTGGACAGGTCTCAAACCCCATTATAATCGAATTAACTTCCTGATTTACCATCCATTAATTTGGAAAACATCACCCCACGACTTCATGGCCCAAACCCTTCAAAATCTCATTTATCGCCTCTTACAAGCCTATAGGTATACAGAGCCGTTGGATATTATGGAACAGGTCTGAAACCACCTTTAGGTCGATTTTACCGCCTGATCGACTTCACGTCGAAATTTACATCGAAAACAAAACCACTCGCGACTTCTAGGCCAAATCCCTTCAAAACTCCACTTGGAGCCTCGTACAAGCCTCTCGGAGCTCTTCAGTATGATCGGACAAGTGTGAAACTCAAATGAATCGATTTCTCGTTCAAAATCGTTTCTGTAACGACATCCCGCTCGATCACATGCTCATAATCCTTCAAAGTTCCCTCCTGTAAGCTCTTTTGTAGCCTTTTGTAGAAAGAAAAATCTCCAAAAATATTAACTGGTAGGCCTACGACACTAAAAACAACTCAAAAATTGACAACTTGACACAGAAAACCCACTAACCTGACACGGGGAAGGTTGCAAATTCATAACTAGCGTTCCGACGCTAGCGTCTCTAAAAAGATGATATCTTTTAATATTATTTTAATTTGAATATTATATTATAATATTAGCTTTCTCACGTTTTGTAGTGAAACCTTTTTATATTTATTTTTGTTTTTCCTCGAAAAAAAAAAAAAAAAAAACCATTTCAGCTCGAAGGAAACTGACGCAGCGATTTCGTGGCGTTTCACCCTCGTTAAGCGCCGGTTACGCCATTGGAGTTGCGTTCAAAAGACGAAATATAAACAGACGAGGCTTTAAGATCCAGTTCCGCAAGACTTGGCGTCAATCAGAGCGTGAATGTTCCAAACGGGGAAGCACCACAAATCAGCGAGGCTCATCCTCGTTTTCATACAGAAATCACTGGAGGGAAAGCCAAGATGAGCCATTTCCAAGAAGGAGAAGATTTCAGACGAGACGCCCGTTCCTTTTATTCCATGAGAATCGTTGTTGGTTTAGTTAACCGATTTTGATGAAATTGGCCTATAAATGTTCAGAAATTTACGAATACAGCCACACGGCTCAACACCCGCACCGTTAGTTCCCATAAACCGTATAGAAAAAATCCTCACATCCCACATCAAGCGAGAAGACGTCCAGGAAGTCAAAATCAGGGGAGGGTTTCGGCTTCTGATGTAATGCAAAAAGGAGGGTGATGTTACAGATTGCTTGTACATATCTGACGAGGCGTTATGGAGTATCAATGCCGTTTTCCGCCCTCGCATATGTCTCACATTCGAAAAGAAGGGGAACGCCGTCACGAGAAATCTTCATAGACGTGTGATAAATGGAATACTACGGATGGGAGTGAAAAGTGTGAGATGCTTGCAGGATTCTTTTATGGATTTCATAAAACTTTCGTGATTCGTTGTCACGGAAAAACCAAAGATCATGCCTGTGTTCACAACTGTCCATTTCCACCTTGTTGCTTGTTTCTGGTCCCTCAAACAAGTGTTCTGCTCCCTCAAAACCAGGTTCGGCTCCCTCAAGCAGGTGACTGCTCCCTTAAAACCGGTTTCCGCTCCCACAAATCGATGCCTGTCTCGGAGCCGACTGTAATGGTGAATTGTGATCCTATGCATAGGTGAGTTCCAAAAACGTTACCTATTTTTGAGGAGAGTGTTGGGTGGAATTCCGGAGGCGCTTTTTCCAAAGACACATCGCCGCTTGGGTATGGAGGAAGTGTAATGGCTCAACACACCTTCTGCCGTGGCTTAAATGCCACCTTCGTACTACAGGCACTACAGGAGATTGGTCCATAGAAGGTTTTGGGTCTCCAAGGTCGAAACCCATTTTCGTGAGACTCGTCTTACAGCAATGGGTTATACGGTCCTCCGCCCCGGTCCAGGGTTTCCCTATCTCCAAACAAAACAGCTTCTTCGGGAATAATAAAGATGCCGACCACTGCAGAATTCAATAAAGCTAGCGGGGACCACGAGCGAGGCCCTTGTCCATCGTGCGGGGAAGAAGCAGCCCCCATACTGTGCGCGGCAACGTGTGTTCTGAATCCATCTGAACTACTTCCGCCTTTCGATGACTCCGGATTATTTCCCACATAAACCCTCCAGAGATACAATTTTCTCTTCCCCCACCACGCGTCAAAACGACCGATGAAGGGAGAGAATGGTCCGGAATTGAATAACCTTCCCCCGGTTCTATTCAGAACTGCATTAACCCCTTCTGTAGCCCACACACCCATCAGCGGAGCCTCCCCAGTGATTTAATAACTGTTTAATTACGGCCTTCCCCGAATGGATTGTTTAATGAACTGGATGTTAATGAAATAACAGCAGCTATTTACGTGTTGCGTTATATCAGAGACCCGTTCTGGTCCGGATAGTAGAGAGGAAAGGGGAGCTTAATTTTCCGAGAGCAACTTGACGAATTGAATCTATTTTCAACAATACAAATTTTACAGCTTTGCTCATTTGATTTTGACTAAGTTGGTCCTTTTTAAAACAACGGAAACATCGAATTTCACGTCGAACACCGAATTTATTTTGTTTTGATTCCTGAAATAATCGACGGGGTTCAAAAATTGTTTCATGATGTCCGCCGTAGGGCTTCCATGCCGTTTTGGGCTGTAGGGTTAAAAAAAATTAAATCCTATTTTTTTCAATAATTATTTGTATTTAATTAAATGTACCTAATTGAATTTTCAATTAATGCAATTTTGACAAAATACACGGTTCTCAATCTAGTTGTGTCCCCATTGTTTTCAACCCGATCGGTGGGGCTCGGTGGGGCTACAAAGTGGCTATGGGAGAGCTTTTTGAAGTTTTTTTTTTCCATTCGGTCGAGTGGCGCTTTCAAGGGATTTTTTGGCCTAGGATCCATTTTCGGGGGTCAGAAAACAATCCGATTTCACCGTTGGGATCTGTGGGGCTCGAAATGGGGGGTTTAAAGGACGCCTAGAGGGTTTTCGATTAATCATGGACGTAGAATCCATTTTTGAGAGTCCTTCATCTATCCAAACACGGTACAGAAATGAATAATTCGTTCAAACAATTCAAACAATTATTGTTTTACATTTTTAATGTTTGATAAATAATTGTTGATTTACAAAAAATCTTCACCATCTTTCTTTCTTTATTTTATTTTTTTATTTTTAATTTATTTATTTTAATAATGTTTACTTCTATTTTTTATACATATATCCTTTTTGCATTAGGTATTAGATAATACATGTATTACATTATTAAATAATATAAAATTTAGGGTTTATATTCTATTTATATTGGGTTTATTATTCTATGGTATGAAATTTAATTAATGTAGAATTTGCGGTGTTTTTCAATAGTCTATAATGTCAAAATGAACATTTTATGGTGGTGGAAAATATGCGTAAAATTACCCTCCGAGTGAGATTGAAGAGTGCCTTCTTTAGATTGGCCCCGTCGAGGGAATGAAGCCTTTAACTCTCTTAGGAAGTTTTACAACCGATGGTAAAGTCACATTTGAAATATCTTTATAGCTGCGGTTGTGAAAAAAACGCGTGAAACCTCCCTTCGGGTTTTTTATTTTGGTAGCGGTTTTTTTTTTTTTTTTTCACGGTCTCACATACGGTTTGATACTTTTCCCCGGGCAAATCGTCCTATATATCAACCATCCCGAAAAGCCCTTTTAAAACGTATAAAGGGAAGGAAAGGTAAAGATCTGGAAGCCATACGAGGAGAGATGGCTCGAGACATGAGGGAAAAGAGAGAACATAAATACGGGAAAGTGAAATATCTATAAGGTCGAGGGTTAGATGGAGAGATGAAGGAGTGACGCGTGTGATGGAGACTACGTGTGGTTTATTGATATGGATGGTGAAAGAGGTTTTTTTTTCTTTCGTGTGCATCATATGTGATGTTACCTTTAAATCTTTATAAAGGGTATCTGTCTCAGGAATGTGGATCTTTTTCGTCATTCCGGTGAGCTACGGGGGGGAAAATATTATTTCACATCTATGTGACACCCTTCGCTTTGCTTGTGAGATCGTAACTCGTGAAATAACTAGTTTTTTTCAATCTTTTTTTCACTTTTTAAATTTCCTAAGATGATAAGTTCGCGATAACTTTCCTAGGACTTAATGTTAAACATTTCTGAATTTATTCCCCCCCCCCCCCCCCCCCCACCAAAAAATGTTCTGCTCTGTTTACTGTCACTCCACCGTTTTCCGAAAATAATAACAAATAAATAAGTATCTCGTAATTCCCTACGAACAGAGGCAAATCCCTATTAGGTACATTTTTAGGGGTGCGAAGTGTAAAGGAGAGGCCCAGCACATAGGTAATATTCGAGTAAGTTTTTTATTCTACGAAAGGCCCCGAATTTTATTTTCTTAACCGTGGTTTGGGAGGTCCCCCTCACTCCCATCACACACTATATTTATGCACATACTATATTCAGTGCATACAACATTTCAGAAGAGTTCCATTCACAACGGATCGAATCTTGTTAACAATTCAAGGCGGATATGATATTCGTGATTATTCTCCTTTTTTTTCAAACAATTCTTCACGGTAGCATCCTGAATGGGAAATTGCGTCAGGAACCTATTTTACATCTTTCACCGCCAGACTACTAAATTATTCGAAAATCTCAAGTCGACTTCATAAATCAAGTACCTGCTCAGACAGTCCCCTCAAGTCCTTGGAATGCCCGGCGGTTCGCGAACGGAATTATATTCTGGGATTTCGGATTGTCGAGCGTCATTGTGGCCAAGTCGCTGGAACTGCACGAAGGGCCATTGCTTGAGAGTTCTTTGACATTTTTGGGGATTATGAAATATTAGGCTTTTAACGCTAATTCCTTGCATTGTAAGTTTATCGCCTTTAGTTCGTTATCCCAATTTATTCTTACCTAGTGAAAACCCTCACTTTTTCGAGAGCCACTCAGAACCTCAGTTGACCTGAACATCCTAGACACATTCGTCTTGCCGTGTTATTCTCTGTGTATACAAGTGGTATAATTCCACTGCCCCTCGCCTGGTTAATATTAATATCGTACGGGGCTGAGGTGTGTACTGAGTGCGGATATTCCGATGTGACAGGATGGGCGGAGGTATGACGACCGTTGGCTTTCTGATTTAAATGAGTTATATTCAAAACGTGCCGTGCCCATCGTCACGTATCAACTTCCCGCGCTCACATCGACATACCGAAACACAACTTGATATAAAAACATAACGTGGTGATAGTGAGGATGCCCGGAAATTAAATTAAACTATGATGGTGCCATGGATGAGAACAATTTAGGCATGGGGAAGTAGCCCGATTGGTTGATGTATAGAAACTAATTTCAAAATTTGTAATTATGTACTCTTAATTTATATTTTATAAATCATCATCATTTATAATAATAATTATTATAAAATAATAATTATTATATTTTATAATAATTATTATATTTTATAATAATTATTATATTTTATAATAATTATTATAAAATAATTATTATTATATTTTATAATAATTATTATAAAATAATTATTATAAAATAATTATTATAAAATAATTATTATTTTGTACTAAAGACATAATTTGCAGTTTTTTTTTTTATGTACCTACTGAAGACATGTAATAATTATAATTATTATTATTATAGTAATATAATGATATAATAATATTATGTCTTCAGTACAAAGAAAAACTGCAAATTGAAGACAAGGGTAGGGAAAGTGCACCAGTTATTATTGGAGTTCCCCATCGTACTTACCAAACCGATTAAAAGTTATATTCACTTCTTTCCCTGGTTTCTGAAAAGGAAAACATCTAACAAATGCGACCCGATGTCAATTTTGGCTGTATTGGGGGGTTATTAAGCGACCTGTATTTTAACGATCTTTGCGAAAGTCAGTTGTATCAGTTATTGGACACATGTTTCAAATATAGGACACTTGTGCATCAGTTATTGGCCACCCAGGGTTTTCCGTCCGTCCGCCCGTCTTATGAGTACTTTTTTCAAACTCTGCTGCACTCATAATGATCCCCAGGATGCACAGATTCCTTCCATGCAAAACATTTCTGCCCCATCCCCTTTGGTCTGTCGCCTACATTCGGTTTGCTCAGTGTATGGGAAGAGGGATCATTGAGTCATAAAATCAAGCACGTTTGGTTAAGGTATTATTATTGGAATACACCTGTGCATGTGTTCGCGACGGGGGTAGAAAATTTTTATCGGCCTCAAAATTTGACATTAGTAGTCCCATGACACGTAGATTTCAAAAATTAAATGTCCGTCCCCCGTCCGTGTCAGTAGGTTAAAACATCTGAAATTTACATAAAATACTCGGTTTCCATCTAGTTGTGCCCGCAACGTTTTGATCCCGATCGCCCAAAACGCGTAGAGCTCTTGTGGGGCTAAAGAGAGGATACTTGAGGAATTTATTGAAGGTTTTTGGCTATGGGGTCGAGTTAGGTGTCGTTATCGAAGAATTTTTGGACGTAGAATCCGATTTTAGGGTTCCCAGTTCCATCGGATTTCACCGAGAGGATCTATGGGGCTTTCATGGGATGGTAGTGGTAGGTAGTAATTAATTAATGTAATAAACGGCTAGTTCTAATTGTTTTTTAAAAAACAGTTAGAACTAGCCGTTTTCTTGCGATTTTAATGAACTATTTGGCTGGCCTAGGAAGGCGGCGTTAAAACTAGTTTGGGGCAGTGTAGAGGAAGATGGTGTGAACACCGGTTTGACCAAAATCGACGCTCAAAATTTTCGGCCCCCCGAATGAATAGGTGTAGGTATAGGTAATTATAAGAATGGTTCCGGAGTTCCGTGTCTGTCTGTCTGTCTGTCCGCATTTGGTTGCCACAGCCATAACTTACACAATTTTGATCGGACTTCAATAATAGGTATTTTCAGGGATAGTGTGGTTTCTGCCCATCAGTTTCATCATGATTGAATCAGCGGTATGCTCAGCGCTTGCGCGAACATAATTTTGTTGTTGCAGTCATAACTCCGTCCATTTCGAATGGATTTCAGTCAGATTTTCAGGGACGATGTGGGCAACGTCACGTGACGTCCCATGTGGGACATTAATCATGATTGATGCAGTGGTACTCCCTGCGCATGCGCGAACGTAATTTTCTTGTTACAGTCATAACTCGTCAATTTCGAACGGATTTTTGCCAGATTTTCCGGGATCGTGCAGGTAAGGTCTCTTCTAGTTTTCAATGGATCGGGCATTAGGTCAAAAGAAACTCAAACATGTCCTCTAGCACCGAGATTTCGGCTAATGTACTGCTTATGTGGCTTATGAGGAAATTAGTTAGTAGGCTTAAAAGATGAGAAAGCATGGGAAATGAGAACCAATACAAGTACCCATTGTATGAGTTCTTCTCATGCTTTTTAATTATTAGTTGCTCGGAATTGTATTGCCATGAGTACCAATGGCGGCGAATCGGTCGTCTCTGGTCTCCTAAAATTTTAATGGGGACATATCGTGAAGATCACGAGGAAGCTTCTGTGCCAGTGCATTTTTATCGTGTTTTAAATTTTTAAATTTCTAAATTCCTAAAAATTTAGAAATTTACTATTTTCTATATAATATATTATTTATATTAATAAAATTCCTACAATAATTCTAAAATTTCTAAATTCTTAACACGTTCCTCACACGCTCCTAAATCTCAAAACACAAATGTACGTCTGCCATCCAGGCCATTTTGAGTAGCAAGATACAACAAGTATTAACTTTTTATTTTTTTATTCAAGTTCATTTTGGGGGTCTCGTCTAATTTTGGACTGCACTGAAACCCAAAGTTTCATCAATTTGAAATTCGATCATATAGTTGGTTTTCATAAAAGTAAGTAGTAAGTAGTAAAAAAAAGTCATAAAATAAAACGAAATAACGATCCCCCCACGGGCGTTTTGGATTTGCATAACGATGGAGCGTGTAATTCATCTATTATCTCGTCATCTGACGCCCCGTCAACGCACTTGCTCTTTCGAATTATCAAATATTATCTTCGCCCCTCGATCTTAATAATTCAATTAGGGAGTCGGTTGAAACGGAGTCCCTGCGTTGTTATGAGCGGAGTAACATATGTTTTGACGAAGGGTCACTTCCTTTTCTTGAAGGGAAAGAATAATAGCCGTTTAGCTCCTCGGGCAGCAATTAAAACATTAACATACCGTGTAATTTACGATGGATACGTTGTTATTTACTGTTACATCTGGATTGGGTGGAGTGACGTTTTAAAAAAGTTACTGACTCATTGTATATTTCATTCTTGGGGTGGACGCTAACACAGAAATTGAGCTGGAATTGCGCTTGAAGATTTTACTGGAAAAGACACCCGATGAGGGCGGGGGTTTCGACGAAATAGACGTGGAGAGAGTAGAGACCGTTCTTGGTGATGAGTTCGTCAACGCACTGAGGACGGTTGGGCATGATGAGCTGGAAAAAATTTAAGAACCAGCTTAAATCTGAACTCCAGTCTAATACGGTTTTAGGCACAATAGTGATACTAGAAAAATGGAGGAACGTATTGGGGTAGTTGTAATCTCGACGATTTCATATGCTGAGTCACTGAATATTATTCCGAGGTTTTCTGACGGAAATTTTTCCCGGAGCCTTGTCACAATTGCAAGAAACCTCACAATTGCGGCACTTCTTTTGTTGGGTTTTTGTCATGTAACTCAGAAAGCAGGCGGTTTAGCGGAAAAGCCATGGTAGGTATACTAAAATAAAGTAGACGACATCTACTACAATTTAAGGTAGAAACGTTTGTTCCTACGCTCACTCGTTTGCCGCTAGAGCGCTACAAACATTGGGTTAAAATATAAAAAAGCTGAATTGGGACGACTGACAACTACGACATTTCATTGATGAAATTTATGCTTCTAGTTTTGCAGTGAACAAAGAATAATTGTTCCAGTATAGGTCATTTCTTCCCGAATTTGTTTTATTCATACACGTATGAATAAAACAACGTGTTCCCTTTTTGGCATATATTTGAAACTTTTGTTTCGCGTCGAAATGTACCGCTAGAACAGCGCGTGTGGATGAGTACCAGGACGTCCATGGATACCCCCGTGAACATGCATTTGGAGCGAAATACCTCATAAAATGTTTGCATGAGTTGTTTTTAAGATAATTTGTTATCAAAACACCGAAAATCGCAATTTTTCATCTTTTTGAGGTTTTCTAACACGCGCTCTACAGCTCCAAGCCTCACTCGTCCTCCCTGTAGAGCGCATGTTAGACATTTAATGTTAATTTAATTTTGGTAACAAACATTTAATGTTACCACCTCAATTTGTAGGAGATTTTGTCTACTATATTATAGCGACTTTTGATTCAATCTGCTTAGTTATCGAGTTCATGCAAAAATCCATAACGAGTGACAAAACATCCATTTTTGTTTAGCAATTTTGACCAGGTTTCGGGCAAAATTTTTGTCAGAAAATTTCAGATTCGACCCAAAAACACACAAAACCGTAGAGATTACGAGTCGTAACTTCTGCGAGTCGTAATTTACGACTACCCAAAACTTTCCTTTTGCCCTTTTTCTTCCCGGTACAATGAATTTTACCTTGGCACCGAGAAGTGGGACGGATTCGTACCAATCGCGACCACCTTCAAGTTTGGAACCTTTTCCGTAAAAAGCGGATCCGAATCCGACCAATCCACCGTTGTGGAAGATTCCAAAGAAGGGGACGTGTTGAGTGCAGTCAGTCTGGGTTTTGTTCACTCCGTAGAAATAGTGCTGACCTGCAGAATCAAAGCTTTTGTAAAATGTTCGTTAATTTATATTGGACGGTGAATTTTCCAAAATAGTTACCCATCTGTGGGAAGCAGGCTTGACGTTGGAACCCGTTGTAGTTGTCAACTTTGGGATCCTTGACTCCCAATGAGACCAAATTTCCGTGGATGTACGCCCAAAGCCCTTCGGCGACTTCGGTTTTATTTCCTACTCCTTCCTCAGTGATGGTTTCTTCGACAAAATTACCATTAGGGGCCGTGCGTTTTTAGAATTTGAAAAGCCATTTCAAAAGTTGGGGCCTACCAGGGTTGTGGAAGTAGACGTCGAAAGAGTAGGCAGTCTGGTTGAACACGTTGGTTTCCGTGAAAGAGTTGACATCTTTTACATCGTAACCTTCGACGTGGCTGACGTCTTGTTCCAAGACCTACAAACCGAATCTCCCTCAGATCCTCATTGGTATAGATTATGAATTACAATCCTTTGAACTCACGTTAGTACGAACTCCAACGACGGATCCTTTTTTGTCGTAAATGGTGCAAACGCGGGGGTCCTTGTCCAGGCAGTATAGGAGGCCGGGAATGCGAAGCTTGGCTTCTTCAGAGCTGACCTGTACGTAGTTGTCATTAGCAATCAAATTGCTGTCGGTGGACTGAGGTAGGTCATACACTCCAGTGCCGAAGACGGGAGTGTACTTAGCTGAAAAACGTCTTTTTATGTGTTTACCACTTTTTCCATTTGAGGATATTTTCCTCGTTTGATCGACGTTAGTGAAGATTTTCTAATTATTTTACCTTTAAGGGAATTGCGCTTCCATGGCTTGCCTAAAAGGGAGAAACCAAAGGGGATTATTACACGATAAAAGTAAGGTAATAAGAATAATTTGTAATTATTATGTGACAAGCGTTCGGTCTTACCAAAACAAATAGCCTCAGATCCAACGCCACAAGCAAAGGCCAACGCAGCAACAACCTGCAAACAATATTCAAAAATTGAAAGCAAAGATGCTAAATCCTCTTGAGGGATAAAGGTTTACGATATGGATAAGTATGTACTCTGATAATCAACAAAATATGTTTAGGATGGATTATACCTTCTTCTACACTGCCCTAAACAGTTTTTGGCGCCACCTTCTTCAACTCTGCACCAAACCGGTTTCGACACCAACTGGGCATTGGGGATTTTTTTTTTTTTTTTAATCTAAAATTGTGACGAAATACTCGGTTCTCCATCTAGTTGTGTTAGCAACTGGACCGGTTTTCAGCCCGGTCACCCAAATCCATGGGGCTCTTTGGGGCTAAAAATTGGCAACGGGAGGGTTTTTCGAAGCTTTCGCCTATGATATATCTATATATAGAGCGGGGTTGTCGTTTGCGAAGTAATTTTTGACGTAGAGCCCATTTTTCGGGATTCCACAATCTTCCAAACACTGTTCAGAAGTAATATAATAATAATATAATTTTATTTACGGGGAAATAATGTTTGCAAAATGTATGCCAAAGATTAATCAACTCTAGTGTGAAATTTGCAGCGTCTTTTACATTATAAAATTATGTTCTCTAGGAAATACTCACTAAAAATTTCATGGTTGAATCGTAGCAGAACTGAAATAGAAGTGAGCTGAATGTTAAATTTCTAATTCTAATGAGCGATAAGTCAGAGAGATTGTTCGGTATACTCACGTGCGCCCAGCCAGATAATTTTGTTCGATCACAAAGTTACGATTATATATTCACTCGATACAAGGTCATCATAATGTGTGGCGGCTGACTAATATTTGAACGTAAACAACCATTTGAATACCCTTCGGTTCGAAACAATGGCCAAACATTTTCCAGATTGACACAGGTGAAAATTAACTCTAGGAAATGATTCAACGACAATAATGGAATCAGTTGGCGTAGCTCATTATTAAAAAAACAAGGCTAAATATTCAAAAGCGGACTTGTTTAGCTTTTCGGGAAGAAGAATTATTCCGTTACTCAAACGATAATGGTATTTTTCATAATGAGGATTAAACACGTACAACGAAATTGGATTTTGAAACGAATGAATGCTGTGCATTCAATTACCACACCAATTGGTGCCTTCTGTGACACTGAAATGCAAAAATTCCAAAATGTCAGTTGGGTAACTTCATTTACACATTAAATGTGTAAATCAAAATTTTTTATGGTGAAGTGATCTTCACGCTCTCTTGTCACGTCTTCAGCTTAAGAAGCTTAAGTTGTTGGTTTCTTTGGCATGATATTTCTTTTAGCTAAAAGTTTTAGCTAGGGGTCAATGCATAAATTTCTTGCAGTTTATTTTTAAGGTCGTCCACAAACAAACGTTTAGGGTAAGTATACTTAACTTTCTATAGAAAGGTTGTTGGGGGGGGGGGGGAGGCGATGTGTAGGAGAAATGTTTGTGGCTACCCAACTTACCTATGAAAACCATTTCCACGTCATCAAAACTCGCCCTCTATTGGGTCGAGTTAGGGGTCGTATTTTTTGTAGTATTTTTTTTTTTTTTTTTGGACGTGGAATCCATTTTTGGAGGTCTCCTATGTAGCTTTCATGAGGCAACAAATGGGGCTTTTGAAGGATACCAGGAAATCGGAAGAGTTCTCGTTTCCCGATTATTTTGGATGCATATTCCATTTTTCGAAGTCCCACATCCGTTCAAACACAAGAAAGTTAAAAAAAATAAATTTATTGACAAGGAATTAATTTTAGCACAATTTATATCAAAGAAAATAAACCCTTGTGTAATATTTGCAGCGTTTTATCTTTGCCTTTCTTTATACTGAAACTCTCAGCGCGATTTTTATAGCGGTTGGTCCTTTCGCCGAGAAGATTTACATGTGTGCGCTCCTTCCACCCCCTTCGGCCTCTCTATTTCATTCCCAAATCCTATATCACATCCTCGAGGCCTCTTCGAAAAACCGCCCCAAGAAAAAACACACGACAAACCCTCAATACGCATGGGAAATTACCCCCTCGCCCTAAACCTTTTCTTCTCAATAACTTACAAAGGCACAGATTTCCAAGTTTACTGCACCCCAAGTGACCGCGGGACACTTTTATAGGAGGTGTTCTAAATCTCCGAAGCGTTATACTGCTTTCTTTCCAGAATCCCTGAGCTCCGGGGCCACCCATAGAGTATTCGCCCCTCTTCCGTCCCCGTTCAGATAACCAGCCAACCACTAAATATTTACAGTTTCCGAAGGGTTTCTCTCTCTTTCTGGCCCTGAAAAACCAACAGTTCGAAAAGATTAACTGTAATACCGCCGTGCCCCTTTAATTTAATTTTATTGGTCATCCGAACGAGCTGTAAATCCATATTAAGTAACATCGCAGTTTGGAACCTTATGCAACATTCATCGGGACAAACATCCCTTGCAGATGGAAATGGCTTTCCCCGCTTGCTTTTCTCAATGAACAAAATTTCCCGACTCAAGTTGTATCTGAATACGTTCTATACCTACTGGTGTCGATTGATTGGACGCCAATGAAATTCGTAAGAAAACGCTGCAAATTTTACACAAGGGTTTATTATTCTACCATTCTAGCAGTAGTAGGTAAGGTAGTAAAGGTCGCGACTATTCCCTCAACATTTTTTATCAACAACTTATTCCTATCGTCAAGCCATTGTAATTCGATTAGGTTCATTTCAAGTATGGAAATTAGGGACACAAATTTCATATTAAATTTTGTAATTTCTTAGTTGTGATTAATCCCAATTTCGCTTTTTGAGATTAACCCCATCTGGGTTGTTCGAGTGGGCGAACGAGTGAGGCTTGGAACAAATGTTACAACATTAATTTGTAGGACATTGCTGTCTACTGTAAGTTAGTAGGTAGGTATATAACACATTTTGCTCCAATCTGCTAAGTTATCGAGTTTCATGCCAAAAACCGAAACATAGGGACCTAAATGTTGAGGTTTTTGAAATTTGGACAAGATTCCCTGAAAAATTTCTGTCGGAAAACCTCAGATTCGTGTTCAGCGATCCAAAAAACATACATAACCGTAGGGATGTCGACTTCTCACCAGTCTTGTCTATTTTTCCTTATTTCGTCTTACTAATATGAATGCAGCGTAAGGGAAGAGCAGATGGGCTCTGAGTCTACAATGAAGAGTTCCCTCCTTCCGCTCTTCAACCATCGCCAGATAATATCAGGCTGGACATATTTCCAATAACCCTTGCCATTCTGCTGCCATCCTCCCCCTCAATCGCGATATGAATCATGCATGAGCAGGTCTCAGGAACCCGAGACAGGTCCAAGGGATTGAGTGGGGGGGGGGATTCCTATTTGGTATTACCGCCTTTGGATCTGAAACTCTCTCTCCCCGCATTGTCTTATATTTATTCATAATCCTTCAGTCTTTTCGAAACCTTCCATCGTCCCTTCATCCTCTCTGTTTCTTCTTCGTACCGGCTTATCCTTCTAAGGGCTTCTCAAACCCATCGTTTGGACTCAGCCTGACACCCCCACCGCATTCTGAATTTATCGCTTTTGCCAAATATTGAGACAACACTACTGCAAAACACTGTACTTGCAAGTTGTCATACTGTTCCGCCCGTTTGATGTATTCTCGAATAATTGCCGAAGGTGGTCAACGGTGCCGAAACCGCAAGGGGTCACAAAATCACAAGGGCCCAACTTTGGTAAAGAGATTCCAAATTAGCTCGAAAGGCGTTCCAGTATACGGGAAGGGGTCAAAGATGTAAGAGGGAATACTTGGGCACCAAATTACAAGGTAAACCGTGTGCCAAGTTAACCTCCCAGATCTGTAATAAGCCGAACTTTGAAAGACGTGATGCTCTCCACTACCTGAGTAAGTTTGAATCGCCGTTACTCATTTCAAATATAATATATATAATAATATATATAAAATATAATATATTAGATTATACTATATTATTTTGAACTAATTTGACCATTTTTCCATATTTACTATTTTTTTGAAGTCTTACGGTGAAAGTCAACCCTTTTTTTTCCTTGTTCTTTTTTCAAGCCTTTTAAAACCAAAATGCCAATACCAATAAACATTTAAGGGAATGTTGGTGATATTGTGGACACAACGACATAATATGGATATTATCCACTCATAATGTTTCTGTGGGCGATTTGAGCCATTTCTGGGTCATTTTTGTAGAATAATGGGCCAACTTCCCGCAACTAACGGTTTTCATCGTCACGGAAAGCAGAGGGGGGGAAAACATAGGTACGACGGATGCCTCTTGGAGGAGACTTTTTTTTCCCCCTGTACCTCCAGTGTTTGGACAGATTTGGGACCCCAAAAACTGGATTAGCCTCCCAAGATTATCATTTCCCAGCATCCTCATAGGCATTTCATAGGTTCTGTTTGTATCCCCACGGATGCCTCATCCCCCACTGTGGCATCGGATCGTTCTGGGACCCCAAAAAATGGATTCTACCTACGTTCAAAATAATTCGAAAACGATATCCATAGCCAAAATCCCTCAAAACACCTCCCGTTTCCTCCCTCCTTTTTACTCCTCTCTTTTTACCCCCATGGGTTCGGGCGATCAGAATAAAAAGGCTGCAAATTTTACAATCGGGTTTTTTATTCTTTGATTTAGGTTACTTGTGTACAAATTTAATTCTGTGCCAATGAAAAAAATTTTTTTGGATTTTTTTTTTTTTTTTCAAAAATTTATTTTCAAATTTTTTTTGTTTTTTTACTTGAAAAATATTTGACCTCCTGGGATCCTTCAAAAATCCCATTTTTAGCCCCATGAAAGCCCTATAGATCGCAACAGTGAAATCGGATCGTTCTGGGACCCCAAAAATTGGATTCTACGTCCAAAAGTACTTCGAACTCGATCCCATAGCTAAAAGCCTCCAAAAAAACCCATGGGTTTGGGCGATCGGGCTGAAAACCTTGTGGTCACAACTAGATGGTAAACCGAGTTTTTTTTTTTTTTTTTTTTCAAAGTTTCTGATTTTTACAAAAATTCCTACTGCCCAAAACGGCCCGGACGGCGGACGGACATTTCGGTTTTGTAACCTCTTGAAACGGATAATGTCAAATTTTGAGGCTACCTGGTTACTTATGTCCGCTAATCTCATCTACTGCAGGGAGTGACTTGAAGCGTTCTGGTTCAACCATCGGAGTAGGTACCTAATCTTTCTTCTCATAGAATTGGATCTCTGCACCTTCGGCAAACAAACTCTTGGAGTTGACTTGGTAACACTGGGATACCTGAGGTAGAAACCAAAGGACAAGCATAGGAGTGCAATAATTTACTTTATATTAGTTGGTCTGTTGGGCGATGATTTAGCTGGTTTACGTTGAGGTTGTTTTGGTGCTGACTTGGTTGATTTAGCAGTTTTACGAGGGGTTTGTTCTGGTGTTGATGCCCATGAAGGGTACCACTGACGCTGATGAAGGTGCTGAACCGGTCGTTCCCACTTTGTTTGCTTTTCCTCTGGACTTCCCTGCTTTCACGCTGAACAGCTCTTGAAGCTCTTTCTTCAATTCTGGGTCTCGTTTCTTCAGAGTAAGTAAGAGCAAGATAACGACAGGTATGGTACCAAGCAGCTCTTCCCACGGACACACCCACAAATGCTGCATGGCTCGATGGAATAAGAGCAAGACGAATGATCCGCATCACTAATACAACAGCTTCAATGCCGACTAATGCCCACCAGAATATTTCATCTTTCATAATCCGGTTCCATATTTTTCAGAATAAAAGATGCTAAAGCCAAGACGAGTTCTAATACGTCAACGAGTTTTGTACTGGCTATAGTAGCCGAGGCGAAGGCGAGAGGAGAAAACCCTCAGGTTACTGCTTAAAATCAAAATAGGGACATTTAAGGGAACAAAAAACGAGACGGGGGAACATGGGGGAACCAAACTTCAGAAAGGGGGACTTCTGGCAGCTCTGTTATCAGCTGGTTTATCCAACTCCTATCAGAATCCCATGAGATGTGACGTGAATCACGTCAAAGGAGCTTAGAAGAAGAATGGAGAAGCCCTGGCCTTACCGCCAGACCTCAGAAAGGTGGGCCGGAGTGGGGGGTGACTCCTTCGGCCAGCCGCCATCTTGGTATTCCCTTCTTCAAGCTAAAGCCTTATGGGAGACCAGAGGTTTTTTCAATCCTGTGGCTGCAATTTTTGAAATTTCGACTTGAAACTTCCTCAGCACATTCGTAATAATATTTCAAATTAACATTTCATGTGTTTTCAACGATCGTTTGCGTTGAGGAGGTAGTAATGGCTTGATATGGTGGTTACATCATCACAGAGAACAGTGTTTTTTCAATTCTGTGACTGCAATTTTTGAAATTTCGACTTGAAACTTGCTTGGCACATTTGTAATAATATATCTAATTACTATTTCATGTTTCTTCAACGATCTTTTGCATATAGGAGGTGGTAATGGCTTGAAATGGAGGTTACACCACCTGATAATATTATAAAATGAAATCACCAAAATGCTTTATTTTCATCTTTCTCATAACAATGATACAACAAATAACAAGAATGATAAATAAAATAACAACCAACAACAAAAGAAACAAAAACAGCAAATGGCGGAACACAAAACGAGGGCCATGGGCGCCGTGGACGCGTGGGCTACTTGTCCCAGAACTGTTACCTAATTGTTTCCCATCAATATTATTGATTTTAGTTCCTAGGAAATATTTGAGCTAGGAATACTTACCTAATATTGAATGTGCTGGTAGATCATCTGCATAAAAAGACAATTTCAGACGAAGTAATCTATTTCCACGATAAATAAAAAAAATTTATTTATCGTGGAAAATTTCCACGTAGTCTATTTAATAGACTACTTCGTCTGAAATTTAATAATAACTTGTAGACGCGTTTTGGTTTACTAAACCATCATCTGTACAATTACTGTACTGATGATGGTTTAGTAAACCGAAACGCGTCTACAAGTTATTATTTTAATTTATCGTGGAAGTAGACTACTTCGTCTGAAATCGTCTTTTTATAGGATGGATTCCCCCTATCTCGCTACGGCTGTAATAACGAAAGCCGTAGAATTGTAGGCTTTATTCAGTTGAAATCCTACGCACAAATGTGGAAAAGAAATTTGGACGTATTGTTACCAACACGTAACTAAATAATGAGAACATATGATCAGGACATTTTCCCCCCCTCTAGTTCAAAACATAATCGTCCAAATATTTCGGGGGTTGCTTCTTCCTTTCGGAGCGTCGCACCTCCTGATCAATTCTTGACGATGTAGAGGGAATAGGAGAGCTGGGCGGTGAAGGCCCAGATACTTCTTCTATAGGGTGATCTTCTGTTTCTGAAGAATCTTCTTCTTCAGCTTCTTGGTCTCCAGAGGCCCCCATAGGAGCCAAATGTCGGTTTGAAACCGTTGTCTCCCGGCCGTCTGGTAGCCGCACGTGCGAGTAGTCTGGGTTGGCCTCTAAGAGTTCCACTTCCATGACCGCAGGATCGTACTTGCTCCCAGGAGGAGGCAGACGTTTCATCAATACTCTACCAGGTATTGATAGCCAGGTTGGGAGAGACTGTCCATTCGCTGATCCACGAGGATGGGAGAACATCCTCTCATGAGGAGTTGAGTTTGTGGCAGTGCATAGCAAAGATCGAATAGCGTGAAGAGCCTGAGGCAGAACCTGCTCCCACTGACGAACGTCCATCCCAGCTGATCGGAGAGCCATTTGTACGCTCTTCCAGATTATGGCGTTGTACCGTTCGATCTGGCCATTTCCCCTCGGATTGTAAGCTGTCGTCCGACTGGTAGCAATGCCTTGTGTAGTCAAAAAATGCTTAAGTTCGGCGGACATGAATGCCGAACCACGGTCTGAATGAATGAAGGAAGGCGTACCAAAAGTCGAAAATAAGTTGGTTAGATGCTCTATCACCGTAGAAGCAGACAAGTTCGAGCAAGGGAAGGCGAAAGGAAACCGTGAGTACTCGTCAACGACTGTGAGAAGATACTGGTGTTTCGATGAAGAGGGAAGAGGCCCCTTGAAATCCAGATTGAGTCTCTCGAAAGGAACTGTAGATTTAATGAGAATGCCTTCGTTTTTGAAGAATTTTGGTTTAAGTTCTGCACAATCCTGACAGCGTGATGTCATCCGCTTCACATCGTCGACAGAATACGGAAGGTTTTTGCAACGAATGAAATGGTACATCCGTGTAACTCCAGGATGGCACATGGTTTTGTGTAGTTCCATGAGGTCGGAAGCTGATGCAGCAGCGCACACCCGTGACAGAGTATCGGCCACTATGTTTTCCTTCCCTGAGCGATAGACGATTTCGTATTTAAAACAGGACAGATCGAGGCGCCAACGCATGATTTTATCGTTTTTAATTTTGCTGTGCCTAGTACTATCGAACATGAAGGATACTGATCGCTGATCCGTAATAATCTGGAAAGGCCGACCAATCAAATAGTGGCGCCACTTTCGTAGAGCTTCCACTATCGCTGCTGCTTCTTTTTCCACTGCTGGTTGACGCTGTTCAGAATCTGATAGCGTTCTAGAAAAAAAAGCAACAGGTCGACCTGCTTGCGATAGTGTGGCGGCAACTGCAAAGTCAGATGCGTCCGTTTCCACTGTGAAAGGTAGCTTGGTGTCTATTGCGGTCAGTACTGCCTTAGAAATGTCTGATTTCAGCGTTTCAATGAGTTGCAGTAGACCTTCTGATAACGGAAATGATTTTGCCAATACTAGTGGGCGGATCTTCTCTGAAAACTTTGGAATCCATTTGGAAAAGTGTGCAAACATACCCATGACTCTTCTGAGTTGCTTCAAGTCTTTAGGGGCCGAAATCTCACGAAGAGGTCGTAGGCGAGCTTCGTCTTGTTTGATAGTGTTGTTCACAATGTTGTACCCAAGGAGATTGATATTTGTTTGAGAAAATTTGGATTTCTCCTCATTCAGAGTTAGATTATACTTTCTGGCTGCGGCAAGGAAAGCTCGGAGGTTGATGTCATGTTCTTCTTTGGTCTTGCCACAAACTGTGACATCATCAAGGTAAGCGTAAGTTTCTTGTAGGTTCTCTTTACGAATGATTTTGTGAATAAATTCTTGAAAGGCAGGCACTCCATTGGTCACTCCAAATGGAATCCTTTTGAATTGGTACAGAACGCCGTCGGCCTCGAAAGCAGTATAAAAACGCTCACTCTCCAAAATAGGTACCTGATGGTAAGCTGACTTCAAGTCTATTGTGCTGAAGTAATTGTTCTGAGCCACTTGCTCAACTATCTTCTCGATTTTTGGAATAGGGTAGGCATGTAGTTGAGTGTACCTGTTGATGGTTTGGGAGTAATCAATGCACATTCTCTTCTTTCTGACTCCGCTCTTGACAACAAGGACCTGCGCTCTCCATGGAGATGTGCTCTCTTCAATCACGTCTTCATCGATAAGTTTTTGAACCTCTGATTTAATGAAATCTGCGTCTTCGTTTGAATAGTGGCGAGATTTTATTGCAATGGGTCTGCAATCTGGCAATAAATTCGTGAAGAGAGATACAGGCGGGACAGCAGCTGCAGCGATATTACATATCAAGAGTGGCTCTTTTGGACCTCCTAACTTCATCTCGAGTGTTGCATGAGTATCGAGCAAATCATGACCTATTATGACATCAGCGCAAAGGTTTTTCATGATCAAGAGCTGGGCTTTATCATACGTGTGACCTTGAAGTTCCATCTTTACTATGCAACACCCTTCCACGCTGGAAAAGAGAGATGAGCTAGCCATTGTAATTCTCTCCTTAGAAGGTTTGGCCTGAGCTTTACACTTGTCCAGTAGGGCATGATTAATGAAGCTGGACGTACTACCTGTGTCAATTAAAGCTGAGCAACGAAAATTGTTTATTTTGACAGGGACTATAGCTTTGCTCAGAGAAACGTGTGAGGAAGCAGCTACTGTGAAGCCAATTGTCTTACCTTCTGAGCTTCTGCAAACGGAAGAGTAATGACCTGGCTTGTTACAGTTTTTGCAAGTCTTCCCGTTGGCTGGACATTCGCTCCTGGGGTGGCGCTTGCCCCCACAAAAATAGCACGTAGAGTTGTGAACAGCAGCTGTTGTTTTCAGTGCTTCGTGTCCCTGGTCTTTAGCTGCAGCAGAAAACGCTGTTGATTGGGAGTAACTGAGGGAATTTATTTGGGCTCTTTCTAAGGCCCTAGCTTGATCAGACGCCTGGGTAAGTGTTAGGGTTAAATTCTCAAGAAGGCGTTGCCGAATCATACTGGATGAAAGACCTGCTATGAACGAGTCGCGGATGTACTCATCTCTGTAGCTGTCAGCTGTAACATCTTGGAACGAGCATTCTTGTCCAAGAACGTGTAACGCCTGCAAATATTGATCAACTGACTCACCGGGATCTTGCCTCCGAGTCGCCAAGCAGTGGCGAGCGTATATTTCGTTTTTCGGCTTGATGTAAATTCCATCGAGTGCTGTGAGAGTTGTTTGAAAATCTGGCTTGTCCTTGACCAACTTATAGATGGAAGCGCTAAGAAAGTTCGTGAGAAGTTTCAATTGTACCTGGTTCGACAGCGGTGCTTCTGTTGGAATTTCGCCCAGGAAGTTGACGAATGTTCGCTTCCAGTGCAGGTAATCCTCTTGAGCGCAGCTTGAGGATGGGTCGATTGAGAGGCGTTCAGGACGAAGATATTTGTCCATGGTAGTTTTTATCAACTGAATAAATTGTAATAACGAAAGCCGTAGAATTGTAGGCTTTATTCAGTTGAAATCCTACGCACAAATGTGGAAAAGAAATTTGGACGTATTGTTACCAACACGTAACTAAATAATGAGAACATATGATCAGGACACATCTACCTTACGTTATGATCATCTGCATTCATGAAATCACCTGCACCCACCAGAAGGAGAGAGCTTTTGGTTAGGGTAGGTAATTGGGTCAAAAATCTGTGGACTTAAAACAGCGAGTGATGCTGAACAACGAAGTTGAAATATAAAACCGCCCTTTTTCAGGGAACTCGTAAACGGGTTCCGCCATCTAATTTACAAGCAGATACCATTTTATACAAGTATACTCATGTCTTTGATTGGGGATAATCATAATAATGGGGATAATAACGATTCTCCTTGAGAGTTGTAAACAAACCCTTTTGTTTAGAGATTTAGCTCCTTTGCAACGATCGGTTGTTGCAACAGTTTCCTATCATCAACTTATGCATTTTGAAAATAGTTGGTTTACCCCCAGAGCATAATAGGTAGGGGAGAGCGGGGCAGGTTGTCTCAATTTTTTTTTGTTTTGTTGATAACATTTTTCCTAATTGAGATATCGCGGATTTTCTTTTTTTGACAAGTTTGTAGACTTAATCCCTATCTAAAAACCCAGGAACCAAAATTTACTAACTTGCCGAGAACATAATATTTCAAGTTTTTTGGAAAATGGCCAGGTGAGACTTTTTGCCCCGGGCTGGGGCAGGTTGTCTCAGTGGATGGGGTAAGTTGTCTCACTATCATTTTGGTTCAAAAATGCCATAATTATCAAGGAAAGAGAGTAAATTCCCTACGCAAACAATCTGTTACAAAGAGGCGTTGCGTAGACAGTGATTTTTGATGGACAAGAAAGTAAAAAAATCATAAGTCAAAAGATTTTATTGATCTCCTCTAGCTCCTATGAGCTCTTTAGATTTTATAGCAGCTATACCATCCTTAAAGTTACAATAAGTTTGTTAGAGATGTTTTGATTACTATTGGAAGCTGGAGTAGTGATTTGATTAAGCTTACTAGTTGAGCTGACTAGTCAGCGATGTCCTCTTTTCAGTCTTGCTACAAAGCCTGGTGGATTCGTTATCTTAAGATTAAGTAATTACTGCGCCACCAGTTTCGTGTATTGTGTTCTGATTTGTGTTGAAGGTCTTCCTTACCTACCACGAGGAACCTGTGATGGATTGGATGATCTTGTTCAGTTGTCGTTGAACCTGTTGTGTGGATGCATGCACATGCTGTGCCCGAATCTCGCAGCCATAAGACCATAATAGTATAGGTCTCATGAGGGGGGGAGCTCTTGTACATGAGGGCCATGTACAAGAGCTCCTTGTTTTCCAAACTCAACTAGGATCTCCAGTTCATCAACGGCCAGCAAAGGAAGGTTCGCTTTTTCATGGCTCTCCGGTGTTCTTGATGTGGTAGTTCCAAGTTAGCCTACGGTCTAGGGTCAAACCCAGATACCTACCGAATCTTCTCATACCTACAGCTTCCCCAGCAGAAGTAGCAAGCTGAATGGTCGATAGATAGCGCAGAGAGCTGTGCTTACGGTTTGTCCTTGGATCAGGACGCATCTGACAGCCTCGAGGATGTCTTCAGAATCTGATGTTCCCTCCCCACGGCTTGGTTTTAATTTTTATTTATTATTTTTATTTATTTATTTTTTTTTTTTTTTCTTCCTGACCATGACATGTAAAAACAAAAAGAACCCACTACTTAGGGACTATTAAATAGTCTAAATTTTATTAGATAGCTTTCACAACCAAAGAGAAACGTGACAGCACAAAATATAATTGAAAAGGGGCAAGATGTCTCATTTCTGAGGTTGAGACAACCTGCCCCCTAGCAGTGAGACTTGTAGCCCCATTTCGCCATATTGTAATTTTCTAGTATGCCCAGCTTCTGAGATAATGAATAAAAGATTTGCTTAGTGTTAATTGAGCGTTGAGAGGTGCTCTATCATATAAACCAAAAGCGGTTGCTCCATCTCCAACCTTCTGAACATAAGAGATGGGAAAAAAGAGAGTAAATAGTATTTTTTCAACATACTAAACTTCGATGAGCTGCCTCTACCAACGTGATGCACAGACGCGCCTACTCACCAATGGAAACTTTGTTGGCGACTACCGACGTCACTAAGGGCCCGTTTCCCTTTCCCTTCCACTCACCATTTCCCAGGAACTCGTCATGGGACATCTTACCCCTGGGACTTCTTGCCCCGCTCTCCCCTACGTCAAAATGTTCTTACCTGTGTGGTTTATTTCGTTCGGGTTTGTTGTGGCAACTAAGTTAGATATAAATTTCAAGGGACACAAACCCCAGAAACGGATGGTAGAGACCCACATTGGGCACCAGTTCTTGCCTAGAATGGAACTTTTCTTGGGAGCTTTACATCGCCCAAAAGCTCCCAAGAAAATTTCCACCACTGGGATCGCGCGAATGAACGGAGAATATCCCACAGAACTGAAGATACTAGCTGAAAACAGCGTTCTCCCCTTATAAAAGTTAGAAAACGGGTACAACTCCAATGGCCGCCGTGATACGAGTTCCCCCTTTGGAACCACTGATAAGGGGCCAGGGCTTCTCCATTCTTCTTCTAAGCTCCTTGATCACGTCACATGATTCTCGATAAGATGCCCTCTGATGGAGCGCATCAAGTTACAGCTGCGCCAAGTTGGCAGTTGAATTTTTTTTTTTTTTTTTTTGCGTGTTGGCTGGTTACTTATGGCTAATAATAAACCGCGGCTAAGATCTACAGCAGGGAACGACTTGGGTTCAACTATAGACGTAATCTTTCTTCGTATTGAATTGGGACCTCTGCTCCTTCGGCAAACCTACAGACGACTTCGTTACACACGGATTATCACTTCCCGTCAACAGATTTAGAATCTAAATTCTATTAGAATTTAGAAGAAACTTGGTGTGTGGATCAGGTTTCAAGTTCACGCCATCCTGAGAGGATCTTCACTGGAGGTAGGGGACCACCTCACAAGGACGACCACTGTGAAACGGGAGGTTGTACGCAAGATGAAGGAGGAAGAAGATGCCTTGCTACTGCCACCGTGAACACCTTTCCAGGCGACAGACAGAGGGCCATTGGTAGGTCAGTGACTGCGGTCAGCCGATGTAAAACTTCTGGTTGGCTCACTGCACTCGCACTGCGAGGTCAGCATTTTGATCTATAGATAGGCCAAGATCTGCCAATGAGTTCCGTGATGGGTTGGCTATGCGATACCAGCAGAAACCAGTTGGATTACCTGCCTTGTGTGATGGGTGTGGTTCAGTGTTCTCCCCAGAACATGCGTTGAATTGTAAGATGGGTGGTTTGATTTCCCGGCGCCACAATTAAATAAGAAATGTTCTTGGGGAGCTGCTGAGTTGCGCTTGGGGGAATTGCGATAAAGAGCCGCTGATAAAGGAGGCAACGCCCTCACATCCGGCTTTGCGAAGAGACCTTGTATGCCGAGGGGTTTGGGAGGCTCAGAAGGATGCGTTATTTGATATCCGTGTCGTTCACACCGACGCTCTCTCTTATACCTATTTCTCGCTCCGTCTCGGCAGTACTTGCATCGGCTGAACAGGAGAAGCGAAGTAAGTACTCCAGCGCATGCGAAGAGCGCCACGCTACATTCACGCCATTGGTGTGCTCGGTGGATGGTTTGTGGGCTCGGCAGGTCTCATTGTGATCAGCAAGTTCTGGGGGTGGTTATAGGCTATCAAAATCACTTCCGTCGCCGACGATTTGTCCGTTCCGGACGACATGGTTTGGTCGTTGGATACCTAGTGTGTCGAGTTACGAATTCTTAGTTACGGTTTTGTTTTCGGAGTAACAGAAAGGTTGCGCTGTTCTATTCAATTCAATTGATGGCTTGTTAACCCCAGAGGGGTATTTTTTGGGTATATGGTAGAAAGCAGGGGACAAGCAAAGGAGTGCAATAAAAATAATTTATTTTTTGACAGTTGGCCTATTTGGCGATGATTTAGGAGATGATCTAGTTGATTTACGAGGGGGTTGTTGTGGTGCTGACCTCGATGGTTTAGGAGATTTACTAGGAGGGGGTTGTTGTGGTGTTGACTTGATTGAAGTAAATGAAGGCATCACTGATGCTAACGAAGGTGCTGAATCCGTCGTTCCCAGTTTGTTTGCTTTTCTTCTGGACTTCCCTGCTTTCACGTTGAACAGCGATTGAAGCGCTCTCTTCAACTCTGGGTCCCTTATCCTCAGGGTGAGTAGGAGCATGATAACGAAACATATGGTAACAACCAGGAGCGCGATTCCTACGGCGCTCACTATCGTCCCACCGCCGTATGCAGCATGGTCAGATGGAATTAGAGCATAACGGGCGAGCCACATCGCCAATACGACAGCTTGGGCGCCGATTAGTGCGAACCAGAATATTTTCCTGTCTCTTAAACGGGTTACATTTTTTTTCAGACAATATAATAGCGATGCTACACCCAAAACGAGCCCTAATGCGTCCACGAGTATTGCACTGGCTCTGCCGACCCAGACGAAGGCGAAAGGAAGAAGCGGGAGCCCACGAGATGGCGGCGGCGGAGGTAGCGGCGGTATCATATCAGGCTGAGGTGGGGCACAGCAGAAATCCCGACCTCGTGTACTACTTCCGCATTTAGTATGTAACACCTTAATGGTTCCTTTAAGTGTGTCACAATATTTTCTGAAATCCTGAGGGCTTGGATCTGTTTGACACATCAGACTGTATTTTGAGTTCATTATGCAAACTGGTTTTGATGACTGGGCGACCGGTGAAGTCTTTGGATTCTCTGAACTGGTCGATTGTAGAGCGACGTCGTTCGTCACCGTTTCACGCAGACATAAAGCAAACCTCGCAAGAATTAAAATTATTACAAGCGCTAGTGCGATGAAAAAACCGCGCACCAACAACATATCAGTAAAATACCTTCGACACTTCTCAAATGAGTTCTAAATAATTAACACCTGATTGATACCTGGTTTCGTATGGCTGATAATTAGGCTGGAGGGGATTCCGTTTCTCCTTCATCTGCTGATAAAACTGGGCCAGGATAAAGAGTTAACACCGTTGGTGTCTATTTATTTTATTTTTATTTATTTTATTTTATTTTATTTTTATTTTTTTGTCCAAGCATCACATCCAATCGGCTGCTTCGAATTCCGTGCGGGTGGCGCAAATTACGAGCGATTTCCAACTTATAACTGAGGTTATAGTAGATATCGCAAAACTTCCTCCATCGCGAACTTGGCTTCCCTTCCCGACGAGAGCCGGGTCAAAATAGCGTCATTACATAGCCCTAAATTAAATCTTTGTAGAGTAACGAAAACATTGGAAACCACCTGAACTGTTAAATTTTCGAGAGTTTTCCAGGCTATTCACGTAATTATTCGATTGGGTGACTGAGTCTGCGCATGTGGGCGGCCGGAGTGAATCGAGGCCCCCCTGTCAATGTGCTAGTGCGATGAACAACCCGCACAGTCTCAGCAGCAAGAGTTGCAAGAGCAAACGTTCATTGTACAAATTTCCTAAATCAGGACTTCCAAATAATTACCACCTGAGTAAGGTTGCGGGACCAATAGTTGAACTGATAACATTTCCACTGAAAGATGACATTCCCACTGAAATTTTGGCAATTATTTTCGTATCGAATTTCGTTTCCTTTTTTGTTTTTCCGCATCTTCTCAGAATTTATTATTAAATAATAAATTTTAGGGTTGTGATTCTTCACAAACCCTTCTCTAATGTATCTCTACTAGTCCAATACTTTTACCTAGTTAAAACCCGTGGCTGAATCGACATTTTGACGATTGTTCCCACTTGCAGTTTACTGTCGATTAAATTAAAATGACGAAAGCCGTAGAAATTTTAGGCTTTAATCGACCGTAAACTACAAGTGGGAACAATCGTCAAAATGTCGATTTTTACGCTTTTCGTCATTTCATCAGAATAACTCTGAGAATAATAATAATTTACTATGAGAATTATTCTAATAGTAAATTATTTATTATATAGGGTTCAGATTCTTCAAAATGCCATAAAACGATTAACTTTGAGATCCCACTACTTTGCCCATACTAAACCCATTTTTCTGAATTTGCGTTTCTTGCCGTTCCTCTTCTCCTATTTAAGCTTAGCTCTGTTAAATTGTATTTCAAAACCCATCAGCCAGTATTTCCGGCATATGATGATCCTACGCGTATATTGCAATCCACACGTTAAAAATACCAATACGCACATTGGCGCAAAACGACTATATTTATCAGTAGATTATATTAATAATTAATAATTAAGTAATTATTACTTCTTGCGTAAGCCAGAGGAGAAAGTGTTAATAATTAACCAGAGCCCGTTAATAATTATTAACAGAAAGTGTTAATAATTAGCCCGTCAAACATAAATATAAAAATAAATAAAATTGCTAGAATTGAACAAAAATTATACATTTTTCAGACATCAAAGTGTCTCCCTAATGCGGTCTTCATCATCATAACAAGTGAATTCGAGAAAATAGTCCTTCAATAGCTTGAACTTAAAAACTATATAGATAAAACATTTTAACAGCTTCTTTGTAAACCAGAGAAGAAAGTGGTAATAATTATCACTTTCTCCTATGTTTACGCAAGAAATAATTAATTATTAATATAATCGACTGATAAATATAGTCGTTTTGCGTCAATGTGGTTCGTACAATAATTGGTATTTGTTATAGGTTACTTGTGTAGAAATTTAATTCTGTGGCAATGGAAAAAGTTTTAGAAATTTTTTTTTAATTTATTTTTTCTAAATCTTTGTTTTTACTTGAAAAAGATTTTACCTCCTGGGATCCTTCAAAAATCCCATTTGTAGCCCCATGAAAGCCCTATAGATCGCAACGGTGAAATCGGATCGTTCTGGGATCCCAGAAAATGGATTCTACGTCCAAAAATACTTCGAAAGCGACACCTAACTCGATCCTATAGCCAAAAGCCTTAAAAAACCCTCCCGTAACCCCATTTTAGCCCCATAGCGCCCCACGGGTTTGGGCGATCGGGCTGAAACCCCTGCGGGCACAACTAGATGGTAAACCGAGTATTTTTTCAAAATTTCAGATTTAAAATAAAAAAGCCTACTTACTGCCCAAAACGGTGGACGGCGTACGGCGGGCGGTTTTGGAATCTAGACCTCTTGAAACGGATAGGGGAGGTGGGAGCAAAAGTTTCCGTGGAGCAAAAGTTTCCAGGCGCGTTAAAAAAAAAAAAAAAAAAAAAAAAACGGGAACAGTTTCGATGGAAATCAAATAGGTAGTGCACTCCTCTAGTTCTTATTAGTTGACCTATGTAGTTTCGAGAGGACCAGTGCAGTCTCAGGAGTAAATGAGTAAAGTGTGTTTTTGGCATGTTTGATGTTATTTTGGTTTATTATTCTTGGAATAATACACCTATGTTTTCGCGACGGAGGTCGACGACTCCGATCGGGCTCAAAATTTGACATTATCCGTTTCAAGTGGTCTACATTCTAAATCCGAAATGTCCGTCCGCCGTACGCCGTCCGCCGTCCAGGCCGTTTTGGGCAGTAGGAATTTTTTAAAAAATCTGAAATTTCGACAAAATACTTGGTTTTCAGTCCGGTCGCCCAAACCCGTGGGGCGCTATGGGGCTATAATGGGGCTACGGGAGGGGTTTTTTTGAAGGCTTTTAGCTATGGGATCGAGTTAAGTGTCGTTTTCGAAGTATTTTTGGACGTAGAATCCATTTTTTGGGGTCCCGGAACGATCCGATTTCACTGGGGCGATGTTTAGGGCATTCGTGGGGCTAAAAATGGGATTTTTGAAGGATCCCAGGATGTTAAATATTTTTCGAGTAAAAAATACAGAATTTTTGAAAAAAACACATTTTTGAACAAGAAAATCCAAAAAAAAAAATTTTTTTTGAGATAAAAATCCAAAAAAAAAAATTTTTTTTAATTTTTTCATTGACAGAATTAAATGTCTGCACAAGTAACGTATATCAAAGAATAATAAACCCTTGTGTAAAATTTGCAGCGTTTTTTGGAACTATTCAGCGCACGTTAAAACCTAAGAGAGAATAAGTTTGATTTTTTGGCATATTTTCCCTTTGTTGTGCATTAAATCAGCTGCAAAATGCTTCAACTCCCATCTCCCTAACCCGCCTACAATTGTCTCAATCACACTTGAAGCAGAATGTGCCAAAATGGGGTAAAAGTTTCCAGACGCCGGGGGGCAAAATGTATGTAAACTTTACTTCTATTACTACTTAACTTCTATTTGTGAACTATGATGAGGTGGGCTTCGAGATTAGAATCCCACCTAGCTATAGTGCCAACCCAACCGTTACAAAAAGGTCGTAACCTTGGTAAAAATGAAGTAAGGTCAAAAACTGATGTTATTTTTTGTTTTCAGCAATTTGAAAAAATGAACCCTTTTTTAGAAAACTTACAGTCTTGATTTGGCCAGGACACCCTCCTCTAAACTGATAAGTGGGGCAAAATTTGCCTCTGGAAACATTTTCCCCACGCTTGGAAATTTTGCCCTAGTGTGTGGGGCAAAAGTTTCCAAACGGGCGTTTCGGAAAAATGGAAAATTCGCACTCTAAATGTTTTGGTAAATGAACCATTTTTTTACTGGATGAAGGGAAGATGTTAACCTGCAATACAAGCCAATTTTCAAATCCATAGGACGTTTCGGAAGGCGGGGAGTCCGCCGAATGTCAAAACTGGAAACTTTTGCCCCCACCTCCCCTAATGTCAAATTTTGAGGACGATCGGAGTCTGCGAAAACATAGGTGTATTATTTCAAGAATAATAAACCAAAAGTACCCAACTGTCCAACGTTTGGGCCCGTTACTCTACCTGGTTACATAATATAGCCATATTATGGCTAATAAAAAAAAGCTGCCAAGTAAAGCTCATCTACTGTGACTCAGGTTCAACCGTAGGAGTAGGTAATATTTTTTCGTATTGGATTGGACCTCTGCAGGCAAACAACCTAGTCGACTTGGTTACGTAAAAATATTATGTTACAAGCTAGAAACCAGGGGGCGAGTAAAGAAGTGCAATAATTCATGTTTTCTTAGTTGGCTTCTTTGGAGATGATTCAGGAGATGATTTAGTGGATTTAGCAGATTTAGAAGGGGGTTGCTGTGGTGCAGACTGCGTTGATGCGAAAAAGATTCTGAATCGGTCGTTTCCACTGTGTTGGCTTTTTCTCCGGAGTTCCCTGCTGTGCTCTTGAGCAACTCTTGATGCTCTTTCTCCAATTCAGGGTCAGGTTTCTTCAGGGTTAGTGGGAGCACGATAACGTCAGATAAGGCAGCCGCGGCAGCTATCTCAGGTAAGATACAAGTCACTTTGTTTGCTTCTAATCCGGAATTCCATGCTTCCCTATAGAACAACTCTTGAAGCTCTTCCTTCAATAATTATTATTGAATGCTGCATGGTTATCATAACCATAATGGTGTGTTGTGGGGGTCCGTGGGAGGAGCCGTGCTTCTGCTTGGTACCATACCTGTCGTTATCGTTAGAATAATTCTGGGTTACGTTCCTTCAGGGTAAGTGGGAGCAAGATAACGACAGGTATGGTACCAAGCAGAAGCCCGGCTCCTCCCACGGACCCCCACAACACACCATAACCATGCAGTACGGTCAGATGGAGTAAGAGCAAGACAGGCGAACCCCACCTAATCGCTAGTACGACAGCTTGGATGACGATTAGTGTCAACCATGGTTCTGCAGAATATTATCATCTTTCTTACACCGGTTCCTTATTTTTTCAGAATAAATTATAGCGTTGCTGAAGCCAAAACGAGTTCTAATACGCCCACGAGTATTGTACTGGCTATGGTAGCCGAGGCGAAGGCGATAGGAGAAAACGGAGGCTCACTAGGTGGCAGTGTCGAAGGTGTCGAAGGAAGGGTATAGCAGAAATACCGACCGTGACTTATCACTTCCGTATTTGGTAAATAAAACCAGAATGAAATTGTGTCCCCCAATTGTGATTGTATTTTGGGTTCATTCTGCAATCCGGTTTCGGGGTGATCCAAGGAGTGGTCGTCAACTCGAGAAAGACGTCATTTATCACCGATTCAAGCAGACTCTTAAGAAGCCTCGCAATAAATAAAACGATTACAAGAACAAGAGCGATGACCAAACCGCGCAACAACCACATATCGGTAGGAAAAAACAGTCAACCTTTTCTAAAAACCATGAGCCAAATTTTACTCCGTCTATCTTGATCCGAAAATTTTTTATAAAATGTCCTAAATCAAGATTTCAAAATAATAAACACGTGATTGGTACCCGAGTTTTATACATAATAATTAAGCTAGAGGGGATTCCATTAAATGGAAAAGAATAAATTTTCTTCTTCATCATTTTCACTGCCAGGATTATGCCCGTGAAAGGGTGAACTTGGTAATCTTTCCATCTTTACCATTTGGAAGGCGTCTGGCCAAGTTTGATTTCACACGTCGAGTCACATACTAATGCTCGGCAGTTCCTACATAGAATAGCTTGGGAAGCGCAAACCTTTGCCAAATATAACAGACGCCGATTTATCGCCCTCTCTCAAACGGCGACAGGCCCCTTCTGTCAGAGGGCATTCCGAGACCCCGAGCGCTCCAGACTTTTTTTTCCCCTCATTTTATTTTTACTCTTTTAAATACCTTGTTCTTAAATACGACCTTTAGGGGAACTTCAAACACTTCCGTCGTTGAAACCTATTCAAATTTAAACGTCGGACCTTTGTGGAAATTGGAGCGGAATCAAATTGCCATCACCTGAGCCGTCTGATGGCTTCTGTGAAGACTTGTTGATTCTAGATTGTTCCTGGCTGTTTTTAAGTGCACACGTCTGGCCAAGATTGCAACCATAACAATGTTTCATTGGGGCAACATATTACTCGGCTGATGTTGCTAACTGAAAAATAAAACCCTACAATTAACTCTTAATTGGATCAATGTGTTTCCTTTCATCCACCATTCGGGCCACATATCACCGCGGATGACCCTTCCCCGTCATAGGGATGTTATTAGTTGGCCGGAAGTGATATGAGGGTGGAAATGAAACTCGTTTTTATCTGAGGCTTCCCAGAAACTGAAAAACAACCAGGGGGAGAGAGAATTTCCAGAAAGTCTTTCAACCCTCCGGCTAAGTCAACCCCCAATTAATCGGAAATCCTTCGTTCATTTTCCCTTTTGTGTCGGAGGGATTTTGCCGAGGGTTTTTCTCATTGTCGAGGTTTCCCGGAAGATCAAGTTATAAGTCAACGGATCAACTCGCTGGGACATTTCATGTGGAAGGATTATGAAGAACTGCTTCAAAAAGATACCCCAAGTGATTTTGAGGTTTCCCAGCGGATAGTTGTGTTGAGGGTCGGCAACCTTTTTCTCCTGAAGTGCCGAATCTCCCTCGTTTCTGGGTCACGGTATTTCCATTTTAAACAGGAGCCCAAGCACAATTGATGTCTTGCTTTTAATATTGTTCAGGCTCGATAAATACCATTAAATGAACGATGAACTGAAGATGCTTAGGATATCGAACGTGTCTTCAGGTCCTTTTACTTGAAACTATCTGGATGTCGAAACACGATGTCTAAAATATTAGGTCCATTTCATCTTCTGTCTCCGATTGTGAGAGCTCCAATAACGTATGATCAGACAATAGTCTCCTCTTTTTTATCTTCAGATTTCAGGCGAATTTGCCAGGTCCTTTAATAAGAATTAAATTTTTTTTAAGTAAAATATAAAAATAAAATATGTGAATTTAAGCAATTTGTAATTATATAATACTAATTAAATTCTTAGTTAAATGACATAGAATTGAAGATTACTGATGATAGGTACTCACTTATTTTTGAAAACTATCGACGGTTTCTTATAGAATTTTTGCAGGCCGACACGATGGAAACCTCAAATCAAGAGGAAAAGGAGACTACCTAACGAAATCCTAATTTTTCACAATTCTCACAAATTGGCTTTAGTATATTTCCAATAGTTTTCGCTTGTTTCAATATTGAAATAGAACGCTTGATTAAATGGGCGGAAACGAGATTAATGGGTAGCTCGCTAGTAATTGCTCAGGTTCGAATGTCAATAGGCACGTACTTTCGGGCTTTCCGGATTGTGAAAGACACTGTGAGCGATCCATCTGCACTCGATTGCATTTCAAACAAGGGAAAAAGGTCCCTACCGCCGTGTGTACCTCGGGAAAAGCTATGAGGGTCACAATGGGGAGGTTGGAAATGGCGGGGAGGGTTTCCCGGGAGTTAATATGATTTCGTTTAATCATTCGAAATGCCATACCCCTCCTACGTCCCTCATGGCTTCCCCCGGGCCATGTTGGTAAACACTACAGCATTACGCTCCACCAGTTCCCACATGAGCCTCCCCGCCTGGACATAAAACGGCAAAACCCCCACCGCCGACACTATTTCATTTGTCAAGCTCGCAAACCCTATTTAATTAGAATGTACTCACGGTGACTATTTACATTTTTAATCCAAACACATACTCCGCGTCCCCCCTCGAACCTAAAAGAGAGGAATTCAGCGATCGTTTTCGTCCGGTTGAACGCCGCCCGGACGAGGAAGGTTTTCACATAATGTTCTGCAAATGTTGACTTTTTGCTTTTCGGGGCAGTTTTAACGATTCAAACGGTTTCAGCAATCTATTCGGAATAATGGAATCCCACTCCGACCCTCCCGTCTCATTCACCGTTTGCAATAAACCCCCTTTCAGCGAGGACTGCATAGCTTTGAACAGTTTGCCAAATCAGGATGTCTCATTCCGGCCGGATATAGTATTACTATCCAAAAATAAATTTCCATTTTTATATCGTCAATTTTAAATCATTAACAGTAATTAAAGGAATTTAATTATGCTACTCAAATGACACGATGCTGGGACATTAAATAGCTATGAATCAGGTAATAAACAGCCACGGAGAGATATGAAACCTGTTTGATGTTTTATAAAACATTTGGAGAAGCTGTAAAACCGGTTTGAGGTGTTATACAACTGGCGTGAAGAGGTACAATATATTATATGGGGCGATAATACCGATATAATATAGGTATCGGTTTAAGCAGCTACCAAAGGGGTTTTGAAGTTATAATAAACCAGTTGAAGATTCTATTAAACCTGTTTGAATCAATATAAGACCTGTTTAAAGATGTTATAATTCAGGTTGAAATGCTTTTCACCTAGTTTGAAGAGTTATAATTAGGGCTCGGATCGATATGCTCTATAAAATCCCCGAATATGCCCTGAAAACCACCCCGATATGCCCGCAAAACATGCACGAAAAACCCATAGATATGCCCTTGAAAATTTAATGTATGCTGTAAAAACTAGCTTTTGGCCTCCATTTTTCAAAGCGCAAAATTGCAATTTTATAATTTTACATCACCGACTCAGCAACAATATAGAAAGTATGGGAGAAGGAAGAAACATAGGTAACTCACTCATATGTAGGTACAATTTATTTTGACCTCATATTACTATTTTCTTTCGGATTTACATTCTTAGCGCGTAAGCACATATATCAGTCAGTAAATACATTGGCTTGTACACGTAAATGTTTTTCCAAATTCTCAGGCTTGAATGATTTTCTTAAGTCACTCAGTAGCAGTTTCAAACGTGAAAAAGACCGCTCTACGTCTACGGAAACGAGCGGCAAATACTTGCAAGATGCAATATCTGTAGGGGTGAATTCGGAAAGTGCTTCAGATGAGTTGCCGTTCAACACGTTTGCCAGCTCGACTGCAGTTGACCAGCCAGGGTTACGAATAAGAACGAACTCGACTTTGTTGCGAACGACTTCTCCTGTCTCCCCCGGATAGGAAGAGGCTTCTTTTTGAAACTTCTCGATGACGCGTACTAGTAGCTACTTCCGTCAGCTCCTTCCCCGCGGACTCTAATTCCAGTATTAGCTGGGGGATTGTCGAAAAGTGAGCCTTAACGAAGGCCAGCTCTTTGATGGTATTGCTGTCTTTCACGTACTTTTTAGATTTTGCTATGTATTGGGGATCTTTTTCGTCAAATGTATCGATCACCTGGGAAAAATAAGGAAAATGGCGCATTAATGCATAGTTAACCAATTGGTCCAGACTCAAGATGGTATAAACGAAGCACTTGCCTTCTAATCCAATGATCAGAGGATGAATAGAACAGACTAGAGTCGAATGAGGGAAAGCAGCAGGAGGTTGCATTGGACACTCACTTTTTTTACTGCTTGCAGGTGGTCAGCATAGTATAATGCCGCAGAAATCCATGTTCCCCATATAGTCAGGATGGGCTCTCGTGGCAGAGGGATATGGGGGTTCTCTTGCTTGAAGGCCCTCACTCGGCTAGGTGCCTTGACGAAAATTCTTTTTACTGACAAAATTAGGCTGTTTACTCCCGGGGATTAATCTCTCAGCGCTTCTGATACTTACTCGATGAAGAGCGTGGGCCAAACAAGTGACATGTATCATCTTTGGGTACAACACCTGGAGGTGTTTCCCTGCCTTCAAAAAATAGACTTTTTGCCAAAAACACCCCATATATGCTCTTAAAAAGGAAAGTGCCGAAATATGCATTTATATGCTCTATAAATTTAAATTTGGAACACCAAATTCGCCTCAAAAAGGTGTATTTGGGATATTTGTAGCTTGGGCATATCGCCAACATAATATGCAAATATGCCCTGATCCGAGCCCTAGTTATAATCATATTTTCTCCGTATTTTGATTTATTATTCTTGGAATAATACACCTTTGTAATCGCGACGGAGGTAGAAAAGTCTGATCGGCCTCAAAATTGGGCATTATTCGTTTCAAGAATCTCGAGACCTGATGTCTAGATTCCAAAAACGAAATATTCGTCCGCCGTCCGAGCTATTTTGGGCAGTAGCAGTTTTTTTTTTTTTTTTTTTTTTTTTTTTAACCTGAAATTTTGACAAAACTCGGTTTACCTAGTTAGTTGTGTCCGCAGGGTTTTCAGCCCGATCGCTTCTACCCGTGGAAAACAGAATTAATTTTTGCACAATTAACCCCCTTGCTCAATTAATCCCTTGTGTAGAATTTGCAGCGTTTTTTATCCTCTCCCTTATCCCAAAATTACTTATTGCATTAGCTTTCAAATTTTCCATCTTGCATTAGCCTATCATTCTCGTTATCTCTAACATTAAATGCCGTATCAATCAGTCAATTTGATAGGAGAATGTAAATTTTACGTGGAGCTATCTTGAATGGATGATTTTGAGAAAAGTTCATTGTCAAACTTGTTCAAATCTTTGACAGATAGTAAGTCCCTCTCCGCATGGGCGGTTTCCAATTGCCACCCAGCTGCAGCTCGTGGTTTTTTGCCCAACTGCCACCCGGCGCACAGTGGTCCAGATCGCTAATCTAGCGAATCAAAAATGTTAGCGCCCCAGGTTTTTCATTTTGGTACGTTTTGAATACGTCTCTAGCTAGGTTTTTTCACGCTGAATCCGATGGTGAAATCAAATTTTGGCTATGTTGAGCCGTTCAGGAAATATAATTACCTAAAAGTGAGGATTCCAAGCGGAATGAAGAATACAATATTTTCTAACGATAATGCAATATATTTGTGTAGTATGAGAAGTGATTTCATCCTTCTATTGCACATTACGAACTAAAGAAAAAATTACTCATGTTTTCAGGAAAAAAATCAGAAAAATGGAAAAATAAAATTCAGACGCGAGCCATAACATTCATTATTGTGATAATATCATGTTACGTCATCATATTATGTCGCTTAATACTAAATCACTATCATTTCCTTCGTCATCAAATTCTGACAGACCATCTGCTAACAATTTACGGACTTCGTCGTCTAAATCTTCCGTCTCCTTTGATGGCGGGAAAATTGTCACGCTGGTTATCACTGGGTCGGATGTTACAAGGGTTACAAGGGTTACAAGGGTCGGATGTTGCAAGCTGCAAGCTACTGGGTCCGCTGCATCTCTTTTTCCCCCTTGCCTCATTTTAATTTGTTCTGCGCGACAAAGATCACCCAATGAATTTTCCTCGACTAGTTTTCTTAATAGTCTATTTTTTGTGGATTTACTAGCATCACTGAAGAGTTTCCGAGGCCTCCCCTTAGTCTTCACACTGCTGGTCATACAAGTTGTGTCGAAAAAAACATGTCTTCCATCCAACCATTTTCCGTGTTTGCGTAGAAAAAACGATTGAGATCGATGGCATTGATCCCAATATCTTTTGCATATTTTCAAAAAATTTGTCATTTTTACTTTGAATGACTCGTCTTTGGGCAGGTTAGGGCGTAAATTTGCTATATAGTTACTTATTGAGGTCCGCCCATCTTCAAAATTGAAGTTAGCATCTTGGGGATTCATCAAAACCTCCCCAGGCGGCCGAAAAACCATCAAAACCTCCCCGTAGAAGAAACCATCAAAACCTCCCCATGTATCAAAACCTCCCCGTTGAGGAAACCGTCGAAATCTCCCCGTGTATCAAAACCTCCCCGTTAGAGAAACCCGAGGAATGATGAATGATGAATAATGTTGAGTGTTATATTGCTTATAACTACAGTCGAAATCGTTTATAGTGGACTTCAAGGGAGCGAACAGTTTTGTCCACTACAAACGATTTCCACTTAAAGTGATATATACTGTCCACTACTGGCGATTGAATCATTTATTGTGGACAGTCCCCTACAAGTGATTTATGTACCTATTTTGGGAACGAGAAAATAAAGTATGTACACAAGACAACTTAGTGTGTATGTACAATTGATGAAAAACCTTTATTCCCTCACAAAAATTGGGTTCCTCTCCAAATAACCATTACAGTGACCTTTCTTTAGACAATTTCAACGTCCTGTCAGGAGGCTTACTATAAAACATGCACCGCTCCGAGCAATCGCTTGATCATTCAGCGATTTCAAAATAACGTGCTACGAGCATGCGTAGATGCGTATCGTTACACCAGGAACGAAAGACTACACCGGGAACTTCAAATTCCTACTGTCGAAGAAGTCATCAAAAAACAAGCATTAGCCCATCAGCAGAGGCTTCGGGGACACATCAACAGCGAGGTTGTCCAGCTCCTCGACGTTGAAGGCCTGCTCAGAAGACTTAAAAGAACAAAACCTCATGACCTGTGGGAGTGGGGTGCCCTGTGAAGTAATTATCAGCTCAGTGAGTAATTACTAGTGCGTCAGTTGCACAAAACAAGTCGCATAGAAGCAGTGTTATGTGTCATAGCTTCTTGCAAGTCATTTAGTATACATCAATTGTAAATTGCTGATAAGTTTGCTTACTTGATGCAATAAAAGTTTCAAAAAAAAAAAAAAAAATTGCTCGCTGTTGAATAAACCACGACAGTAGTGCCTTGTCGAAATCAGGATGCGTGAAATTCCGAATTTTTGCGAATTTTGTTTGCTTAACAACCTGTTCTTTCGATTTCACGATCGCGTAAACCGCTGAACGACTGATTTTAAATTCACTGGCCAAACTGCGCGCAGGTTCACCCGATTCAAACCGACAAATAACCGGGGAGGTTTTGATGCGTATGCGAGCGCACGCCGGACCCTAGACCGGGAGGTTTTGATTACTTCCTAACTCACCTTTCACCCACTCGGGGAGGTTTTGATGGTCGCCCAGCATCTTTTAGGATTCCGAATAACACTCTTCTCTCAATAGAGATTTTCAGACCTGGAAAACGAAAAAAATGATATTTCCCGGAATTGCAAATATTTGCAGCTGAAATTAACGAAAATATGTTCCATGATACTTGTAGTATACGAGTATATAGCCGGTTCCAGGTTCTACTTAGTTCCGTGGAATTCCTAGCATTTTAAAGTCGATTTTTGTACTTTTTTTCTAGTTTTACAATGCAAAAGTACTCAGATTTTCATCAGTATTAGCTAAACAATTATTATAGCATTTTTTTTACCTTCACTTGGTCCATCCATATCACAAGAAATTAGAAAAAAAAATCAGCTTTCACCAGACAAGATTTATGGAGAGACTAAGTTCAAATGGGATAAGCGATAATTAGCTTGCGTCTGGGGCCCCCCTCCACAAATGAAGTACAATATCTCCATTCATAAATTTTATCAGGTTCTCTCCGGTCCTGTTTAGTCATCAGGTACCCTCTCCCTCACGATCTGACTACCTACCATTAAAAATTGAGGACCTCGGATTTTCGACTTTTGACTCGCCAGATTAGCGATCTGGACCACTGTGCGGCGTCTGCTCCAGGCGTGGATAACGGGAGTTTTAATTACCTACTATCAAGAACAGAAAAATAAAATATTTCGGTCATATAGTGAGAAATCCCACCAAGCAGACATCATTTCCCCGCATCCATTATTAAAGAAGTGTATATTAAAGAGGAAATCAAGGCGGGCGACTCAGAATCAATTGGCTTCAAGACCTTAAAAAAATAATACAATTTAACACCTGAAGTGTTGTTTGATGATTTTTTTTTAATCTACGTATCTTGAAGCATGATTGTTATGTTTCTAATTGTACTTTTAGGTAATAATAACGTTTTTCTTTAAAGGTAATTATATTTATAAAATCCATATTATTATAAAGAAAAACGTTTGGAGACGATCAAAATATTTGATCCATGAAAATTTTGAAAGAAGAAAATATACCTACGTTGAATTATGAAAACCAAGAAAACTGTATTTTTTTATATTTTTTTTACTGGGTCGTTTTATTGGATTTTTATTGTTTCATTTTATAAAAACTGTTTTTATTGTTGGGCAGTTTCCCTTCGACCCAATTACGAAGTATGGAGACTCAAACAGACGGACGGATTTATTATGGTTGGCACACAAAATGGGTAGCCAACCTGGCCCTTTTCCTCCCTTCCGCGTGAAAGGTGCACTGGTGAGGGGTGGAGGGGGGTACAGGCAAATTGCGCACATGACAATTAGCGACTGCGCCATGTTTTATTGGGGTACGGGATTTTATGCAAATGAGGGGGAAAAAAGAGCGTATCGGGAGGGATGTTGGGAGGTTATGCGATTGGGTCCTCGATAGACCGGATGGGAAAGGGGCGGAGGAGGACCAATTATAACTGCCGAGTAATAAAATATGCGGTAACCCCCCCCCCCCCCCCCTCCTCGTCATCCAACTTCTACTAAAACCCTCGGGATAAGGAGGGAGAGAGACAGATAGCCGCGGTGGGGGATTCGATGGGACCAGTAGTTATTATAGAGCTAACGCAGAACATTGCTGATTGCTATGCACGGGAGGTTTATGTAAATTAATTGGTGCCAGGCTGCCTCTGGTGTCGTCCTCCATAACTTTTCTCTCTCAACGCCTACTTTTCCACAGAATATTCCGCTTGGTTCATTCGCCAAATAATACTCAACAGCTCTAGTAGTATTGATCCAAAAACGCCTTGATAGCCAAAAATACTCGGACGCATCACCTGATGCTTCTGTTTGCTGAAGTCCTTCGTAAAAATTTTAATTACCTAATCAACAAAATAGTTTGAATATAATAAAATTTAGTGAGTCAGTGCTGAGTAATTTAGTTTTCGTAGATCGGGTTTTGAAATTGAAATCTTGAATGGCGATTCGGCTCTTCAAAATGTACCCTCCCCATTGAATATGGCCATCAACATTTTCCACCCTCTCGATTTTAATGAAGAAGTGAAGAACGTGGGAACTTCTTAATCAAAATAGTTTAGAACTTGGTCCTTCATAATCTCCGAGCAATGACCCCTTTTTTGGTCTTCCTTGAGGGTTGAGGAATCTTTCACCACTCCGTCGTTTCCATCAGGGGCGGATCTTGGTGGTGCTGACAAGGGGAGGGTTCGTAGGAAATTCAGTCGTTGGACGCCCAACAACTTGTCCGTCTAATCGCTGTTGATAGTGATGAACAAAACGAATGATTTAGATAATCGAATGATCATCAGTATTGGAGATTGAACGAAACGAACCTATTACTTTTACTTTTCGAACAGAACTACTCTTCTCCATTTGTACGTAGAACGTCTACATTATTGAGCTATGATGAAACAACGTCCAACTGTTAATTAGAGAACTTTCACCCTGTCAAGAGCCACAATGAACCGAGTCCACATTGTTTTCTTGAAGTCCCTTCAAACTGACGTAAACGAAGGGGTTCCTAGTTGAAGTCAACCCCCTCACCCTCGTCGGTTGGAAGCCTTCCTAAAGAAGCAACTAGAGTCTCGGGGTCCAATTATTTTCAGAAATGGAGAAGTCAAAACAGTCCCTCAGTCCCCCCTTGGAGCCTCATCATCCTCTGCTGATTAATCTCTGGTAATCCTAAACCTTTTTTCAAACTTTCCGTTCACTCTTTCTAACCTCCCTTTGTCCACCTCTCTCGCCGATTTTTCGTTCCTACTTTCAAGCAAAATAACCTTTCACCCTCTTGCTCTTTGTTATAGCGGATAAATACTGGAAGAAAAACTCTTCTGCGTAAACCGATCTGATATTTCCCAAGGCGAATTAATTACTCTTAAAAAAAGAGAATCGTAATTAATGCTGATTTCGTACCGGCGTACGTCTCCCTTTACCTTAGGAACAAAAACAAAGGGCTCTTTTTTGTTTGGATGTTCCTCGTAGTTGGTAATCTCCACGATGGTAATTCCGGTATCAGAAAAATAGAGGGAAGTTTTGGGGTAGCCGTAATCTCTCCGGTTCTTTATGTGTTTCGGGTCACTGAACACAGTTCCGAGATTTTTTGAAGAAAATTTTGCCGGAACCTTGTCAAAATTGCAAAAGCTACAAAATGTTGTCACTTGTTTTAGTTTTTGACGTGAAACATGAAAACTAAGCGGATTCGCGTAAAAGTCTTCGGATAGTAACTGGAAGCAGACAAAATTTCCTACAATTTAAGCTGGTAAAATTCGTTCCTAGCCTCACCCGTTCGCATGAGAACGTCAAAGATAGGTTAAAATCTCGAAAATCTGAAAAACGGCGATTTTCAACTTTTGACACCAAATTATTTTTAAAACAACTCACTTTTCCACTCTAAATGCATGTTCACGGGTACATCCATGGACAAGGTTTTCGTCCTGGTACTCTCACACGAGCGCAGCAGTAGCGGTCCATTTCGAAGTGAACCTTTTTTTTCTTCTTTTTAGACCATCGGCGTAGGAGAAGTGAAACGTGTCAAATATATATATCATAGATATCAAATAGATATATATATCAAAAACGCTGCAAATTTTACACAAGGGTTTATTATTCTTTGATATAGGTTACTTGTGCAAAAATTATTTCTGTGTCAATAACAAAAATAAAAAAAAAATTTGGAGTTTTATATTTACTTAAAAAAAATTTTTTTTCAAAAAAAATAATTTTTTTTCAAAATTATTTATTTTTTACTCGAAAAACATTTAACCTCCTGGGATCCTTCAAAAATCCCATTTTTAGCCCCACGAATGCACTAAAGATCGCCACAGAGAAATCGGATCGTTCCGGGACCCCCATGGATTCTACGTCCAAAAATACTTCGAAAACGACACCTAACTCGATCCCATACCCCAAAGCCTTTAAAAAACCCTCCCGTAGCCCCATTATAGCCCCATAGCGCCCCACGGGTTTGGGCGACCGGACTGAAAACCTTGCGGGCACAACTAGATGGTAAACCAAGTATTTTGTCAAAATTTCAGATTTAAAAAAAAACTCCTACTGCCCAAAACGGCCTGGACGGCGGACGGACATTTCGGATTTTGAATGTAGACCTCTTGATACGGATAATGTCAAATTTTGAGGCCGATCGGAGTCGTCGACCCCCGTCGCGAAAACATAGGTGTATTATTCCAAGAATAATAAACCAAAAGGGAACGTATGAATAACAACAATTTCGAAAGAACTGAAATGTAGGGTAAAAATGATTATTTATGTACAACTTAATATCGAATCTTCGAATCGAAGTTCTTAATACGAATACCCCAAAACCTCCCTCTATTCGCCCTTTTGGTTTATTATTCTTGGAATAATACACCTATGTTTTCGTGACGGGGGTTGACGACTCCGATCGGCCTCAAAATTTCACATTATCCGTTTCAAGAGGTCTACATTCAAAATCCGAAATGTCCGTCCGCCGTCCGCCGTCCAGGCCGTTTTGGGCAGTAGGAGTTTTTTTTTAATCTGAAATTTTGACAAAATACTTGGTTTACCATCTAGTTGTGCCCGCAAGGTTTTCAGTCCGGTCGCCCAAACCCGTGGGGCGCTATGGGGCTATAATGGGGCTACGGGAGGGGTTTTTTGAAGGCTTTTAGCTATGGGATCGAGTTAGGTGTCGTTTTCGAAGTATTTTTGTACGCAGAATCCATTTTTTAGGGTCCCGGAACGATCCGATTTCACTGGGGCGATCTTTAGGGTTTTCATGGGGCTAAAAATGGGATTTTTGAAGGATCCCAGGAGGTTAAATATTTTTCAAGTAAAAAATAAAGAATTTTTTTGAAACATGAAAAAAAAAAAAAAATTTTAAATTTTTTTCATTGGCAGAATTAAATTTCTGCACAAGTAACCTATATCAAAGAATAATAAACCCTTTTGTAAAATTTGCAGCGTTTTTCATTGACAGAATTAAATTTCTGCACAAGTAACGTATATCAAAGATAATAAACCCTTGTGTAAAATTTGCACCGTTTTTCTTCTTAATTTCACCATACTATGAACTTACACGGATCATGTGTATCTTTTCCCATCGTAGAGTAGGATGTGAAATTACTCCCTGCAGTTAGTTTATGACGGTGGAGAATCTCGCATAGCTTCCAAGCGACAAGAATGCGAGCCTTTCAAGGGAATAGCCACAAACAACGTTCGGAGGCTCAAATCATAACTTTGGGTGAACGACTATGAAGGATACGCACAGTAATGAATGTGACTAGAGAATCAATGTTATCTGGCGAGCTAAGGTATGAAATAAAAGGGAGAGAAGTTCAAAGGATCAGATGAACAGAAGGCAACCAAAAGGGTGTCCTCGGGTTGAACCACATGGCCGAAGAGTGTTACTATGTACATATCTTTAGCACTTATCTGGTCGGTGCGATCTCTCCTCAAAGGGGGTTCAGCCGTTTCAGGGAGCCCAACATCGCCCATAACCACCTTCTGCCTTCACATTCAAACTTCGTGGAGACTGCCATCCCCCCCTCAGGATTTTTCGTTCTTTTTCTGAGGGCTCGTCTCATGAATATCTGACCCTGGTGGCAGAATCTCTTGGCGGAGGTCTTGAAATTTCAAGATGCAGGAACGAATCTGAGCTTGAAGTGCAAAGGGGAAAGTCTTAAAAAGAAGTTTTGTGGTAGTCGTAATCTTTACGGTTTTGTGTGTTTTTAGGGTCGCTGAACACGATTCCGAGGTTTTCTGACAGAAATGTTGCCTGAAACCTTGTCAAAATTGCTATAAACCTCATACGTTTGGCACCTTTTTTGGTTTTTGGCATGAAACTCGGAAACTAAGCGAATCAGTGCAAAAATAACTATATACAATGGTTCAATACTGTGTTGTGTGTTCAGGGGAGTGCTTCAGCGTTACTGAGATTGCGCCATCAGTGACTGTGGAGGAAGAGGAAGGGAGTGCCTGAATATCCCTGCCCAGGGCATAATATGAATGGGAGTATAGAGGCGGTATAGAGGCATAAATTGAAGTCCTGCTCTCTCCAGATTGGCACGAAGTGTCGTGTTGATGTGGAATGCGTTTAACTTTGGAAGGGTACCTAGGGGATTGTCGAAGGTCTGATCTCCCAGCGACCACAGTTGAAATGTCAACAATGGTTGCCTGGGCGAAAATATCGGTCGCGCTGACCTGGCTTCCCAGACGAATTGTCGCCAGGCCTGGTTCTCTGGTCCGATCAAAAATGCACTGCAATAGCTCATTGTAACTAACAATGAAAGAAAACGGTCAGTGAATGATAAAGTCGGCGGCGCGATCGGGGACGTCCGAGTAATCAGTGGCCCACCCGCTCACGAGAGAAGCTGGACTACCCGATCACGCCGCCGAAGGTGGCGCTTCCCGTGTCCTGCGACGAAACGATGAGGGGCAGGCCGGCGAATTTAATGATAGTGTGTGGCCCATGCAGCTATAGTGTAGCTGCTACACTAGCCTCACTCGTTCGCCCGATTTTCGGCAGTTTGAAATCAAGACCACTCCTGCGTTTCTGAGGTTTTTCATTTATCCTATGGTCCAGGGTTTCGTTTTTCGTTTTAGGAGAGTATCCATGGGCCAGGGTTTCGTCCTGGTACTCAACCACAACGGTACCAATGGTAATTTTTGGCATGTTACTCGAAAATAAAGCAATGTAGCGTGAAAGACCAAAAAAGGGTATCCAGGGTTCCAGGAAATTCTTTAAATACAACATTAGATATTTTTCTTTGTTGATTTTTTAATTAAAAAGAATAAATTTGTCAAAAATAAAAATGAAATAAAAAGAAAATTGAAGAAAATGGAAAATTTCTTCAAAAGGAATTACTTAGTTGACAAAAAAAATCATTTATTCTTTCCGAAAAATTTAAATTTATAAAAAATTGAAAGTTCTGATAGAGAACTTTCACGTCTCCCATAGCCCTCATAGCCTAATGTTCCGCTTTAGGACGCTGATGGACAAATACGGCACAAGAGCTATCGTTTTGATAAGTCAAGAGTTGAGACGTCGCACGAGCTCGCGAACAGCCCAAATGAGATGATGTGAGGAGACAATTGCAACTCAGAATGAAATGACGAAAGTGAATAGTGAAGAGCGTGTTCCCTTCTGAGACGAGACTCTTCCCTCTTCAGAGCAGATTAGGTGCGTCCGTCAAAACTCCCCGAGTCAATTCCGAGTACATCCTGACCAAACTGATGCCATATCGGCCGGCCAGTCTCACATCGTGACGGGTCAATCATTTCATTTCAGCGACGACGAATCATCTCGTTAAAGGACGTTATGACGTTAATATTCCCTTGCGACACGTCAATCTCTCGGAGCACAATTGATTTGACCTGGCAAACCATTTCTCACTTTATCAAGTCACGTGTCAGACGGTATGGAGACATCTAAAGCTATTGATCCTCGGTGTGCTGCAGGGGCCCTACTGTTGAAACATTCGATGAATTCCACGATATCAACAAAAACAAAAAACTCAAATTCCTCCCAACAGATTTAATTTCTCAGCAAATCGGCTCATCTCCAAACGTCCAGACGGCAAAGAATGTTAATAGCCGAGCTCTGCTTTTGTCTTCGACTGGACAAATTAAAACCGCCGGAGAGGACGACGAAGTGAAATGTTTATTCGGGCCGGGAACAATTGGATTTATGTCTACCGAGCGCATAGGGACGTCCGGGATGCTGCTCGTAATTACAGGTCGGAAAGTGGGGAGGTTTGGAGAGGACTGTAAAGTGCATCATCGGAATGCGCCATGTAGGGCGTGCAATTTGAAGCCATACTCTCAACGGATAAACCTTTTAACCACATTGGGAAATCATATAATCGTCATTTGTGTAGATGATGTTAGGCATAAAATTAGCAACACTAAAAATTCGATTTTTTAACATGGATATGTTTTTGGGCTGGGGGTCATTCTAAAATTTGCGACACCAAAATTAGCGACACCAAATCACATGATTGGTTACTAGAAACTGTTTCTACTCGACAACCAAAATTTGTGACGACGAGTTTACAGTAAACATAACCATGATTCAATGTTTTTCCGTGAAGCGGAGAATTTCCAGGGTTTTTTTCTTCTTCTTTTTACTTTTCTAAAAGAAATAAGAGTTATATTTCTTTCTGGCACAACTTATACAAAGTTTATAGAATCCATTTACTTTTAATCATAAGAGTTATAAATTAATTTAATTAGCATAAGTAGATAATTAGAACTCGTCGACCCCCAAAATTAGTTTTCATTATTGTTGATATCGACCACTTTAGGAATCTCAGCTTTACGTAAGCACAGAATCAACTTTCTGATGTTCATCAGATAGTTGATGATAAAATGTTTTTGGTTTATTATTCTTGGAATAACACACAGGTGTAGGTCTACCGAAGACCTACCTAAGGTAGGTCAACGTACCTACGGTATTCTTGACACGGGTTGCAAATTTTGATCTACCTCGAAATTTGTCCTACATATAATATAAGGCGGAGACATCATGAAGCATATTATGTCTCCGTCGCCTTCAATGTCGTTTGCTGTGGAGACTGCTATGGAGCCATTAGGCTATCAGCCGTTTTGGACAGTGGATTTTTTTTTTTTTTTTTTTTTTGCATCTGAATTTTTGACGAAATACCTCCTGCAGGTGTTTCGTCAAAAATTCAGATGCCAAAAAAAATCCCAACCATGGTTTGCCATCTAGTTGTGTCCGCATGGTTTTCTCTCAAACCCGTGGGGCTCTGTGGGGGTAAAATGGGGCTACGGGAGGGGTTTCTATAGGTTTTTGGCCATGGGGTCGAGTTAGGTGTCGTTTGGAACTATCTTTTTGACGTACAATCCATTTTTTGGATCCTACGTCTGTCCGAAAACTGTACTGAAATACTTTTCTTTTTTTTTTTAATTAAATTTTTATTGACGCAGTATTACATTTTACAGAATTTACACCTTCGCGTTAAATTTGCAGCGTTTTTTAATTAAAGTTAATTGTTTTTATTTGGTAATATTTTTTACTTTATTATTAATTTTTATTTTGTAAATAGTTTTTATTTTATTACGCACTAATTTTTATTTAACTATTTTTTATTTTTATTTTATTATTAGCTTTATTTGTTACTACTTAATTCGTATTTTATTATTAACTTTTAATTGACAGTTACTTTTATTTCATTATTAGGGTGTTGGCACATGTGCGTTTCATAATATGAACATCATGTATTATAATATTATATTATAATACATGAATATATTATTCATATATTATATTCATATTATGAAAGTGGAACTGTCAATAACAAGAGACATGTCGATTATAGGTGCCACCACACTAATTGTTCAATTAATTATGAATTAATTTTTATTTTACATCAATTTCTCAATTTTTTTAATTAAAAAAGTGTATAAACTGAAATGGAAGGATTTGGACGCGCCTATACATTTGGCATGTGCCTACGCTTTTCACCACAATAATTGTGGTAAATTATTTTAGCATGGCCGGTTTATAAATTAAAATTTGTGAGTACGATTATTGTAGAAATTCGACAGGAAAGTGATGAGTATTGACAAGGCTTTGATTCGGTTCAACAGCAGCTGCGGGATGAACGAGGAAGTATCTCCACATCCCCATGACGGATATCCTGAAAAGACACAAACCCGTCAACGGGTTCCCGCGGGTTTCCAATCAACCCTCCAATCAGCGACGGGATGAGCAGGACATGGTGCATTGTGGGACGTGACGGCGGAGGGAGATCTCTGGCAGGGGGGCTGGAACGGTCCCCTGGGCCGAAGATGAAGACATGACTGGGCTTGATTGGCCTCGCGGGAACCGGCGATTGTGTTCCGCTTTGCCGCTCACAACACAATATTCAATATCGTGTAGCGGAGTTTCATTCGGGAGGTATTGGAAGTCTGGCGCCAGGGGACCTATATATACCTTGACGACGCAGGTGGCCCCCACAAGGTCTATGAGAAACCTCTCAGTCACGGATAACCGATCTGGGGCACAACCTTCCGAGCTTTCATCCCGCTTCTAATAGAAAAACCCTAATGCTCTTCTATAAATCCATGACACGCTCTTGACGTCACGGTGCGATACAAGCCACATCCTCATTCATGCAGTTTCGCCATACAATGCAGCCACAAGTGCCGTTTGCAATACTGAGTATCCAATCAGGAGGAGAGTGGCTTTTATGAACACACGATTTCAGAAACGAAATGTCTGCCAATTTCAACTTTAAACTTAAAATTTAATGTTATAGGTAGTTGTGGTACGGTGGAATTAGTAAGAAAAAACACACATTGCAAATTTTTTCCGCTCCACAGAAAAACATTAAAGCATGGATATGTTTTTGGGCTTGACGACATGACTACATAGCAACACATAGGTTTATTGGTATCGCGTCACAAAAAAAAAGTCTTACGAAATTTCGCATGACCCCCAGCCCAAAAACATATCCATGTTAAAAGGGCAAATACAGAATTTATCATAGGTATAAGTTGAATATTAATTATAACTTGAATATTTGGAGTGGTACTATTAGTAGTAATAGCAACAGCACTCTTAGGATATGAATTGTCCTGAGGTCAAACATTTAATATCCTTGTGTGGAGCAACAGTTATCACTAAGTGACTTTCAGCCTTTTGGGGAAGTGGATCTATGTGGCCGCTCAATCCAAAATCGAGGTTTTCAGTCAGAAATTTCACCCAGAACCTTGACAAAATTGCAAAAAGCCCCAAACTTTGGCACTTTTTTCGGTTTTTGGCATGGAACCCGAAAACTAACCGGTTTAGCGTTACAGTAACTGTACCTATACTAACTTATAGTGAACAAAATTTCCTACAATTTAAGATGGTACATAATAATATTATGTAGTTGTTCCTAGCCTACATATTAGGTTGTAGTTGTTCCTAGCCTCACCTGTTCACCCGCTAGAGATTGACTTAAGACCTCAAATAGAAAGTTTTAAAAACAACTCTTGCAAACACCGAAGGAGGGTACTTGGAATCCATTTTTAGGGGTCCCAGAACCATCTGTTCTCACCGTGGGGATCAATGGGGTTTTCATGGGGTTACAGATGGGGCTTTTCCTGGACGCTAGGAGGTCGATGATTCTGATCGACCTCAAAATTTGACACCCGTGGGACGTTATAGGGCTGAAATGGGGCTACGGGAGGGGCTTTTGAAGGGTTTAAGTTATGGGGTCGAGTTAGGCTTCGTTTTCGAAGTATTTGTGAACGTAGACCCCATTTCTGAGGGTCCCAGATCGATCTGGTTTCACCATGGGAATCTACCTCATGGTGTTACAAACGGGATTTTTGAAGGATCCCAGGAGGTCTAATAAGATGTCGTTTTCCGAGTAATTTTGATCACAAAATCCGATTTTTGGAGGTCCCACATCTGCCCAAATATTGAACAAAAAACATTGATTTTTAGTTTTTATTTAAAAATATATTTTCTTAGTGACACAATTAATTTTTGCACTATTACTATAATATAGTAATGATATTATCTATCAAAGATTATTATGATCTATATTAAAGAATAATAAAGACTTTGTAAAATTTGCAGCCCCGAATTCAGAAAATCGATGGAAAATGAGAAACCGTTTTTAGCGAACACCGTCACACAGCAAATTCGGTTCACAGCGGTTTGGTTTATTATTCTTGGCATAAAACACCTATGTAATCGCGACGGATCGGCCTCAAAATTTGACATTACCTATTCGTTTCAAGACCCGAAGATTCTAAAAACGAAATGTTTTGGGCTGTAAGTATCCTATAGATTTTTTTTTTAATCTTAAATTTTGACAAAATACTCGTTTTCAGCCCGATCGCCCAAACCCATAATTTTTGTACAAGTCACCTATATCAAAGAAATAAACCCTTGTGTAAAAATTTGCAGCGTTTTTGAATTTAAATCATCTAGCAGGGTCTGCAAACGTGAGGGTCATTTTCACGACAGCTTAGAATGAGTTTCTAGAAAGGAAGCTGTCACCAAGCTGTAGGTCGTAACTGTAGCCTGTAACAACGCATAAGCAAAATTTGCTTATCATTTACAACAATTAAGGCAAAATGGCTTAACTGTTGTAAATGATAATAATATCAGTGTCGTATTTCGATGTTTGTCTCATAGCAAAAGACCGAAAATGTCAAAATTTGACGCATTGGGGGGCGATGAAAAAGCGTTGTACAGATATCACAATCGTGAGTTTTAACAATTATGCCAAGGTTTGGTTTGTATAATAGATTTTCTCATTGTGTTACGGAGTACAGTAACTGTACTGGCCTACAGCTTGGTGACAGCGATATTTCTAGAGACTCATTTTAAGCTGAAGATGACGGTTTGCAGACTCGTGTGCAAGGTGATGTCTCTCTCTGAGCTTTGTACAACTCTGGGAAGTTCGAAATATGCCCTTTGAAAACCATTGATTAATCAGAGCGACTGTCAAAGTTTAATTTTTGTACCCGCAAGTATTTATCGAGTGCCTTGACGATTGAGTTACCAGAAATGCCTTCTAGTTGAAATTATGAAACCTCTCACCACCGCAAGAAATCGTATGTGTAAATGTGATGTGGACAGCCAAGAGCGCGGAGTTTTACCCCGTCAAGACGATGTAAAGGTGAGATATTAGTAGCACCGAGGGCTAACAATGAGCTATAAATCTCAGTCAGTGAGTCATTCCGGTGGTAGGCCCCACAATCACGTCCCCTGTCCATACTGAGTTCGAGCATTTTGTATTGTACGGGAGAACTGGCGTGTTCGGGTGTTCCCAACAGTGACCGCATCCTCTTTTACATTAACCCCGCGAGGAGGTTGTAAACAGCTACCTGTCATGAATTATGTAACAAAATTATTGATTATTATTCAATGATATCCTTCGGCAGCGTCGTGGGAGAGTCGTGAACCGTCCTCTAGAACATGAACGAAGCTGTTTTCATTTTTTCTCAATGGGATTGGAACTCGGGTTTTTAGTGATCTTGAAATTCGTAAATGGGAATTCTTTCAAATTTAATTTCACAATTTAATTTAAATTAGTCATTTAAAAGGAAATTTGTCAGATGGAATCCATTAAATCAAATTTTGATGAATGCCAGTTGATTGGGAGTTGGGGTTGATGACGTGGACCGTTGCTGGCTTATATTCTCAATTGGCTCATTTTCAACTCTACCAACCCTTCTGCTGACCTAACTTTCCTAATTGCCTCTTGTTCGGTTGGGTTTCTTGGAGATGATTCACATTCAGGTCCTCACCTTCGGAAGCTCGGCCTCTCCAAATGAGAGAATGTCGGCGATTATTTCATTTACTCGAACGGGATTAGCAGTGATTTCAGAAACAATGAGCCAGGGAATCGTCCCAGTGTGAAACCCGGTAAGATTATTTTTGGCCAAAATAAAGGTTTTGAGCTTTTCTAGTCATTGTCGACCTAGCGCATGTTCTCCGACCAAAAAATAAAGCGATCCATCCCTGCTCTATGGCCAAGTGAAGAAAACTTAAGCCAGAACACACTGTAATTGGCTGTAAGGTCTCGTCTTATGCTCAGAATTCAACGATCAACGTCTCCGAAAAACGTAAATGCTGGCCAGTTTTACGTGTACCTACCTCCACCAGGTGACATCACTCCCGAACTATCAAATCCAGTAGCGCCATCAAACTCCAAGAGGTCGGCATCAGATGGAATTAGGGAGTTTGAGCACCAATCAGTGCAAACAAACCTCTGTGTCTAAGTTTCTTCGATATAATAATGAGTTTTTGTAATGCAATGGACGAATGATCTAACTTATCAGTGATTTAATGAAACGATTTTGATATTAGATAGGTAACCAAATTAAATTTTTATGTAACTATTAAATAATTTTCGTGGTTTATTCCAACTTTTTGTGTTCGTGTGTTTGTGTAGGTGTTATTTTTAGCGCAACCTTTCCCTCAAAAAATGGAAAGGTGCGCTCATCTCTTCGACTTTTTTTTTTTTTTTTTTTTTTTTTTTTTTTTTTTTTTTTTTTGGGGTGTGTGTTTGTGTATCACAGGATCACGCCCGAGCGGCTGAACAGATTTTCATGAGGGTGGTCTCATTGTGATCAGCGAGTTCTGGGGGTGGTTATAGGCTATCAAAATCACCTCCGTCGTCGATGATTCGTCCCGGCGACATAGTTTGGTCGTTAGATAGGTACCTAGTGTGTCAAGTTACGAATTCTTAGTTACGGTTTTGGTTTCGTAGTAACAGAAAGGTTGCGCTCATCTATTCAATTCAATCGATGGCTTGTTTAATTTTGTTAGGTTCAGTACCTGTAGTATAAATACTAAATTTAGTCAATTTTGCAACTTCAAAAGCTCGAAGGTAACTCTGCGGTAGGTACCTGCGCTAAAAAGTGTGATTTTTTTTATCGAACTTTTTCAATTTTTGCTCCCTCGCTCCGAAGCATACGTTCTAGCAGAAAGATCGCTATCATCTTCAATGTTCTTCAGTTTAAGCGAAACCGCAGATCTCTAGGTGTAAAAATGTTAGAATTTAAGGTCTTCCATATTAGAGCCATTTTCCCCCAAGAAAAATTTTTAACGTACCATCCACGTTCTCCATGACAACGCGGAGAAAAGGATTTTGTAGAAGTTAAGTTTGCAGGAAATTTAATAAGCTTTAATTTGAGCACAAATAGGGTCGCGTAGGCTAAATATTTTTTTCGAGAAACAAGCTGCAATCTGAAAATAGAGCAATCGCTGTTTTAGGTCTAACTAGTTCTATCAGTTTGGATAATATCCTTATGGTTTTTCAGCATCATGCCCATTTTACATAACACGGTGCATAATATGCATAACATATCGATAGTAAAAGTGTAGAATTCCTAAGTTTAATTTTTTCAATGGTAATTTTTAAAAAATCGCAAAATACGTAATTATTTTTATTTTTTTCCGTTTTGTTACGTATAATATATTTATATAAATACATATATAAAAGTATAAAAGTCCGTAAGTTGACAAAATTACCATTGAAGAAATATTTAGTTTATTGAAACTTATTAAGTTGTATAATCATCATTATATACATATTATGACATATATAGATAAGATTTGGGAACACAACTATTTTGAAGCAGTTTAATAGCCTCGTCAAAGTACTAGCAATAATGCTACAATGCAATAATTGTTGCAATTGTGGACTTGAAAAGACATTGTCAAGACTGGCTCATAAAAGTACACATATTGCTTGGTATCTACACATGTTATGGCCCCTGTATTTCCCCCTTCGCGCAATTTATATTCAAATTTGTTCGGATCCGATCAGAAAAAGGGGGTGAAAATATGATGCGGGGAAGTCCCGTCGGCATTGTTCGTCGAGAGCCCACCAGGTGGTTCCACCTTATTACCAGAAGTCCCGCAGAGGGGAATTATGTTGCGATTGTGAGGCCCCTAAGGTCATACAGTATGTTCCCGAGGAAATCAATCCGCATAATTACGGCCGAAGACGACTCGTAACAGACGACAAATAAGGCAGGGAATACGTCAACATTCCCATACCGGTAGAGGTTTATTGTTGGATGTCCTCGTTTTCTTTGCACGGTTAAATGCCGTATGATGGTTATTTTTCAGAGTTAATTGGATGTTGGCGAGCCAGAGCTGTCACAGCTTTCTCGTTATCAACCAACGTGGGAGAGCAATATGTTAAATAAAGAGAAACCAATTTCTCTCTTAATGCCACAATTTGACGAATTTTGTTCGTTCAGAGTAAAACCGTAGGACGCAGACAGACCAGGTGGAGCACCTCAAATGCAATGGAAATAGGAGATATCCGAAGGTAATGGCACCCTGTCACAAACCGATGTTTAAATAAATGTTTCCCACATCTTCCCAACGTCCTGGCGCGATCCATTTTTAGCCAGCGTATAACCCTCGAAAGGTAAATTACACGGTCCTCCCTCCGCTCGCCCAATATGCCTTTTACTACACTTGGTTTCACTCAAATGGGAAAAAGACTCCCGAAATACCCGAATCCGTCAGTTTTGGGCTCGGGACCGGCGGGATTGTCACTGTTTACGGGGGCCGGGGGAAGGTTCGGGCCCATCAACTGAAAATTAGCGGTCATCATTCAAACCGTTCGTTACCCCGGAAACCCCATCAAGAAACCCTTTCACGTTTCAGTCGTTGAATGATTTTTAGGCTGAATGGAATTTAAACATTCATCGGGCATACAGACACATTAGAACCCCCTAATGGATGTTCTAGTCGAATATGTATTGTCCCTTGCCCAAAATTACTTGCTTTAAATTTTTCAGCTGGATATGGGTAACCCCAGAAAAAAAAAAAAAAAAAAAAAAAAACAGTTTTCAAGGAGCAGAAACCGATTTTGAGGGAGCACGTACCAGTTTTAACTGAGCAGAAACCGGTTTTGACGGACCAGAATCTGGTGATGTGAGTGTTAACTTGGCAAAAATTGGCAAAAAACCTTTTTAGCCCCGCACAGCTCCACGGGTTGGGGCGATCGGGCTGATAACCTTGCGGGCACAACTAGATGGTAAAGCGAGTATTTTGTCAAATTTTTAGGTTAAAAAAAAAAAAAAAAAAATCCTACTGCCCAAAACGGCCTGTGCGGCGGACGGAATGTACGTGTCCTGAAACGGATAATGTCAAATTTCGAGGCCAATCGCGATTACATAGGTGTATTATTCCAAGAATAGTAAACCACTGGTTAATTTAGTGAACCATTGGTTAATACTGGAAAATTTAACTAAATCAAAAACGCTTCAAATTTGACACAAGGGTTCATTGATTTATTCTATTTTCTAAATATAAATTGTTCTAAAATTGATTACTTACATCAATAACAATATTTACCAAAATTAATCATATAAAAAAATTGTATTTCTACAGCTTTCAGATGTGGGACCCGAAAAAATGAATCCTGTAGGATGGGGTTTTCATTGTCCAAGTATACTTGTACAACGAAATCCCCATTCGACTTCCTTCAAACCGGATTTCCGTCCAAAAATACTTACTTCACGACACCTTACTCGACCCCATAGACGAAACCCGGTCACGGAAATTTTTACCTGCCCTTATCCATGTTTATAGGTAACTAGACAATAATTGTTAGTTGTACAGATGTATATACCTATTCATGTGACATTTTGGAAAATACTCTTTCCAGTGAATGTTTGAGTGCAATGATTCAACCCGACAAGGGCGATCGTTGGATCCGTGATAATTCGCAGGTTGCCTGCACGAACTGCAGCCTGACATGCATTGAATAGGACCGTTATACGATTTGAGGCGAAGCGTTTGAACCCGGATCTAAGACAACAGTGGTGGAACATTAGGGGGGGGGGGTATCATCGCCCGAGGACGATTGTCAGTCACACGGAGTCACCAGGACAAGGACCTTGCTATACCGATGCTTACGAATCCCAAGGTCGTTCTTCCCACCTGCCTCGAATGAGCCCGGAACGGCTTCCCGGTTATGAATACTTGAAAAGGGGAGTCCGGCTTGAGAACCGCCCTGGACGGCCAGGTACGGCGATTCACACGGGCGCCACATGCTAATCGGTTGATTCGGTTGGAGCAAGCCGACTAGGTCTGGGAATGGCACCACGGATGCTGCATGTACGTTAGGTACTGCAGGATTGTCGCCGGTGAAACTCCCTCGTTCGTAAGAGTGGGGCAGGGCGGGAATAAACCCCCAAAAAAAGTTTCGCTTTGTCCTTGTATGTTTCAAGATGTGTAGATTCCAAAAATTAAAGGTCCGTCCACGGTAGTAGTCTTTTAGCATGGGACATGCTTTAGCCGTGACCTAACTACCCAAAAACGTTAGTCCGGGAGGGTGATGCGAGAGGGTCATGTTTATATATTACGTACGTAATATATAAATACACAGTAGGCCACTAATTCGTCATCCTCACTTGTCTTACCATTAGGCCACCATTTCGGCATCCTTTTTTTTTTTTTTTTTTAAATCTGGAATTTCAAAAAAATACTCGGTTCTCTATTTAGTTGTGCTCGCAAGCTTTCCAGCCCGTAAAATTCAATATTCACCTTTGAGCCTGAACTTCGTCGAGGTCCATTTCCATCATACTGGAGTTCGAACACCTACCATTGGTTAAAAACTTGTTCTCAACTCCGTATAAAGGAAGAAGTAAGTTAGGTACATAATAAGCGCCATTTTAGTTGTTTTTAATGATCGTGTTCAGCATTCATTCCTTCTCACGGACTAAAAAGTCGCATCATGAAACATTCAGGAGTTTAAACCTGTTTAACACACAAGAGATAAGTCCAAAATTAAAATAATAAAAAAAATCGGCGCTTCGCGCCTCCCAAGGGTGGGCTCGTGACATGAAATCATCTAAATTTTTTCGTGACACGAAATCATCTCACTTTTTTTCCTGACATGAAATCATCTCACTTTTAACGGGGGGTACCCATTGCTAAAACCTGTTTCCAGGTTAAAATCCATGCCTTGTAGCTTTTTTTCGTTTTCAATCTCTCCGAAAGGATCTTGTGATCTGATTTCATCTTAGAACTCAACTTTCGGGAGTGACTGAAAACGAACAAAACTTCAAGGATGGTAAGAGTATTATACTTTTATATTCAGAAGTAAACGTAAAAGTACCTAGTATAACTGTTATACTACTTTCAATTTCCATCTTCCTGGAAAAATTCAATTTTATGTGTAATATTTCATTCTCATACGGAAGTTTTTATATATTGAAATGGTGGATCAGTTTATCATTGCGCGGTGAGTCATGCTTCACATGCTCTTATTTTTATTCTACGAATTAAAGTGTTCGTATACTCATTCGTAACTATTTTTAAACGAGTTTACACGTTCGCTATTTTATACTCTGAAGGTTCTTTTAAAGAAAAAAGTAGAAAGGATGAGCCAATAGAAAAAGATATTTAAATAAAATAAAATTTCAAATTTAATTTGAAAAAACAGCAACACCTAGCAATATTTTCCACCCTATTCACTTTTCTTATGAAAGTGAGCTTTTTTGAAGCAGAGGAGGTCAAGAGGACCCTTCAAATTAATGTTGGTTACTAGAAGAGCACCCATTTGAGTATTTTTTTCCAATTAACTAATAGGAATAACCCAGAAAATACTTGCACAGGTATTGCCCTACAATTCAGGGATTAACAAAGCTGATTCCCCCCCCCCCCCCCCCCCCAATGAAAAACTGTATTCTGGGTAGTTAATAAGTAAAGAACAATAATTTTTAATGTTACAATTTGCTTAAATAGTTTCGAGACCTATTTTCGAAGTTAGGTCAGCGTAAAGACATATTCCACGTCAAAATCAAGCAAAGAGAGAGACGCAGAATTAGTGGGATTTTGCGGGATTTTCTAATGAATCCCTCCCTATAGGTGTGACCTCGGCTTTGAGCTTTGTTGACAATGCTAATGATTATAAATACGCTGATTTCCCAATTATTCATTTATTTCGATGATCGATTTATGAAAAAATGTACAGTTTTGCGGATGAGTTTTGCGGAATTATGCATTCCGAACTAGTAGACCTGTGGCCGCCATAGCCGAGGGGTTAGTGGGCTGCAACACGAATGAGTGGCGTCAATCAGTTCAAACTGACGCCCTAATGGCCCTATACTTTAAGGAAGGTCCCTCCTTCCCCGTACGACTCTGTCGGCGGTTCTGGGGGTTAGCCTTTCGCATTCCCCCGCCCCTACTAGTCACCTAGATTCAAAGCACTGTCAGGATGTGTCGGCAGATCATTGGCTTTACTCTCCCGCTAGTGGCGTGAACTCAGGGAAAACTTACTCCTTCAAATCGGCTGAGTTGGCAGATCTTGACGTTGCAACCAAACTGTCCGATATTCGGAGCTCCAGCGGGAGCTCTGAAGGCTTGTTGTACCCAGACATGCGAAAGCACCAGACCAACACCGGCCATGAAGCAGAATATGCATAATATTATTAGGAATGCTACCTCGACCTTGAGCATGCGTCTAACCTAGCACTCGCCATGCAGCAGCGTGAACATGAAGTTCGCCTTCAGAACTCCGCCAAACACTCAAATGATATATCTCGGAACACTACCTGGCGTAAATACTTGAAAAAGTTTGCTCGTGGGTAAACTCCACCCCTCCAAGATTATTGTGATTTTACTTGCTCAAAGCTCTGCATCCTTCAAACCCAATTACGTCCTCTGTTGCTCTCGCAAGTTGTCCCCGAGTCCGACATGTGAGGTCTCTTGGAATTTCAAAAATCCCAGATTCGCTCGCCCCGAAGGGGATTTCAGCCCATGTACGCCAGCATTTCTCCTTGAAGGGGAGATGCCACTTGATTGACAAGAGTGTAGAAATCAGACCGCCGTCCGAAGATATCTTAAACGCCATCCAACAGTATCGGCTCTATAAGTTTTAATAGCACGAGTTTCTTGCTTGATGGGCTCAGAGTAGGGAATTATTGTGTTAAAAGTCTATCTAAGGCATTCGACAAGTCCTGGGAACCCTTTTACGGATTGATTTTCTTTTTTCCCCCGATTAGGTTTTTTCAAACTGCCCCCGGCAGACTGTAGTCCTTTTTTATTCAAGCTCCGGTCAAAGCATTTCGAAGAACGTCATATCTCGGGAAACGGTAGTGTTCTTCAGGTGCAAAAACACCCGTCAGGTACTTGGTCCGAAGGAGGAATTATCTCTTTCAGCGATCTTCTCCGAGAGGTTGAAAAAATATAAAGTCATCTCACTCAAACCCGCATCCCTCTCGGGGGCCGTATAAGTACATATAGTACTGACTGGTACTACAGGGGACCCAAAGAACTTGAAACTTCCTTCCCCATTAACACTTGGAGCATTTCAAGATCGACCACACCGACGCCAGAGGGTTTTTCACATTCGGGAGCGTCTGCGTTGTTGAATTCAAGATGAATGGTCGTAATGCGGGCCCATAACCCTTTCAATGTACGACTCCTGCGCTCCTTATGCATTATTATTCTTTCTCAAAGTGATTATCACCATTTTTTTCACCCACTTTTTTCCCTTCCCTTTTCCCCCTTTTGATTGTTGGTGCCGTCGACAAAGGTTGAAAGACCCCCATGCTAGTTTTTCCCTGGGCTAATGGGCCCGCTATAACCAACGTCATATAAAGCTTCTTGAGCTATGACCGTTTGCGGATAATGGCCGTCGTGTTTTATGGTCGTCATTAGAGTGAGAAAAACTATATGATCAGCGCGACGCTCTTCGTGCTCTCACGGCTTTATCGCTCTCGTCATCGGATGAGATGTGAGGGTAATAAAATTTTGACACCAACACAATATATTCAACGTGATATATTCCGTGAGTGATAAAGGCTTCTTACTTTTTTTTTTTAATCGGCGTGGCAGGTTTTTTTTTCGGTATGTCACAGTTAACATTTTTTGACATGGATAGGGGTCATTCCAAAATTTGCGTGTTTAAAAAAAATGTGAAGTTATTAGGCGCAATTGGCATGATGGAGGAGATTGGAAATATGGCATGTAGCCTCCTTAGGTACTTCATTGGGTTGTTTGCAATTCCACAGGAGGGAGCTTATTAGTCGTAATCCGATCTTGCAATTCCACTTGTTTACTTATATATAAATTACACCGGTAACACACCCAGTACCGACTTGGCAGGGCCTCGAAGTCGTTGCCTGAGATGTTGGGGTGGCTGCTGGAGGCAACAAGAGACAGGCACTGGCTTGTGCTCGAGCCAGGGTTTCTTCAACTCGTCTGCCAGGTCCGAAATAAATCGAAAAACGAATATTTTGGGAAATCACCTTTTAAGATTATTGTTTTTAGCGCAACCTTTCCCTAAAAAAATGGAAAGGTGCGCTCATCTCTTCATTTTTTTTTTTTTTTTTTTTTTTTTTTTTGTGTGTATCAAGGCATCACGCCCGAGCGGCTCAACAGATTTTCATGAGGGTGGTCTCACTGTGATCAGCGAGTTCGGGGGGTGGTTATAGGCTACCTTGATCCAGGAGAACCAGATTCGGGTAGGTTCGAATCTTGGGATAATAACGGAACATGTTGAGGTGATAACGATCAAACAGAAAAATGTTGATAAATTTCGGGCAAATAGTGGAGCATCTTTTTTGGACCAGTACTAAAGTTAGGAAAAGAATAGACAAAGATTTAAGTTCAGGGATCAATAGTGGGGATAATGATCCGGTATTAATCGGCAGAAGGAAGGAGAAGTAAAATTCATTCGGATCATACCGGTGTTCTTCCGCAAAAAGATGATTACTACTAAAATTATTGGAATAATAGTGGAACATTAAGAGATGAACCACAGTTACTCCTCCCTTGCTATCATTCTTCGTTGTATGCTAATCAGTTAAAAAATATTGTTCAGACGTTCGGTTGTGTCGCGAAATTCGATGTGTGCCTTTGCGTCAATGTGTCCATGTTATCGCCAAGAATTACGATAAATTGGGGGATTGTTACTGGGCATTAATATAGTTACTAGAATTAATGAGGCTTTTAATTTTCAGTCTAGGGCAACAAAGGTACCGACACAGGAGTATAACTTGAGAAGTATAACTCTTTATTCAGTATCAATCAAAACCAAAAACGCATTGACTGAAAAGTTGCCACCCCTGTTTTTCCCCCTACCACTGCAAGCGGAAGCTGGTGGACGCCATCATTCGCCCGTGAACTCGTGTACAAGTTTTTTGCCGTCACCGAACAACTCGAGTAGAAGTGCTTGTCATCGCCCAACTCGCTCGAAAATCAACCCGAAAATCCATCCAGCACCCTCTTCACGAAATTGCGCAACCCAATTGATCAAGTCATTGCGTTCATAAATTTTATTTCAATACAGTCCACTCCGTATCGTCAGACTCTCTGGAAGAGAAACCCACATCCTGTGGGCCCTTATAGATAATTAATATCACTTGCAAAATTTGTATTATTTACTAAATTTGAAACGCGGTAAACAAAAATTACTCGAACCTCACTTGCAAATTCAGTCTGACGACTGGGTCTTCCCGGCAGACGGACCACTGGTCCATGCCGTATGCATGTTTGTTTATTTTCTCAATTGCACCACTATCGGGCAACAATTTAAAGCTTTTTTCCTCAATGAAGGGGTTTTTACTAATTATACTGTGCTATTTTATTAATTATACTAATTATAATGTGAACTGTTTTGAGAATTTGTTTTAATAGTTAAATAATACATTATTTACATGTAAATGTACTGATTTTCCTTGCATTATTGTAGTGATTTACCTCTTATTATTGTAGTGATTGATTCACTCTGTATCACCCTTGTATCGCCAGAAAGCTTTTACAAAAAGGCTTATTTAATAAGCCTTTTCATTTCATTCATTTCAGTTTCAAGCCTTATTTCATGTTAAACAATTTTCCTTATTATGTTGCCTTTTTTCAATAACCATGTTTTTCTTCTTCTTCTTCTTCTTCTTCTTCTTCTTCTTCTTCTTCTTCATTCTTCGTTGACGGCTGGAACTCACTGAGATGAACCTCTCTTCCTCGGGAGGCCAACATTCCACGCAGAGTCGTAGTGGTTCACCCGCTCTCCAGTGGCCATTCTTTGAATGTAAAACCGTTGTTTGAATCAAATAAAGCGTCGTTTCCCACAGTTGAGGCTCGTCAAGAACTTTCAAGTGGTATAATGGCAGCCCTGATGAAGAGCCGCTCAAGGAGATTCGGTCCAGTGACCAGGAGACTGTGATCGAAAGAGTAACTGTCAAACAAGTGCAGATGACAATAAAAAATGATATTAACCCGAAGAAGGCGCCTGGATATGACCTAATTACAGGCCAGGTACTTCAGAACCTTCCTCGGAAGGTGATTGTTAAACTCACACAGATTATCAATGCAGCCATCAGGCTTTGCTATGTACCTCAGCTATGGAAGCTTGCAGAGGTCATAATGATCCTAAAACCTGGAAAGCCTGCTGAGGAATTGAATTCATATCGACCAATATCTCTGCTACCAGTTCTCTCAAAGCTGTTTGAAAAAATCATTCAAAAACGACTGTTGAAAATAGTAGAGGAACGGAACCTCGTTCCAATCCATCAGTTTGGCTTTCGTCGAAATCACTCTACAATTGATCAGGTGCACCGAATAACGCACATTATTGAACAATCTCTTGAACAAAAAAAGGTTTGCTCTGCCGTCTTTCTTGATGTTACACAGGCCTTTGATAAAGTGTGGCACGAAGGACTCAACTATAAACTCAGAAAAACTCTTCCCGCCTCGTATTCCAAGTTGCTAGAGTCCTACCTCTCAAACCGATTTTTCCGGATCAAGCAAGAAGATGCGTATTCGAAAGCTCAAAAGATTCAAGCTGGAGCACCGCAAGGTAGCGTACTGGGCCCACTCCTGTACGTCCTTTTCACCAGAGATCTTCCAGAAAGAGAGGAGAATACCATAGCGACGTTTGCAGATGACACTGCAGTCCTTGCTGTCGGCGATACCAACTTCGAAATTTCGAAACTACAAAGGTCAATCAAGAGACTTCACAGCTGGACTTTAAAGTGGAGGATCCAAATGAATGAGGCAAAATCGGTACATGTCGACTTCACAAACCGTAGGTGTGAGTACATGTTGTTCACCTCAACAACAAAGTCATACCGCACGCAAACGAAGCCAAGTACCTGGGCATGACCCTTGATGCTAAGCTTCGGTGGAAAGCACATGTAAAAAAAAAGAAGATGGAACTAACCACCAAATTTCGAAAGATGTATTGGCTAATGGGGCGACGGTCATCCTTGTCAATCCCCAACAAGCTAACACTATACAATCAGGTCCTTAAGCCAGTCTGGGCCTACGGTGCACAATTGTGGGGCTGCACCGCTCCGAGCAATCGCTTGATCATTCAGCGATTTCAAAATAACGTGCTACGAGCATGCGTAAATGCGTACCGTTACACCAGGAATGAAAGACTACACCGGGAACTTCAAATTCCTACTGTCGAAGAAGTCATCAAAAAACAAGCATTAGCCCATCAGCAGAGGCTTCGGGGACACATCAACAGCGAGGTTGTCCAGCTCCTCGCCGTTGAAGGCCTGCTCAGAAGACTGAAAAGAACAAAACCTCATGACCTGTGGGAGTGGGGTGCCCTGTGAACTAATTATCAGCTCAGTGAGTAATTACTAGTGCGTCAGTTGCACAAAACAACAAGTCGCATAGAAGCAGTGTTATGTGTCATCGCTTCTGGCAAGTCATTTAGTATACATCAATTGTAAATTGCTGATAAGTTTGCTTACTTGGTGCAATAAAAGTTTCAAAAAAAAAAAAAAAAAAAAGTGGTATAATATACTACTTAAAATATATTATACAACTCAAAATCGTCAATTTCGGACTTATACTAGTATGTGCAATCTGTCCAAACAATGTACAGGAATTTGTTTTTTTAATTTTTCGTTAAAAATAACTTTTTATTGCAAGAACAGTTCTAATAGTAACTATTAGACTATTAGTACTTAACTGATAAGTACTATTTTTTGCACAATTCAAATCAAAGGATAATCAATATTTTTTTTACCCATGTGTTAAATTTATAGCGTTAAACAATTATTATTTTCAATTTTGTTTTATTTATTACTTGTTAAATTTTAGAATGACCCATTCAGCGGTGTCGGTTGGTGGGAATAAGATCGTAATGAATCCTTCGCAGTTCGAATGTACGAGCCCTGTCGGCCGTCGTCAGCTACCAACCTACGTGACGTGGACTCCATTTCAATCAGGCTTATCCCATATTGTCTATTCACCTACTGTCCTTCGGTACCCACATATTTTTTATTGCCGGCTTTAGTTAACTTCTCCGTAAACTAAGCTCTCGGGGACACTTTCGGGTCGCACCTGCCCGGCATGAGTGCCAGGACCGGCTTCTCGGATTTGACTGGTGGCAAGTCCAGCAATGACCGAACAGGCTATTTCAGCGTGGGCGTTCTTGACTGAAAAAAAAAAAAAAAAAAAAAAAACCCTTTTCTCACGATAAGTTGCGACGGTATTCGAAGTTTGTCGCTGATTATAATTCACGCCAGCGTATTGGCAAATTCGCTCGTCTGCCATGCTAAATTTCTATGGAGTTATTCAGGGCGTGATGTTGCTAAGCCAGTGTGAAATCAACTGTGGACTTTCCACGGGCAGAGGACACAATTTGGAAATGATATCTGGCAGAAGAGGGTCCTGAGTCGCGTCCATAAGGCCTACCCCAACTGCTGAGCTCCTCGGAACTTCTGTTCTCCTGCACCCTCAAAGCTTACGTAATGAGGAGGGTCGTCACGGTGGATTTTTTTTCTTCTTTTTTTGTGCGTGCGGGTCAGAAGGCACCGCGTCGCCCTCCCGCTGCGATCAGGCTGAGCCACTCCACCCCACCACCTGTTATGTCGAGCCTCTGTCAACACCACTTGACTAATTGGACCAACTTTTTTTTCTCTTCTTCAAGTTTGGTTCGTTGACGATTGTGAATCCTATTATATTGAAGCCGCATCACCTTATGGAGGACCATCTTTACTAGCAAAGCCCCCTGGACCTCCGGATGCTTTTTGCTTAGAGCCTAGGGCTGAAATTCAAGAAACATGGACCGACCCTGGCGTGTTTACCTCGTTTTAAGAATTTGAACCCCTCACAGTCACTGTGATAGTATTTAATCCAGAAAACCCATCGTCAGTTAAACCCAGGCGCTATCGCAGTTTTGGGGGCACTTTCGAGGTCTGTCCCACGATTTCAGCTCACTCCCTAGGGATTTTTTAAAACTCCCACGAATCCTCTCAGAGTGGGGATATTTTGTTGCTCTACGGCTCAGGCAACACTGTAACATGTCAGCTGTTGAGTTCCACGTAAACCAGATATTTCAGTTGCTGTTAAACCGTCCAACAGGTTCTACGTTGAAAATAAGTGGCGTTTTTTTAAATTGATTCTCACTTCTTCGGGTGTATGAAACTATTGAAGATCCCATAAATTTTTAGATATCGTTGTGGTAGTGTTTAGGTTTTGTAAATGTGTACCACCTGGTATTTTGAAATGTTCGAATTGGTTGCATGGCTAACCTACAGCAAGGAATTTCATAAAAACCCTCACTCTCTAAGGATTTTGGCAATTTTATTCTCCTGGGGAGTGATTTGAATGATGAAAAATATTTTCTATTACCGATACGAACGTCAATAACGTCGCACTTCATGTCTTCATGGAATGCTAATTAAATTTTGATGCCATCGTGAAAAATTAAATGTGTTAGTTGAAGGCCAAATTTGTATCAACGCTTCTCACTGATCCAGTCTGAAGGATAAAAGTATAATAAATATGGGTAAAAGAGTTGTTGGGTGATTGGCCAGGGCGGAATGGGCGGGGGTTGGCTGGCGTAGCCAGCACGGGTGGACCCCTAGCATTATATTCGAGGAAAACAGTTTGAATTGCGCCTGTCAATCAGTGAATCGACCTATTAGCACTCTCCTTCACTACCAATCGAATGATCGTAGCTACAGTACATTTGTTACGTCGCGTTTTGTTTCCTGTCGTTATACTCGGTGGAGCAACAGTTTACTCGCAAGGCCAGGTGGTGCGCGAACTGACTACCAGCATGACTATGGATATTGTCATTTATTAGATGTCGTCCTCCCCCTTTAGTTTTTCAAATAGAGCCGCGTAATTCATTCGCAAAACAAGGCTCTTGTCAGGATGTTAATGTGCTCAATGAACGACCCACTTAGGAGGGATATTGACGACATAACCGTTCGAAGAGGGCGGAAATCGAATGAGGAGCAAGACGGTTGTGTGAATGATGCTTTGAGTGTCTCTGTTGAAAACATGTTTTTTTTTTTATTATTAAAAATTACAAATGTCAGATAGAAATAAACGAGAAGCCGCATACTAACCTACAATTTCCTGACGATTAATGGAGAAACAAATTTTCACCACTCTTTGAGCATTCAATTTCCTCCAGTCGACCCTCACTGTATTCAACTCTTGAACACCCACAGACGTTGAGGTAGTTAGCAGGCGGGCGTCAGACCTTCAGCAACGTGCCTTTTCCTACCCCTATAAATCCATTCATTCACGGGACCTTCAAAAGGGCAATGAAGGACCCCCGGGGCCTCACCGAAAGGAACCATCTCACTCACAACTATAAACTGCCCTATAAATAACCAGAAGTGACGTTCCGTACAGTCACAGCCGCCTCCGATAGTCACCGAGGTTATCTGTTATAATAACTTTGACTTCTCAATTAGTTTTGATTGTGACTGATGTGTCTCACTGGGCACCTCTCTGCCTTCAAGGATCAAACCCTCGGTTCCCTTTCTGTTGGTAATATAAGCCATCGGATAAATTAATCTGACCCTTCAACTGCCCATAAGTGCCGTTTAAGTTCATTCGTTTCACTCAAATGAATTAGAAGCTGGGGGATGAGATGAAAATCGTGGTCAACGTGTTTACAACATCAGAAGTGATCATCGTTTCTTTTCTGCGAGAAGATGCGATTAGATTGCATCCAGCTGCGCATGCGCACTGAGTGCCATCCAGAAAGTGACCGTTTCTGCAGCACTCGCATCTACTTCGAGTTGCTGCTTCTTAGCCGTGCATCCAGCAGAGCTAACCGCATCCTAAAGATAACCATCGCCCCTCATATTGTAAACTACTTATAACCTGACTCATTTTGCCTCGTTCTCCACGTAGTGAACCTCGACGAAAAACAAGAAAGTGGTAATCCTTCTTTGACACATAACTTGGATTCAAATCGCTCAACACAACTTTTGATGAATATCAACTACCTACGTGATCGAATTTTGTCGAAAAAATGATTCATTTCCCACTTACTTATTCACTTATGAGAACGCGGTACCGAGCGATTTCACCCGAGCAAGTTGCTCGTCCATTCCTAATTGCCGCTGCAGCCGCCATGACAAGCCGCAGCGACACAAAAAAACTATAGAATTAGGGAAGAATCGGAGTTTGAATTTATGGTGGGAATCAGAGGGAACCAACGAATCCCGGTGGGTTAGAGTGTCCACCCTCAAAATTAAAGGTTTCTAGGTTCAACATTAACATTGACATTTTCATTTAGAGACATTAACATTTCGTCACTTAAGTTCTATCATGGCCTATCTCAAAAAATGCGATTTTGAGTATTTGGTATCACTGGATTCGTTGTTTTACACCGGATAGGATGATAACACTGGTTCTTAAGTTACCGCCAGTGTTTATTCGTAACTAAGGGAAACGCGATCAAGGCCTAACTCATTTTGCTCTCTTTTGCTCTGTGGGCCTATCTGAAAATTCTCAGATCATGGCCTATCATCTCCAAATCATGGCCTAACTCATCTCCAAATTAATTATCATGGCCTATCTCATGGGTGTCCCGTAAGGCAATTTGTTTAAAAAAATTATTTTATCAATTAGTGCGAGTGCTTTACATTTGTAATTAAGGATAGATGAATAATTATGAGAGAATGTTCAATTTGCATGAAAACTGTAGTTACAAAACAGTTTTTTGCTTCTCCTGCAGTTGCATTTTTTGAGATAGGCCATGATAGAACTTAAGCGACGATTTAATGTTAATTGTTGTTGACTCGATTTGCAGTAAATGTTACTACAAATCGAGTCAATGCGCTCGGCAATAATTATAATACAAAATTGTATTTAATAACCTTTCAAAAGGTGCTGAGGGTTTAAATTCTTAAAAATAAGGAGAGCGAACCGTTGGAATCGAGTTTATGAGGCGGTTGAAAACCAGTCACGCTCCCCAGCTGAGGCGTCTCTCGAGAGTTGGCTGACCAGAATTTTCCATTACCTACCTACAATTTCCTTCTCACCTTAATAATTAGTGAACTCCCCCGTCTCTTTTGGAAATAAGGCAAAATGACGTTTTCTATTTTATACGCTTTTGTGTGTTGAGAACTGGGGAACGACAAGAGGAGGGCGAGGGGTGGAAAGGAAAGGGTGGCTAATTGGTTTTGAAAAAACAGGTGGGTAGTTGGAGTCGGGCAATTATTGCCGTAGAACGGCGCTTAAGCGCACCTGAAGGGAAACGGCGTTTATGCTGACAGACAGAAGATAGAAAGTGGCAAGTATTGCGTTGATTACCGCCTAGTTTCGAAATCTCCCTAACTTTTTGAGCTATGATACTTGGGGTTTCGTCGCTTCCAACGCGTTGTTTCTCCATGAGTTGTGAGCTCTTTTTGTCCGCAGTTTTTTCTACAGTTGTGCACTCAAAGCCAACAGTTGAACGCCTGAAAAGCCAATAAACGAACCTTCATACGGAAAACGACTGTAACATCTCAAACATAGTCGAGAGCCATTCGATACACACCAGCTTTATTACCAAATAAAAATCATTCCTTCGTCCTCCGGTTCGATCCCCCCGTTAACGCTTCAACCCGACACAAAAAAATCTCGTTTTCTCCTCCGGACTCCATATCTATTGGAACAATATAAAATGGGAAGATCGACAAAGTCAGCCATCAATAAAACCTTTTATAGCTTGGGTCTTCCCTCCCGAACTGACGACGTTCCAATAAACTTATTATTTTCATGTTGTTTACCAGCTGACCACAAAGGATAGGACTTCGGGAATTTATCGGCTTGGAAAATGTCTCTACAAAAACTCGGGATATTATATTGTCCCCGATACACATCCTATAAGTTCAGGCTCATTATCTTTCTTCCTCTCTCAGAACCACTTTTTAAGTTCCTTTCAGGGCCTTACCTAATCAAGGCAAACCTCTTAAAAATGTACTCAATGTGGGACTGAAGAATAAAACTCGATACTTTTATGAAGGTTCTTGTTGTCATCCTAATTACACTGTTATCTTACTTTAACGGGAATCGTGGGTTGTAGGATGTACCGTTAGTGAGCGGTTAACTATTGACGGTTTTTGTAAAATACGTATCACATTATTATTTCGAACTGCTGCTGGGGTTGCGTTCCCTAATTTTCCATTGTAATGAATGTGATTGATTATGCTTTCTACTCTCTACGCCTTAATCAACAAGGGGTTTATACTTTGACAAGTCAATCAAATAAGGCAAAATGGTCGAACTCTACCGCCCAGAGAAATTCAACGTGGACCCTGACTGTCCTACGGCCCAATGAGAGTCCCCCACTCCACCTGGAGTTGGGAAATGCACAAGAAGGAGGAGCCGCATCCTCGCGGTAGAGTCAGACTCACCAAAACCCTGGTCTAGAGGTTTGGAAGAGTAGCTCTCCTGCTTTTCCTCGAAGGCCCTCTCTGTTTCCTACAGCTGCATTAAATTTTACTCCTGCTTCCGCATTCGGCCCACTTTCTTGGACTCACAAAGGCTGTACTACCTCCAGATACCACTTGAGTTGCGGGGCCTGGCACAGTTTTTTATGCGCTGCAGATTCGTTTAGTGTCCCTTCTCTGTACAGCCTCCCCAAGCCCTGTACGTAGCATGTTTCAGCGAGTCAGTCCATGTCTCTGCACCGTCAGTAACTTTTGTGCTCAGGAGAAGCCGTCTTTTCATCAGCGAAGGCCCTCAACATTTGCCACCAGCCTGCTCAGGTTGCGACCACTGTTCTGTCGGCTGCCTTGCAGATGTGGCTCCAGAAGGAAACCTTGCCATCCAGCATCACTCCCAGGTAGCGTATTGAGTGATAGGCCTCTGGTCTGCTCGTTCAGGCTCAGGGAATGCAGGCCCAATGAGAGTGGATCCATTGGCTCCGAACCTTTAAGAACATCATCGACAAAGCTGAATTTTCTTTCTTCAAATGTATTCGAATACACAAGTCAGTTCGCCAAGTATGAAACAGCTTTGGATAATCTTTATTCCCTCAACATAAAACCAAAACGCTGCAAATTTTACATAAGGGTTTATTATTCTTTGATGTAGGTTACTTGTGCAAAAATTTAATTTTGTGTCAACGAGAAAAAAATGTTTTTTGGTTTTTTTTTTTTCAAACTTTTTTTTCTATTTGAAAATATTAAATATTTTGACCTCTTGGGATCCGTCAAAAATCCCATTTGTAGCCCAATGAAAGCCCCATAGATCGCCACAGTGAAATCGGATCGAACCGGGACCCCCCCCAAAAATGGATTGTACGTCCAAAAATACTTCGAAAACGACACCTAACTCGATCCCATAGCCTTCAAAAACCGCCTCCCGTAGCCCCATAGCGCCCCACGGGTTTGGGCGATCGGGCTGAAAACCTTGCGGGGCACAACTAGATGGTAAACCATGTATTTTGCCTAAATGTCAGATTTTAAAAAAAATTCTACTGCCCAAAACGGCCCGGACGGCGGACGTACATTTCGAATTTTGAATCTAGACCTCTTGAAACGGATAATGTCAAATTTTGAGGCCGATTCGAGTCGGCCGATTCGAGTCGACAACCTCCGTCGCGATCACATAAGTGTATTATTCCAAGAATGATATACCAAAAACGTAGGTCACGCACGCCTTTTGCAGAAAACAATGTCCTTCGGAATCCGTAGCCCAATTCGTTTAGCAACAGCTCTTGCGTTGGTAAAAGATTCTTGAATGTCTCCGCTGAACAGAACAGGAATTATCACATCGGGCATGCTTTCAAGCTGGCATGCTGTCTCCGCAAATCCGGAAGGACTGTGTAATGAACCTGACTTCGACTTTACCCTTGGAATGGCTTTATTCCATACAAAAGTACAGAGTGATTGTAATAATTATAATTATTATAATACCGATGTAATAATATAATAATAATTATATTATAATATAATAATTAAAATATAATTCATTCATATTATGAAAAGGATGCTTGTCAACGAAGCATAATATGCCATATTATGGCCAAAAGGAATTCAGGATAATCGATAAAGTAGCACTGTCTGCCTATCAAAACAGGCAAAGGAAAAAATCTTGGTATCACTGTACACTTCAGTTGTATCACTGTACACTTCAGTTGTACAATTCAAACCCATTTGTGACAAGTGTAGGAGGAGCTTTGGCATCATCGTTTCTTCAAAACCCACTTTTGCAGCCAAAGTCAACGGTAGATTTGCCCACTGCTTGATACTGGTAGCTCTTTGATATCGGTACTGAGAGGCTACATCATCGCTGACCTCCCAATAACTCCCAATAGGTTGGTCATGACATTTTGAAGGTGCATCAGGGCAAGGCGTTATTATTGGGAGCAGTTACCTACCACTTTCAATTTCAAGCTCAGCAATTTTCCCAGATCCGAAAATTGAGCCAATTCGAATTTTCACCCACCTCCCTCCAAATAATATTAAATATCATCCAAATTTTGGATATTATCATGCCAAGTCGCACCGGCACCGGTTGGAGCCAAGTGTTTCAGAGAAACGGTAGAATACCGTTGGGGTAGTTATAAATCGATTGGGAGTTGAGCAACGATGAGAAAGCTATTACAAACAAACTCCATCAACATGATCATGGTGAATTGTTAGCCAAAACCAATTGGCATAATGTCTTGGATTCCTTACATGGGAGTTCCGCAGCTGTCGTCCACTATCTTGAAACTAATGGTACTATAGAGGCACAATTGGTACTGCAACATTCTCAACCTCCCCCCATTATTTTTTAGGCAGTGAACATCTTAGAGTTTTACCTTTCTCGCCTGCGTTGGTGTTTTCGTCCCACCTTAAAGTCCTCTTGAGACAATAGGTTTACCTACCACACTTCTTTTTCGCAATACGACCGACGGGAATTCAACGCAAGCGCCCGTTTTTATAAAATAACAGGAGGAATGTATCAGGTAGTTTGCACTGTACAAATGTGCTGTTCGAGCCAGGAGGGTGGCAACACGGGCAGCACAGGCGTGGGAAGCCGTTTACTTATTGTTGGGCTTGGAAGCAGTAGTTGGTTTGGTTGCGACTCTCGAGGCCTCAGACAAGTCTACTACATGTAAATACTGAGTCCTGGCCAGGGTGAAGTGCGGGGGACGTCCGAGAAAACAAAAAGGGGGAAGAAGAGAGAAGAGGCGTGGACGCTGAAATAAAAAGATACCGGTTGATTTAGAACGTGAGAATAAGAAATCTTTTGCTATCAATCCCTTCTTCGTGCCAGTCCACCCTTTCTTATTGGCTGTTATCGTTTGAGGCTCAAGAATTATGATACGGCTCAAGACAGCTCAACTACAACAGGATCGCCTATAAGGATATAGATGCCACAGTCGTGAACTAGCTCTAAATAAATCGACTAATGTTAGAATATTAAAAGGGCGTAACTCCGTCAAGTTGGAGGAAAAAAAAACTGTCCACCAATTTTACATGCACTAATTTATGATACAGGGACATGTTATGAAAAAGGCATTCCAATTTCAAAGGACAGTTCGGGGTTATGCAGAAACTTTAGAAGTTTGTAGAGATCCGTTCTTTATGCATTTAACTTTTAGTCGAATTATTATTCGTTTTAGTTTATTATTATAGTCAGGTTTTTAACAGGATTTTCAAAAACTGAATGGTACATTTCAACTTTCTAGATACTCAGAAAAAAGAACTGGCGACTGTCTCACTCCATTTTTGCAACAACATGGCAGTACTTTGTAAAGACGCCAATATGAAAAGTAGGAAAAGATGAGGTTGGTCATGTTGCCACTTCACCCTCGATAATATAATTCTATTTGATCTTAAAATGGACGAAATATTCGATATGAAAAATAAAATGATGAATAAAAATTTATTATTTTATTAATTAGTCTAATCACATTATTATACCAATAATTGGTATAATAATTATTATTAGGGGTGCTTAAGTGACGGTAGGTCGAAAACAAGACAAAATTGTCAACTTGAATAAAGTGGTTTAAAAAGAGGAGTAAATAAAATGTTAATCTTGGCACAATTTTGAACAGAAAGTACAACGAATAAATGAATTGCTTCAGTTTTAACTTTCAAAAATACCCGCTCAGAAACACTCCCATGGAAAAGTAGTTTAGGGAGATTGATATTTTGTGAGGGCAGGATATTTTGATAGTGAATGAGGTCCCGCTATCCTGATAAAGGGGGGGGGGGGGTCCACGACAAGACTTTGATGCTTCTCCGTACAGAATCGGAAAAAATGATTTCATTTCATTTAGGTACCTATAGGTATACCTATCCTTTTTCCGTCACTATTGTTAACGTTAACCATGAAGTAGGAAGTACGTACCAAAAGTTTTCTTGTCTTCTATTGAGGCAATTCATGGTTTTGCGGTAGAAATAGCCATACGAAGAAGAAGAGATCGTTTTTAAACAGAATATATCATTATTAAATGTTGATTTTGTTGTGATCTGTTGAGGATTTAATCAAAAGGATCAGATTCTTCAAATGATATCGGTTACCTACCATGTAATTTACCTAGATATCGATACACGTACCTACCTAATGGGAAAAAAGTACCGATACCACGACGTATCGGAATTATCGTATCGTCCCTATCTGCTTCGTACAAGTTAAGCTCATTTTGTAAACAAATCAACATAATAATATTATTATGTGTCAGGATTAGAGTTTGCAATCCCGAAAAATTTTCTAAATCCCGGGATTGAGGATCTTTTTTTTTTTTTTAATGACAAAATTGTTCATTTACGATTTCTTCTCTCACGAAGGGATAATTTTTCTTTCAATGTACCTCCTTATAAAATTTGCTCTTAGAAAGCATAATGCACTCAAAGTTGGATCAGCCAATTTGTTTCATAGCTTAAAAAAAGAGCCCTGCTATGGAAAAGGCCCTCCCAGCTTCAACATGTTCCGGTTGTGCTTAAATTGAAGCTGAATAACAATCCACCCCTCATTACTTTCCACGTGGGATGAATATTTTAGCCGATATTCCTTAGGGAAAATATCAAAATCGTGAAATTTTCTAACTTGATGGGAAAAATCAATGTTTGAAGAGGTGTATCTCGGGACCTATTGAACCTACTAAGCTGCCGTTGCGCTCAAATAAATGGTAGCAACGCTCTTCTACTTAAAAAAAGATTTACGGTGACTTTATCGGTAGGGCGCTCATTTTTGGAGTTATATAGGTACAACTTATACTTTGGCTTATAAGCCACAAACTTAAAAACGTCCGAATTTCGCGGTTTTTGAGCACCAAGCAGCATGCTGTAGCATAAGGATTTCGAAGCTCCAAACTGCTGGTACCATCCCTGACATCATACCAAAAAATCAGAAAGTGTCGATTTTTTACGCGTTCAGCCGGTTTTTTTTTTTTTTTTTTTTTTTTTTTTTTTTTTTTTTTGTCCGGAGACTGGAGATTTCGATTTATATTCAAATGGTGGCCTCGGTTGCCTCCATTTTCGAACAGGCTCGTTTCTTTTTTAATTATACTCAATAAATCTTTTTGCATTTTCGCCACTGGCACCGGCTGGTTAATCGATTTCCGAACTCTTTCTTCAGGGGAATTCACAGTTTTCATCCTAGAGCACTATCACTTTGCCTTCGAACTGTTTTCCGTTATTAAATGATGTCTTCCAACAAGATGTCGAAGAATTGTCGTTTCCTCGATTTACACAGGAGAGCCTCGTCGATTCGCTCGATAATGTCCCCCTTCACACGATCGCCAATAGCGATATTCCAAACTGATCGTCGCAGAGTATCACGATCATGGGCTGTGAACGAACAAAGCGAGCGGGAATCTAAACACTTTTTTCTTTCACTTGCTCGTGACACTCCATGCCATGACGCTTTTGAACCAGCTAATCAATGCCAAAAGCCACTACGATACCACCACGCCCATGCCATTCACGTCACAATGCATCTTCGTAAAGCGATGATTCTCGTTGTTTTTTAATGATTAATTTGCGTTGTTAGTTGGGATTGGGCCAATCCCAACCATATAATCAACATTTATTCGATTCCAAAATTTGTAGCAATCTAGACGAAGAATTTAACAGAAAACATAAAAACCCTCTCGTTTTTCCCACGGATCTCAAGACCCCCGCTCGTGCTAGCCTGATGCGGTAATGGCCGATCTTGCCACTTGTAATTGGTCAGATTCAAAGTCTCCTTAATTATATACATCGACTTCTTCTTCTCCTTCTTCTTCTTCTTCTTGTGATCTCCAAAGAATCTCTTCCTCTCTTTTCTCTCATAGCAACGTTCATAACGAGCGCCGATCTGGTCACGACTCGACACTCGCGCACTTACAAACCAAACCCCGAGTCGTTTAATTAACCATATTGTCCCCTCCGCCATTACCATTCGCTATCTCTTTCTCTTTGCAATTATTTTAATTGCTTTCCTTGTCTAATTCCTCCATATTAAATCATTCGGGTTGTTTTATTGGCGTATGAGGTGGGAACGATGTCCCTGCAGACCACCGCGTCTTGAGTCTTGAGTCAAGACTCTTGACGGATCAAGGATGTTGGATGGAAAACCATTTGAAGGAACTTCTACTATACGGGGATATTTTGTAGTAACCTTGGTTGTCTTCCTCTCCGACTCCTGTTCGTGGTTTTGAATGTATTTTTAAGGAATAACATTTGAAGGAAATTAATAAAGGTGTGAATATCGGATATTCACAATTCCAATTAAGTCGACTCGTGTTCCAATATAGTAGATTCTACTATATTGGAACACGAGTCGACTAAATTGGAGCTATAACGAGGAGGAGGAGGAGGAGGAGGAGGTGGTGGAGGAGGAGGAGGAGGAGGAGGAGGAGGAGAACCATCTTTATTTCAGGGTACTTTCGTTCATCGGAAAAATTTTAAAATCTCAACATTTTCAGTTTGGCGAGCGTAGTACGAGAAAAGTCTGAAACCATAAAAAGTTGCTCCATCTGAAGTATAATATACTTCAGATGGAGCAACTTTTGATTATGAGCTTCGAAAGTATAGCTTTTAATAGGGGGAGAAAAGATTTTGCCTTCCAAATTCATCCTTTCAGTCCCTGAATTTCTTTAAGGGGTAGGAAAAAAAAGAAAAGTACACATCATCGAAAAGCGAGCTGTTGGGTGGGACACCAGGTGGGAAAAGTCGAGGATGAGCTGGTGAAGCCAGCAGTGGGAGCCCGCTAGCCCACTATATTAAAGCCCCAACAGGGGCGAGTAGGAGAGTACATCCTAATTTTTATATTATTTCATTTTAATTAATAAAATTATTTTAACTTTATGTGTCATTTAATAATTTTATTATTTAATTTTAATATTTAATCCTTAAAAGGTGTAAAATATTATATTATAATATATTATTATGAATTCATAATACCTATTTTGGTTTATTATTCTTGGAATAATACACCTATGTTTTCGCGACGGAGGTCGACGACTCGGATCGGCCCCAAAACTTGACATTATCCTTTTCAAGAGATCTACATTCAAAATCCGAAATGTCCGTCCGGGGCGTTTTGGGCAGTAGGATTTTTTTTTTTTTTTAAATCTGAAATTTTGACAAAATACTCGGTTTACCATCTAGTTGTGCCCGCAAGGTTTTCAGTCCGATCGCCCAAACGTGGGGCGCTATGGAGCTAAAATGGGGCTACGGGAGGTTTTTTTTAGGGCTTTTAGCTAGGTATGGGATCGAGTTAGGTGTCGTTTTCGAGGTATTTTTGGACGTAGAATCCATTTTTGGGGGTCCCGGAACGATCCGATTTCACTGTGACGATCTACAGGGCTTTCATGGGGCTACAAATGGGATTTTTGATGGATCCCAGGAGGTCAAAGATTTTTGAAGAAACACAAAATTTTTGAGAAAAAAATCAAAAAAAAAAGAAAAGTTTTTTGGAGAATAAAAATCCCCAAAAAATTTGTTTTTTTTTTTTCATTTTTTTCATTGACAGAATTAAATTTCTGCACAAGTAACGTCTATCAAAGAATAATAAACCCTTGTGTAAAATTTGCAGCGTTTTTTATTTTCTAATTTTTTTCCCCTCGCGTCGACGGCGGTGCTATCACCTGGTGAACAGCGCTCCAATACGTAAATTGGGGGCCACCGCCTGCTCCCTAAAGCCAGCCAACCCCCGACCTCTCACACCTCGCCTCAGACCTCTTCTAATTGCTTCTAATTGCTGCGTCGGAGGTGCGGAAAAAACGGATTTTCAAGGCATTTTACCTCAACTTTATGGGATGAACTACGCGGCCGATTTTCATGCAACTTCGCGTAGATACATCGTTATCAAACTGTGTAGAATGTTCATTTTGTGTTTGGGATATCGATTTGTAAAAAAGTTAAAAAATTGATCCGTTTTTACCCAATTTTGAACTTCCGTTATTATGAAATATAATAAATGGGTATTCAAAAAAAATTTTGAAAAATTGCCGGGAGACTCCCCGAGAATGTTTTGTAAGTTCCTACGCACCAGCGCTTCATCTTGATGTTACTAACACGCCATAAAAATTTCACGATAATAGCAGCTATTATGATCCTCGATCTGCTCGAGTACTTTTGAAGTAAGCACCCCTTTTAAATAAGAAATTATGATTTTTCAGGAGAAGCGATTTTCTGAAACTGACAGAGAAATCGACCTTTTCGCGTCGGTTTGTCCCCGAATCGATCATCCAGCTTTCCTTTGACACTTCAAGAAGAAGTGGAAGAAGAGAACAGCTGTTTTTAACCATTTTGGTTGTTTTAGAACGAGTATAGAGAGGGTTAAGCCAGTTGTTTGTTTCTGTGATAAGTACAGTTACAGTTCTGTACTTAAAGTACTGGTGCGCGGATTTTTTCGTCGCGATTTGTTCGTGGCGTTCTCGCCATGTTTCACCATGAGGAGGGCGAAATAATGCGGGGGGGGGGGGGGGGGTTCATATTTTCACCCCTCTCCGCAAGCCACATCTCCATTTTGGTTCAAAAATGGACTACGTTGAACCAAATTTTTGGTGTTGTCAGACTTTTCTTGACATCTACTTGCCCAGGTGAATTTTTCAAGACAAATTGCAAATTTTTCCGACTTGAAGAAGTACCCTGGCATAAAGATGGTTGTCCTCCTAGGGCTGCCGCTCCAATATAGAAGAGACTACCTTTAGGGGTAATACCATAAGACTTTTTTATCTCTCATGGTCTCGCTCATTTCTAAAAGCTCCATGACGAGAACGGAGACAGGGGACAAGCCATACTGACGGCCATACTCACGGCTATTACAACCACTAATTGGTCTTAGTGCGTGGAGGTTGCAGATGGCTGTAGCAGATAACCTCGGCGATCAAGCGCCACCAAGTGAGCAACCGGCTGATGGCTGCTGTGAATAACTCCAAACCGTCGATTTGATTCTGAGAACGTTCCGCAGGATCAACTCGTCGGAGAAAATGTATTCGAAAAACTACAACAAGCCGACGTCTCAACCTGTGAACCCCAACCCCACCTGTGACACTATGGTGATTTGAACCAATCTTGTATGTAATAACGAGTTATGATTAAGACCTTACTGTCCACGACTGAATCCGATGCTTTGGAGCGGGGTTTTCTTGGTCCGTTTAACACAAATGTTTCCTCATCAATAAATTTCGTTAAATGAATAAATTTACATTGCTATATGGCAATTGCATTGCATTGGCAATTTGCATTTTGCCCATATGGATGTGATAGATGATCCTGGTTCAAACGGTGGATCTACCTCTCATTTGGTTTTGTTAACCAAATATAACAGCTACCGGATTCCGAGGTGGAACACCAATATCATCAGTTTATGAGAGAAATGCGTATTGTCGAAATATCTACGGGAGCGAAAAATTTATCTGATTGTCGAACTACTGAACCGATTTTTCTGCGGTTGGTATCAATGAATTCTATGCATTCCGGGGCTAAAATTAGGCTATTTAAATTTTAAACGCTTGTCAAGGCTATATTTTGGCGATCGTTTGCTGATGTGCCCGTATTTACACCATGTAAAAAAAAGTATCCTATCTAACACGATAAATTTGTAGGGAAATTGTCAACGCCCGTGTCAATATGTTCATTGATGGTGGTCAATATGTTTTCACTTCTGGATTTGAATATCCTCCTGAAAAACAAAACAAAACAAAAAATTCCTCGACACCTGTCTGTCTCAATTGACAACAGCCCGCATCCTGTTCTGAAAAATGGCGACGCCCGCTGCACCGGGGAGTGAAAACTAATAAATAAAGAACTCGCATTTCATCCCAGCTACCTAAAACGGTTCGGCGACGGGGCTTTCCACATTCGAATCGGCTCATTTGTCGGGTGTCACTCCGGGTCGGTGCAGTTTTGACTCGTAAAAAAACCCCCAACAAGAGGCGATCGACCAATTTAAAAGGAATATTGAAATGCAAAACGGATTGATGGGGCAGGCGAGTCCAGAAATGAGGCGCACGTTGCATCGCCTCGGGAAGAGAAAAAAAAAAACGAAAAACGCATTTTATTACGATCGTTTTTTCCGGAGGAATCCCCCCGATCGATGATTATCGTCGACTGTAATAACGATCTCTCTTCGGAACTGAACTTCGAAAAAATGCACTTATATAGAACAGATGGCATTTTTATTGCGGCAGATGCGACCACGTTTTCTATTACGGTTGCATTTCAATAAATCAGGTGAGCTGAGAAGGTGAAATTACGAACGAGAATTTAACCCTTTAAGGCAATCCCTGGTTAAAAATTCAACGAGTATAATGGGTTTGTCGGTACAAAAACTTACTTCTACGGAGTGTTTCCAGTTGCACAGGCTGCAAATTTTACACAAGAGATTCTCCGAGTAAACTCATAATAACAGATTCATCGTCAATACAAATTTTTTTTAAATTAATAAAATTAGATGGGTAAGTTGCAAATTTTGTAATAGGTATACTTTTAATTTTTTTTCATTTTTAAATTTAAAAAATACGTCCTTCATGAGAGTTAGTAAGCTCAATTGGTAGATCCCTAAGGAGCGGTTGTCAGACCCCCGTTAACGGATTGTACTTCGAAAAATACTTCAAAACTACACCCCAGCCGACCCGAGAAAATTTTAGCATGGAACATGCTAAAGTAGCAGCTTTTAGTAGTAGCTTTTGGCTGTTCGCCATGGCGGAGGTTTATCCCAGTTCTTGCCCATGGAGTCCCACAAGGCTCATTCCTCGGCCTAATTTTTATCAATGATCTCCCTACATGCCTTCTAAATTCTTCAACAATTCCTACCCTTTTTGCTGATGATATATCATGTATACATCTTTGGTCAAGAGAAGCATATCACGTTCTACTCTCTGCGAAATCGAAGTTGCTTCTCTTTATAAAGCTTATAAGCTGTCACAAATTGGTTCACAGTAAACCGACTCTCAGTAAATTGTAACAAGACTAGCATTATGAGGTTTGGGTTGAGAGATTTTCCGAGTCTCGACAATAATGGCTGACGTAAGATTCCTTGGTGTCTCCCTTGACCCAAGGCTTGACTGGAAGTGCCATTGTACTCGCCTCGTTTCAAGCCTCAATAGCTACACCTTTTTTTGAGGCGTCTCTCTGAAAGACTGACAAAGCCTGCTGTCCTCGCAGCTTAGCACGCTTGTTTTCAGAGCAGAGCTGTCTATGCAATTCTCTGTTGGGGACACTCCCCTGCAGCTTCCATTGTTTTTGCATCTCACAGAAAGGCTGTACGGGTCGTGGCTGGTATTCGCTATCGAGAGGACTGTAGACCAGCATGTGTCGAGCTCGGAATTCTCACTATCCTTGCTATTTATATCCTTGAATGATTAAATTATGTAAGGAAGAACATTGATAAATTCCTCAGACCTGACCATAAATAATCCACACGCGGCAAAAGCAAACTCATACTCCCCTTTCATCGCCTTACTACTTCCCAGAATAGCACCACTTGGTGGGGCTAATATTTTTTAACGCTCTCCCAGCAAATATCCGGGATGCTCCAGCTGGTCCCTTCAGGGCCCGTATCAACGGTTACCTCATCAGGCTGGCTCCATACAGCTTTGATGAGTTCTTGGCAGACGTGGTAAATTGGTCCATGTAGTGTGCCTGTATTAGTTATGTTATACCTAGGTTAAGTTTATCAGTAACTGATAAGCTTTTAAAAACCGTTTTTTCTTGAATTTTTTCCTGTATGTATCTTTTGACTGTTACCCATACATGATTATGTGTTTCTGGCAAATAAGGGATTTGATTTGATTACCTGTGACCTAACTGCCACAAACCGTTAGGCGGGAAGGGAGACGCGGATATGTCACGAAATGGAACAGGCTATGTCGTCCTCACCTGTTGTACGTTAGGCCACTAGTTCGGCGTCCTCACTTCTCTTACCAATAGGCCACTAGTTCAGCGTGCTCACCTGACGTACGTTAGGCCACTAGTTCGGCATCGTCACTTGTCTCACCGTCAGGCCACTAGTTTGGCGTTGGACAGTTACTTTTCCAACACGCAAGATGGGTTTCAAGCCCAAACGCGGAAAACACATAATACGGTTGTGCCCGTAAGGTTTCCAGCCTGATCCGTGGAATTAAAGGGGGTACAGAAGTGGTCTTTTGTAGTACATATTCAATATTTAACAATATAAATAAAAATAAAAAAGCAATATAAATAAAAAACTGAAAAAAGCCGATTGTCCAAATCAGGTTGAGGTTTGTATCTTTTTAGAAAATTTAATACAAAAATAAAAGTAATAGATTGAGACCCAATCAAATGAAATTTTCCTTGAAAACGTTATGGCGCTATAAATGAAACTCATCTTCACGATTCGGAGCTCAATTACCCGTTAGCTTGAACCTCGCATGAGAGAGCTGTGTTTTGCCCGAGCAAAACGACTTAATGCCCAGACGTAAGACATTCCCTCCCTCGTCGCTGCATTTTCACGACTTCCAGAAACGTTAAAGGTTTCTGAAATAACACGCTTGAGCTTCTCACAAATGGACGACCCGTCGAAAATTGAGAAAGAAAAAAAAAAACAGTGAAAACTCGCTTAAAACCTTCAAAGTTTCCAAGACTGACGGTAATGGGAGGGTGTCCGGAGTCACATCGAGTGACCTTTGAACCGCGACAAGCACCCACGATCGAGGAATGAACGCAAAGGGTGTAGCCAGCAGTACCTATAATAATTACGAAGAAGGGCGGGGGGTTCTTGAAAGTACGGGGGCGGAGGGGAAACCAAAGCCACGAGCGATCCACCCTTTTGTCCTCATCTTAAACAACGAAACACAACCTGGAATACCAAATGGTGCACGCTTCTGAATAAATAGAAACAACTTCCAGAGAAAACCTTGTGGCTGAGCCTTTTTTTCTTTCTGCGGGACTTATTAGAATAAAACGCGCAAATGCGCCTGGAGCTTAAGGGGCGTGCTGCAACGGTTTTTACGCTTTCCGAACAGCAGCAGACGCCGTGAGGGTATTTCGAATTCAGATATTGGCATAATGGTCTGAGGCAGTCGGAACGCGTCACGAGCCCAGTAAGTTTGTCACGAATAACAAAATTTGAATTCAATGTTTATGAGGTATCATCATATTATCAGGAGAAGGGGGGGGGGGATACAAACACTGTCAGAAATTCTGCAATACCCAAAGCAAAACTGGAATTTTAATTTTTTTTAATCAATTATTTAAGACCTTTCTCAAATTTTGAGGGAGGTTCATGTGATTAATATTTAATACTATGATAAATTTTATTGAATTTTTCCGTAGGAACCGTACCTCAGGTGTGTAAACAGTTCCTCAATGCGTACCTGTAACTAATTTTTAACTAAATAATATTTAATATTATTTAATAATATTTAATATGTACGTAATTATAAACTAAGTTATTTTATAAATTAGTTAAATAAATACAATTATGCTAATATAATATTATCATAATGAAATGAATTGCAACAAATTTTAAGCTTTGGTTTATTATTACCTAGGTAGGTATTGTGCAAAAATTATTGGTCAATAAAAAAAATTTTTAATCTAGAAACTTCCAAAAAATCATTATTATACAGTTAAGTGTTTGGAGAGCTAAGTGACCCCAAAAAGTGGATTATACCTCCAAAATTACTCGGAAAACGACGCCTTATTCGACCTTTTGGCATCCTTAGATCTCCAAGGTAAAATCGGATGGATCTGGGACCCCCAAAAATGGATTTCACGTCCAAAGATACTTCTTAAACGTCACCTAACTCGACCCTATAGCAAAAAACTTCAAAAACCCCTCCCGTAGCCGCTATGTATCCCTACCCACGGTGATATGGATTTGGTTGATTTCTGGAACCTGCTTAATTATTACTTTCTTGCCCGGGAAATAAATTTTTGACATTTTTGAACTATGAAACCAATGTTTTAGTTTATCTTCTTCTATTCTTTCTCTTTACCGAGTTGCTCCCCTCGTGAAATATGCTGAAGCCCTGAAAGCCGAGAATTTCGGCATAGTCGCACATAGCGTGACAGGGTGATCCTCCCAGCGAACACCCATATCACTAAAAGGGTTAAACCGCCTAAACGGAAAGGCCGGAGGGGGTCGGTAACGCGATCCGTCCTGTATAGCGATATGAGACGGAATGAAGAAGCCACTTCCTGTCCTCCCCTGAGTGTTTGGGCAGTCCAGTCGTATATGATGTGGGGCTTCGGCACAATATACCACCCGGAATGATCCCACGATGAAATTAGTCAACTCTGAAGCAAAGGAGGCCATACATGTGGTTCCATCCATCAGCGATTCATTCTGCGAGCTCCCCCCCAATGCAACACCCCGGATCTCAAAACTGGAAATAACCGCCCACGCAGAGTGCAATTCAGGGACGATTTTTCAAAAATTAAAGAAGTGAATTTTCAGAAATTTAAAAAAATTTTAAAACCTTTGCATATTGAGTCACGAAAAACCTTATTTTCTCCGAATTGTCTGCTCATTGGTTAGATTATGTACATACCTACTCGAACATGATGGTGAACGTGAAAGTGTAGCAGTATTGAAAAACAGTAAAAAATTTATTTTTACTTCTGTTTCACTCGAAATCTATAGATTTCTATAGATCTATAGATATCCCGAAGCTTTTGTGTATTGTACTGAAGCAGAATCGATTGAAACATAAATTAACGAATCCATTCGCGGGCACTAATCGATTTCTCAAAATTTTACATAAAAATCTATACTTACCTATTCAGCTCAATTTTTCCATTCTCGATTGAACCCTTTTGCAAAACGATGGCTCAATCGCAACTTGCCTAAACGGATAGCTTTACCAGGGAATCGTTTTATGAAAATTCCAGGGACTTGAAATTTGCTTTTCTTAGGAACATGCCTGTATTTACCCTCACTGTCATGCCGGATGGTTCTTTGTTCCTGGGAAATCATCGGTGAATGATTAGGGAAGCGTTTCCCAGTCAGATCACTTTGATGAGGAACTCGGGTTGATTCGGCACGGTGGTGAGATCTTCGTAGGCGACTCGGCCGGATGTTGAATAGGCATTGATTTACGTAAGACGAGCACAAGGAAAAACTGTTCAGGCGCGTTTCAATGGCCCAGTGGTTTTTCAGATAGGCTCAAGACACTAAACGAGAAATTCGTCTTTTTCACTCTTATTTATCTGAAGACCCACAGAAACTAATGAGTTGACATATTTAAAAAAACTCCTTTAAATAATAAATTCTCCACCAAAACCAGTCACATTTTCGAGTTAAGTGAAAGGTGAAAAAAGACCAAAACAGTAATATACTTTCAACCCATCGAGAATTAAAATAAGACGGGAAAAAAAACTCTTGTACGAACAAACTCTTGAGGAGCTGTAAATCTGATCTAAATGCCCGGGAGTTGATTTAATTATTAGAGGTCCCTCTCTCAGGATATAATGAGGATACCGAGAAGGTCCGGACGAGATAAAGTCAATACAAGAATTATAATGGTCGCCCGGTTTTAATGGCGTTTTATTTTATTGGCGCTGGGCGCTTTCAGAGAACGTCACCCGTGAGAGATCTCGTTTTAAATCTTTTGCTTCGATCGAAGGAGCTCTTTTTGGCGGACGAAGGGATACAAAAAATTACATATTCGTGTCTGGTTGAGGATTAGACGATTCAATTAGTTTTTGAATATTACAAGGTCCTTCATCTTGTATTCTGAGTTTGCTAGATCGCTCCCTTCGCATTCCTGTTCTTTCTTTCTTTCTTTTTTTTCACCCGCAGATGTCACTGATTCGGATCCCACTGAGATATGTACATAACGATGGCCGGCTCCGGCGAACCGTGACAAATTCTTATTGTGTCCCGAACGGAGATTAGCCTCCCTATCTGTTCTTTCCCCCCCTTCCCCAAAATACAAAACGAGGCGCGGGATTTATTTTATAATACAAAACAGGGGCGAATATGTTGACGAATGTAACGAACGTTTTGGGATTTGATCCCTTCGGGAAAAACGCTAAGCCAGTTTTAATGATGTAGCTTCCGATGAAATGAGACTCTCACAAGCCGTTTTGAGTAGAAGGCTTTATTTTTTCAAATCTGAAATTTTGACAAAATACTCAATTCTCCATCGCTGTGTACCCGTAAGGTTTGCAGCACCATAGCTCAAACCCCTGGGGCAACGGGTGGGTTTATTTTACCGTTTTCGGCTATGGGGTCAAGTTATGTGTCGTTTTGGTAATGTGTTTCGACGTAGATTCTATTTTTTGGGGGTCCCAGCTGGGACCTAGGTCCCCCCCTTCACCGTGGGGATCTAGGGGGCAAATGGAAGTCACGAGGACAGCTGAGGAGTCGTTTTTAATCTGAATACTGACGAAATACGTTTTTACTGCTAGCTCTACAAAAAAAAAAAAAAAAAAAAAAAAAAAAATGAGCTGAAAGTTGCCGGCCTCATTTCATTTTCGAGCGTGCTGAATCCAAATCCGTTGTCCGTTTTTTCCGATTGGATGATTTTTTCGATTTTTCGACGTTTTTTATGGTTTTTATCGTAACGTCGTTAATTACAACTTTTGAGAGTTCCGGTTGGTCTCATTCGACGCAGGAGAGTCTAAACTTTCGAATGGTTGCCCTCGATATTTTATATTTTATTTTATATTTTATATTTTGGCAGGTACATTGGAGTCCACAAAAACAAAAATGTAAGTGAAATATAGGCAAAAATCTATTTTTACAGTTTTTTAATAGGCTTTTGGGGGATTTGGAAGGTTTGGATCAATGTGGAAAAAATTGGGGTCATATTTGGATTCAGCATGAAATTTCCTACAAATCTAGCCCCATTATAATTTTTTTGGGCGAAGTTCGTGATGACCAGGAAAAACACCGTAATGTAATAAAAACCATAATATGGATTTTATTATGAACGTCGAAAAATCGTAAATATCGTAAAGTAATAAAAACCAAACCCCCATCCCCGATAAAATGAGGCCGGCAACTTTCAGGTCACTTATTTTTGTAGAGCAGTGTAATAATTACCTGTCTTGGCGAAACGTAATAATTACGTTACAGATTGGTCAGTTCGTCGCCATTTTCTATCTCACTAGACCTGTCACACAGGTAAGTTCCCAGTTTCAAGTGTTCTTCAAAGCAAGTAAATGGACTGTTAGAGTTTAGGGTTAAGAACTATATTATCCTATTATTACCCATAATTAATTATTCCTTCGTTTAGCTAAAATCAACCATGAACCCCCCCTCATATCGTTTTCAAGTACGTCACAGGGTTTTTCCTGTCTCCCTAGAACGATTATGAATAATTCATCCGTTTCTACCTACCTTCAGCGCAGAATTATTCTGCGCTGAAGGTAGGTAGAAACGGATTTTATTTTATTTATATTTTTTCTTGTTGCGCGCTTGGGTAGGCGATCCTCCGTTGCAGCAGCCAATTCCAGACTTCCCAGTGAAGTTTTGTTTCGAGTTGGAGGTGAATTTCGTTTCAAAATTTAACTGAGTCATTTTTATTCCCTCTAACTCCCTAGACACTGTTTTGTGAATGTGATTTTCAATTTCATTAAAAAGCTCTTCAAAAATGCTTTCTTAAAAATCATCGATATATACCCTGGATCTCGCGCTCAAGGCCTGAGAGCCGACGGGAAGCGAGCCGAGAAAGTCAGGCCTTCCCCCTCCCAAAGGGGGCAAGAAGGGAGTCGAGCCTCCTCGACTTCCATTCACTTCACATTAGTTTGGACACCTGTGAGTTGCTTCAAAATTTATTTAACCGACGAAAATCGATAAATCTTGCTCAGCATATAATTGTACCAATAGACAATCAAGAGGGAGCGGTATACGTGCGCAAACCATAAGCAAAAGTGTTGCAGACGCACTAGAATTGTTATGCTCAAAATAAGATGTTTTCGGCTGCGAGCCTTCCATTAAATTCATAAGGCTGATTGATCGTTTATTTGATTTTTTGAACTCGCGCGATCCTATTGGTAAAGGAACAAAGGCTACTATTTCATTAAAAAAAAACAAAAAATCCGACGATGAGATGCTGTTCCAGTATAAAGATTGATGGGATAAATATACTCAGGCACCCCCGTAACACATTTGCTCTTGGTTTGATCAGCTGCATTCACACGAGAGATCGTTTACTTGCATATGAAAATTTCAACTACTTGCTATCTTACAAGTTTTCTCAAGATCATTTAGAGCTGACATTTTCTTGTATAATAAGTAGGAATGGGAATAATGAATCCTAATGTTCAGCAGTTCATGAGATCATTAAGAAAGTTGTTGTTCAGGAACAGTGTTCAGCCCTCGCATGCTGAATAAGTTTTGCATGCAATATATTTTTGATTTTACGAGTAAAGAACGGAAGAAACCCTCACTTTTGGTTTATTATTCTTGGAATAATACACCTATGTGAAAAATTTCGAGTAAAAAATAAAATATTTTTAAAAAAAATTGAGTGTTTCATAATGTTCCCAGGCGTTGAAAACAACTGATTCCGATTTAACTAGATACACCCATTTTACGGATTTTGTATCGCAAGGAAGATTTTTAGAGAGATTAGGCCCTCTTCAGATGTCTTCAAATTAGAGCAATTGTTATATAAGGTTGTTACAACCTGGTTGTAATAAATCGAGCCTCTTTCAATCTCGACCCTAAATCTATTATAATGCAAGCCGGTAACCAATAATTGGTAACCCAAATTATTTGGGGACACTCTTTTTAAGGCGATGTAGTGTGGTGGTAATCACACCGTGTAACTGATCAGGCTTATCAGCCAAGTATTTTTTAAAGTATTATGCCACAATGTTGCTAAAACTTTACTGCTTTAGTCACTTGCAGCTCAATTGGGCAAACTTGGCCAACGCCAAAAGCTCACAAAAGCTATACTCTTTATCAATGTGTAAAATTATTTTAGTTAGTATTCTAGTAGTTGTATTATTATTATTTGGTTATTTTGGATTATTTAAATATTTTCAGACTTGTACCTACCTATTTTGGAGCGTTCTGCAACCCTCTGACTCATTATAAATACTTTTCTACTTCATTGATATTTTTTATTACCCGAAACCCTCGTTAAAAACCCGTTCGGAAGGAGATGGGCGTATGGGTACACAGGGAAGAGAGACGTTCTTGCCCCGTTTAGGAGGGGGAAGGCCCAGACTTTTTCGGCTCGGCGCTCGGGCATTGAGCGAGAGATCCAGGGTATATATCGATGTTAAAAATGCTCTTAGAAATTTTCTAAGAGCAGTGGTCTGTTAGCATCAGATACTGTTTTCGATCCATGAATGAGATTCTCCTGCATGGATCGAAAACCCCACTGCACAATTTTTGTTGGTTGATGGCGATTTGAGAAGAATCAAAATATAGCGAAAACTTGTCTCCCTATAGTCTCCCAGACTTTTTAGCCCAGAACCTGTGTCTCCCAAGACTTTTTTTTCCAATTTGAAATTTTGATAAAATATTAGGTTCATTATCTAGTTGTGCGCGCAAGGTTTTCACTCGATCGCTCAAACCCGTGGGGCTCTGTGGGGCTAAAAAGAGGCGACGGGAGGTGTTTTGGAAGGGTTCGCTATGGTTATTCATGGTCGTGGGGAACCAGAACCCGTTCCACTTTTGGGTGTCCTAGAACGATCAAATTTCACCGTGGGGATCTATGGGGCTTTTGAAGGATCTCAGAAAGTTGAATGAGGTGTCGATTTCTGTATTTCAGAATGTATTTGGTTTTATGTGTGCCTACGTCCACACGTTGTCTAGGGGTAGGTAGCAAGAGCTTAACAGAAAACAATTTGGGAAGAAACGCTAAATATTTTTCGAAGAAATTGAGACAGGAAAGCACCATAATTTTAGAATGACCGATATCTTCCACACACACAAAAAAAACCCTTTTGTCTTATTTATTTTCCACAATGCGTTACTCTACGTTGAAGTTTCTAGAAGCAGTAAATCCCAAACGAGCGTGGGAGAAGCTCGGAACAACGTAGAAGATTACAAAAAATTGAATTAATACAGAACTGAGTCACAAAATAAGAGGGGCGAAAAACGAAAAAAAAAAAAAGGTGAAAATATAAAGAGAAGACAACAGTGAATTACAATAAGACGATGCACCGCGCCACACCTACCGCCTTAAACCCCGAGCGACAATTAAAATCAGGCTATAAATTTTTAAGTTGTCTCTTATATCCCTCCTCGTCCCTCCTTCGTCTGGTTTGTTGTGCGCTTCCAGAACCTTCCTCCTTCCACCATTCCGCTTATAGATGTTGCAGAGATGGACGTAGCACGTTTTTTCGTAAGCGATTTGAAGCTCTACACCACATTCTACTGGAGTGGGACATTTTGAACGTATTCAGTTTGCATCAAGGTGTATTCGTGGTTGTGATTGTACAGTATCATTTTATCCGATTTTTCACCTCCCCTCATAGCGACTCCATCTTGCTCAGGTCTCTACCACCTTCGGTTTATCTGAAGCCTTCCGCACCTGGTTGGGCGATCCTGGAAATGGAAGAGGTATAATAAATCCGATAGCTAATGGTCGCCGTGCTCGGTGCTCCCTTCTTTTCTCTACGTCTTATGTTTACCTAGCAGAATTACCTACTTCGATCGTAGTGAAATCCTATTGAACACTCATAGTCTTTGAGGTATTTGATAGCTCCAGGAAGCAGCATCTGTTAAAATGCATAATATACCAGATCTTATCTGGTACTCCAAAGAACAAAAAACCTTCTACGATTTTGGAGCAATTAACATAGATTCTTTAAAGGCTTCTCTCGAGTTTGAAATATCGAGTATAAAAAGATCAATCTGTCCTAACGTAACAAATCTGGTTGAATAACTCAAGGCTAACCTAAGTGGTATTCGTCCCCAGCGATCAATTTCTCTCTTCAAAACCCATACACAAAAATGTGGGTGCATATAATTGTTTGAAAAAACTTCACGTCCGTGTTTTTTTAGTGGCCCTTATATTTTATCGTTCGAAGGATCAGGGTGTTTTTCGTGGGCTCACCGGTTGACTGGTTTTTTAAAAATGAGGTGGTATCGGAGTAAAAATGTTATCTTGGTGCCCTTAACGCTGCCATTCATAAAGTTTCTGTTCGCCCCATTCGGTTAATTGGAAGCGGGAAGGTTGATTTGTTGCTGTGAATGGAGCGGTGAAGGGCCAGGAGGGCCACTGTTGGCCTCAACACTACCTTCATTATGTCGTGATCGTCAAGGCCGGCGTATAGTTTCAACTTTGTTGGTTTGTGTTGAGAATCCTCCACGAGCGTCACTCAGTGATGGACGAAAGCGAACGGAAGACGGAAGTGATTTGCCGCTTAACTTTTGAACAGCCTCCTTCCTCGCACATCATGACCAACGGTACACAGTCTCACTCGCGCCCTCCCTCGCACAAGTATTCTCTTCTTTCTCCATCATCCGCTGGGTACGCATCAAACCGACGGTATTTGGTCCACTGCTCCTTCAGTCTGAGAAGCCCAGTCCGTAGACTGAAGAATTCCTGATCATAGACCACTCTAGCTGCCCAGGCAACGTTGAGGGTGCACCAGGAGAGAGTGTACGACCAATTCTCCGGAAGTGGTTCTAGCAGCAATGTCTCAAGCAACTAATGTCTCCTGTCTTTCGCCTTTTCTGCCTCTAAAACCTCTTTCGAGTCTTCATATCCAAGGTCTTCGAAACGGATAGCCTGCGTCTTCTTCTACCTCGGCGACCTCTTCGTCGACCACTGATTTGAGAATCAATTGTATCTGGATGGCTCAATTCGTCTTTCCTTCTCAGGAACCTCTCCAACGTCCTCAGGGATGAGGTCACCATCTACCAAGGTGTCCTGGAGAATCTGCTGGCCTCCCAGTTGAATCTTTGATCTGCCACTGATGGTTGTTGCATCTCACGCATCATTTCTTCTTCGTTCTGAGCAATGTCACGCCTCCATGGTGTGACGATCTTGCTCCATGATTGCCTGATGATGAAGGAAGCCTCGTCTGCCATCATCTTTTCTTTGCTCAAATCATCGTCTAGCACAGGTTCGAGGCTCGTTTGGCCTTTCTCGCTGTCCTCATTGACCAATTGCTATTGCAACCACTTTCACAAATGTACCTCCATCAAAGGCATAGTATTGCTGCAGAACACCATTGCACGACCATGGGACGCTCTCATACCACGCACTTGCTCCAGCAGTCTCGGTTCTCGTTGGTCTGAGGAGACCTCTTCCAACCATCGTATGAGACTGTCGGCTTTCTCAACGGTTTACCAATCCTGTGAACCGGTCGGCTGTTCCGCCACCGCCATGGCGCTGCAGCGCCTGCTGTGACAGCTCTTCCTCTTCGGATCATCTCCAAGAGGCCTACTCTGCCGTGCCGTCCATTTTTGCACGCACTTTTCCTACGTGAAAAGGCAACCAAAATTTGCTACAGGATCCTGAAATGCAAGACAAAAATTGTTTTTGCCAAAATCTGTCCACCAGGATCAGTTTCCATTGTTTTTCATTCTTCATCGTGATCTCACATAAATAAAAGAAAGAAGTGTTAATTCTTCTCGCTCACCATAGCAGCATTCTTTGACGTCCTCAGCAATGTGCATCCGAAGGAGTTGATGCGGATGCCATTTCCCGACCCTTTCCTCAGAGGCCTATTTTCCCACCACCCATGGGTCATCTGGGTGGAAGAAGGGGGTACTTTATAACCCATCCTCTTTTTAACGGGTTTTCGCTCAAAGTCCTCCGCGGCCCTCCTAAGTGGCATCAAGATTCCGATCATTGTATTTTGAATTCAATAACTTAACCCTCCTCCTTTCGGCCCGGTCTTTATAATACCCACAGCTCCAGAGGCTACCGGACCCCCACAGCATCCCTTTTTAGGACTTCTATCCTTGAAAATCTTGTTTTTGTCGCCGCCTTGTTGCCCGGCTACCGATTTCCTCTTTTGAAGCCGATTTAATGGCTGTCACCTATGAATACCTACTGAATGGCTAATCTCAAACAGCTGCCTCATTTTCTTGCTCTTCGCCGATTCCGTGTTATCCAGTCCCGCGTTATGCCTGTTTGTTTGGCCTCGTCACCAATCCAAATAAAAACGCTGCCCATTTTACATAAGGGTTTATTATTCCTTGATATAAATTAACCAAAAATTATTTCTATATCAATAGATATACCTACACAAAAAAATTAATTTAATTACATATTTCAAAAAAGGTTTTTTTTTAAATTTTCTTGTACTTTTGGTTTATTATTCTTGGAATAATACACCTATGTTTTCGCGACGCGGGTCGACGACTCCGATCGGCCTCAAAATTTGACATTATCCGTTTCAAGAGGTCTACATTCAAAATCCGAAATGTCCGTCCGCCGTACGCCGTACGCCGTACGCCGTCCGCCGTCCGGGCCGTTTTGGGTAGTAGGAATTTTTTTTAAAATCTGAAATTTTGGCAAAATACTTGGTTTACCATCTAGTTGTGCCCGCAAGGTTTTCAGTCCGATCGCCCAAACTCGTGGGGCGCTATGGGGCTAAAATGGGGCTACAGGAGGGGTGTTTTGAAGGCTTTTAGCTATGGGATCGAGTTAGGTGTCGTTTTCGAAGTATTTTTGGACGTAGAATCCATTTTTGGGGGTCCCGGAACGATCCGATTTCACTGTGGCGTTCTATAGGGCTTTCATGGTGCTAAAAATGGGATTTTTGAAGGATCCCAAGAAGTTCAATATTTTTCGAGTAAAAATTAAAGAATTTTTGAAAAAACACATTTTTGAAAAAAAAAAATCCCCCCAAAAAAGTTTTTTTGAAATATAAAAATCCAAAAAAAAATTTTTTTTAATTTTTTTTATTGACAGAATTAAATGTCTATACAAGTAACCTATATCACAGAATAATAAACCCTTGTGTAAAATTTGCAGCGTTTTGTGTGTACAGTTTGTGTACAGAACTGGGACCCCGATAAATGAATTATGCGTCCAAAATTACTCGGAAAACAACACCTCGTTCGACTTCCTGTCGTCCTTCAAAAGCCCAATTTGTAGCCTCATGAAAGCCCCTTGCATCCTCACTGTGAAACCCGATGATTCTGGGATCCCAAAAACGAGATTTTACGTCCAAAAATACTTCTAAAACGCCACCCCACTCGACATCATACACGAAGACTTCAAAAAAATAAAATAAAACAAACCTCCCACAGCCCCTATTTAGCCCCACAGAGCTCCACTTGTTTGGGCAATTGGGCTGAAAACCTTGCGGGCACAACTAGATGGTAAACCGAGTATTTCGTCAAAATTTCAGATATTTGAAAAAATTCCTACTGCCCAAAGCAGCTTCAACGGCGGACGGACATTTTATTTTTGAAATCTACGAGTCATGAAAAGTGCAATGACATATTTTTAGGGCGATAACAATATTTGACTACCAGCAAGAAAACATCGATTTATTATTTTATGATTAGCTAACAAATCAAACTCTACCAAATGCATTGTGGATTTTATTTTGGAATCCTTGCGTGCCTGGAGGGTCAGGGAAGGTTGGAAAGGAGACGTTGTTAGCCGGGACAAGAGAGGGCATTACATGTATCTGGGCCAAAGATGCAATACCGAGCACTCACGGCTGCATCCCATTATGACACTGATCGTGAGCTCACGATCCCAACATCCAGCTTCCACTCTTACCCACGAGCAAGAAATACTTACCTGTACAACAAAACCTCGCCAACTCTTAAGAGCCCCTGGTCTTCACCTTCGAACCAAAAACACGCTGCACGAGTAGCATTAAGACTTCCAGCTACAGCTCGTTTCAGAAACTTGTATATCATGTATAATATACAATTTAAACTTGTATAATAAACAATAATAATAATAATATCATAATATGATACATTAATCAACACAGCGTATCCTCTTTTCAACGAACAAAACTTTTCATGCTCTCCGATTCGTCATACTGTGAGATCGAGATATCTATAGGCGTCTGATGGCTGGTAACTCAAGCGTTCTCAGGCCCTGCTTAGCATTCACATAAAAGTCTGTAACAATTGATAAATAATTCATGGTCTTCTGTGAAATGGAAGCTCATCGAGGGGTGGGAGGGTGTTGGGAGTGAGGTACCTTAATTTTATCACGTTTTGATTTATCTACAGACGTACAACGGGGCCTGGACGAGTAATTGCTCACAGAATGATAAGTGTAGTAATTGCTTACAGAATACATTATCTCAGGAAGTCTGTCCGGCATTGGGAAAGCCCTCCCGCCCGCAGGCTCGTCAAAAAACATCTAGATAGCGCACATTTGGAGATTCTGAAATTAGGGGAACCAGCGAACCGTCGGCAATAATTAAAGAACTCGATCCTTCAACCATAACGTTGCTGCAAGCCTGCAAAATTCACGCAATGTGTAGGTTTCGTTTTATGATTTAGCAATGACTTAACGTTGCCTGAAAACGTTACAGTATCCAATAATGGTATCGAGGAACCAAATCTTGGTAGGGTAGAACTATTCTAATTGTAGGAAATCCTACTCTAAACCATAAACCGCCGAAGGTTCCCGATGATGACAGGTGATGACAGCACCACGGTGGCCTCCATGCGATATAGACACCCTCGATGTCCGAGAATTTCGCTGGGACCTTGTCAGCCCGAAGCACATGCTGATTCATGAACTCCGGCTCTGGTCCAGGAATCGTCTCTCTGTGACGAGGGCTGCTCGGCAGGGCTTCCCATTTCGAAGACAAGAATAAAAATCCATCAATTGAATTGAATAGATGAGCGCAACCTTTTTGTTATTACGATATATTTAATGAGCGAGAGAAACTAAGAAACAGCAGGTATCTAGCGACCAAACTATGCCACACAACACATCATCCACGTGATGCTCATTACGTAAACAACTGCACCCTAACGACCGATGCGTAATAAAACCTTATGCCGATCAGAGGTAACGAACGGCTCAGGCTGCAAAAATCGTTTTGGAGTCGTTGGAATCAGCCTGAAAAGCTCATTCCATAGACCCTTGTACCAACGAAATCGGACAAAAACTTTCGTCCCCCTTTTGAGGCCTCCTTAGTTACACATCAGAGATATACAACTTTCGTCGTGAAGGACCTCCCGAAAACCGATGAAGAGGATGAGGGAGGAAAAATCAAGGTAGCCTATATCCACCCCCCGAACTTGCTGATCACAATGAGACCACCCTCATGAAAATCTGTTGAGCCGCTCGGGCGTGATGCTCTGTACACAAACAAAAAAAAAAAAAAAAAAAAAAAAAAAAACACATGTCGAAGAGGTGAGCGCACCTTTCCATTTTTTGGAAAAAGGTTGCGCTAAAAATTACCGAGTTTCCCATCCGGGTGGCCCCCCTAGTCCTATTATATTGGCGCTGCAGCCTGAGGAAGAGACACTGACACAGATCGCGTCATCTTTAGTCTAGGGGACTTCTTGAGGTCAGAAAACGTTTAAAAAGCTGATATCGGCAAGCGTAAGTACGAGAAAAGATCAAAACCGCCAAAAAATAGCTCCGTTTCTGAGCTCAACAGAAGATTCTACATCAAAATTTGGATTAAAATTCGACTGACGAGAAGGCATTTTTTGGTGGTAGTGTCCGCGACAGTATTACGGTATTCTTAACGACGAATCCAAATCTTCAGGACCTGATCTTTGAACATTCTGAAAAATGAGACGACTCTGTGAAATTCTTCTGTGTGTGAGCATCATAGACAAAGACGGTGAGAAGGCAAAAAAACATTGGGAAATTAGGACTCTCTATTTCTTTTCTAATATTATTCTAGTATTGTTTTCCCATTCATTTTTCACGCTGAATACAAATTTGAAATTGGATTTTTGAAAATCCGTCATCCTGTATTTCAGTAAGGCCAAAAACAATGGAAAACGTGTGCTACAGGTTTGTGAGACCTTCAAATTTCTCGTCCTATTATTTTAGTTTCGTTTCTCCATAATATTAAACATAATACTATTATGTTTCTTCACGCTGAAGCCAAATTTGAAATTAGATTCAGGAAACCCCGTCATGCTGTATTTCTTTATGGGAAAACTAAATAATAAACATGGGAAAACGAGACCAGAGCCAGGGTCAGAGGCAAACGGGTCAGAGACCAGGCCGGAACGGGCGGGGGTTGGCTGGCGTAGCTCTCGTTACTACAGATCTTTGTTTCTATAAACAGGACGACTGAAGTACGGTCCATGTTTTGATTTCCGACCGTAGGCTTTGAGCCAAAGGTGCCCACGGGTTTCAGCGAGGCGCCCAGCGCCTATCTTTTCTTGGAAATAGTTTTTTTTTTGTCGGGAGATCATTGTCTGGTGAATAGATTTTCACGCGTGAAAAAGAAGCTACGTACCTGAGACCATGTAGGCCTACCTTATCAATATGAATTAAGGCAGAATACCCCAACATTTTGTTTTTCACGTTACATTCAGGGGGGGGGGGGGGGGGCTTGTTAAAAGAATTTTTTCCGGAGGCCCTTATCCTGCTTAAATTCTTAGCACTATTCAAAAGCTCGCGCTCCTGCCTCCTTTGCCTGCGTCTACTTGAAGGTTAACGTATGTCTAATGCAAAGAGGCCTTCCTTCTATATTATGTCCCATTTGTTTCCACCCAGGCGCATTTAATTCAAAACACACGTGAGATACGGGAGGGCTGGGTGATTATAATCTACCCATATGGCTTCATCTGAATTGACAATGCAGTCAAATTCATCACATAATATGATCGTGTGGAGCTGGCAGTTCATTCGTCTTTCTATTAAAATTTGAACACATGACAAAATAGGTCCCCCTTCGGTCGATGCTGTTTTATTCATCAGGGACGGATATTAAAATTTAAAAAAGACTATATAAAGCGAGGTAGACAACCCTGTGGCCTCCATCAGCAACTAGTTGAGAAAAAAGAGAGCTAGCTTGGGATTGTCTTCAACGTCATTCGGTGTTCTCTGATAAAACAATTTTATTGTTTCGATTGAATTTAACAAACCTACGTGCATTCCTTTCCTAGCGTGCCGCGTCTCCTTTTTTGGGCACGTTCCACACTTACCTTTTACTACCAGCAGTCAGTTTTTTGAGTTTTCAACGTTCCACAAGGTCAGCAACTTTCGACTGGCGATGCGCATAACCGTTAAGCGTTTCTACATTGGAAATATTATTCTTTAATGTATCTCTGAAGTAACCCTGCAATAATTGCAGGGTTAATTCTCGTCGGTAATGATTCTAAAGCGTTGGGTATTAATGAGGCTTTGACCAAACTGTTCTCAACACCGGTAGTTAAAAATGCATGGGGAAATCCTTATTAATGCGTAATGTGGTCACAATTAGCTTTCACTCACTAATGGAAATTACTCATGCTTGGATTTCGCATGGGTTTACTGTTGTTTTAAGGCTGTAAGTTTAGAGTGGTTGGCCAATTGTACGTGGAAAATTACTTTGAAAAAGGCACGTTGTTCAGTTACCTTCAAAAGTCCCTTAACGCACAACTATAATGCGTATACCATGAACTTTTGGACGAGGTCAACAAAAACCTGAAAGTATCAACACCACGCTGTTTATACGTCGTGTATATGTCACATAACACGATTACGACGCTCGTCCTCTTCGAGTGGCGAATGTGAACGTTGAAGGCGCGATCGATCATCGAAGTGACGCGTAAAATGTGAAACCATTTTTACATCGACAGGAACGTTCAGCGAAGCAGTTGCTGTAAATGAGTCAGAAACTGCGGTCGCGCTGAAACAAGAGCCGGTCGCAGATGGGTCAGATACCGCGATGATTCTGAAAGACTGATTCACGATCAAAACTCCTAGCGACTTCAGTTTTTTCCAGCATCCAAAATGAGTGGGTCTTATGTTTTTGAGTGTGTAGAACTCCAAAATCATGTTTTTATTCACCTTTGGGATTCAGAAAAGTCACATGAAAAAATAAATAAAATGTAGGTATTTATTTTTTCATGTGAATTAATGCAAAAGTGACTAGAGAAACATCTGTCTACTGGCATTCAAGCTTTTTTAATCAGTTTTCGGAAAAGCTTTCGCAGGCTTTTCCGAAAACTGATTAGCCTTGGGTGTTTCAAGAACAGTACCTAGAATAAAGGATAAAATGTTCAAATCTGGATGTAGAATAGTATGAAAAAATTATCGAACAATCGGACTTAGTGCACATTCTCGTTATTTAGGTATGGCATATTCTTCACTAGATGCTGTGCATAATTGCCGAACGCAATGAGGCTCTACCATGTCTCGATTTGTGTGTGTTTGTTCCGTGGTAGCGGTCGCAATATGGGACCTAACGCACAAGGCTCAAGACATTTCAACGTCAATATCAATTTCTTACAAACAGGTAGGTTTCACAGGCTTCCGGGCATTTCTACCTTACGACTCTCGCGGGGTTTAAGTTGTCGATGAGAAAATGCTCGGCGATGAGTGGCCACCCCCGTCTCACTTACACCTGCTCATTCCCCGAAGATATCCTTTACAGGATGTCACTTCTCTATAACTTCCTTCAAAGCTATTTCTCACGGCGGGCACCTCCGGCGGGCACTTGGCGGTCTTGAAGCCCGCCGATTCGATCCGCCTGGTCCCACACGTTTCGGGTGCTCGATATGACGGGAAAAAATTGTGAGTCGCAATAAAAATAACCGAAAAGACTGAAATGAGCTTGCAGTTCTTTTCACAAATTAAAAAAAAGTCTCACAAAAAATAGACTAAAACTGCCAAGTCATACTCACGGCATAAAAAAAAATAAAAAAATAAAAAAAAATTCTTAACCCGAAACTACTTAAAGCGAAACAGACGAAGGAAAATATTATCTTTTGAAATTACTACGCACATTAGTGGATGAAATCTCTTTGTGAGCAGCCAGTGCCGAATGTCTAAGATGACTTGCATACCTCGTTTTCACGCGAACGGTCTCAAAACCCGCCCGGGTATCTTATAAGGGCCCCATATAAGAGCATACCTGGGGCTCAAGTGGGAGTATAAATAAAGACGGGGAGGGATTGTGGGTTTATCAACACTCCTTTGCGGAATTCCATATCTATAATGCGGCTCTCTTCCCAAGGGCGAAAAATAATGAGGGGACGTCCTTATGGGCGAGCCTATCTGGCAAATCAGCGGAGTATATGACGGCATAACACGATCGTAAATTTCTCATGCCGCTATTAAACGTAATCGTCATCTAGCCTCCCTCGCCAAGTTATGAATTACAAGACCCGACAAGTCGACGATCCGATTTCAAACGACGGAACGAGCGGAATCGACAAATCATCGGCACAAACCTTTTTCAAATATCCTAGCCACTTTTTTATTCGTGGGACAGAACCTCCCACGATGCTCCGAAAAGGGAAGTTGTTTTGTGGGTTAAAAAAAAGACATAAATGCCTAATGTTATTAAGTGAAATGGAAGTGATTGACCGTGCCATGGTCCATCGGGTTACCTGGGCGGTTTCCCTTGTCTAGGGCTAGCCAACCAAAACCACCTGGCGACGAAGCGTCTCATCCCATCAAATCTCACCTTACTAACGACAATTTTATTTATTCTGGTTAAATATTCCCAGAATAAGATTATTGATTTCAACCTACATTTTCGCGAAAGGGGTCAAAAATTTTGATCGAGTTCAAAATTTATCGTTATTGACATGTCTATGTCTAAGGCGAGGGGGTCAGGAAAAAGTTGTGTAATCACGGAAAACATGCAACGTTTTTTATTGGTTACTACCTAGTTACTACTTCTGTTGGTAGTAATAGGCGTTGTTTTGTTGTCATGACATAGACTTGAACTAAGAGGTCTCACCATAAGGGAGATTTATGGTTTAACCTTGGATCTTTTTTAAAGTGAAACTTTTATTACAACGTCCCAAATTTTTTGGTCTGTGTGTCGTTTCTTGTAACTTCACGCTACCGTTGATTTTCGCTTACAACCGATTCGTTGCTACGGAACTTCATCTTCGCCAGTTATAATCGTACAAAAATCGTTCACCATTCGTTGGAAAGCTCTCGATTTATCACGCATTTCTTTCGTACTTGTTCTTTATCATTATGTCCCCATTTTATATTTATGTTGATGTTATGATTTTATATTGATGTTATTAATGGATGCAGTAAACAATGCGCTTGTTTTGTTGTTATCAGTTGCCACGTTAAAATCAATTTGAGAAAACGCCAAAATGAAGCCGTGGGTAGAGATACAAGGGTAGGTGAATGAGTAGGAAATGGGGGGGGGGGGGGGGGCTAGACATAAAAAACGTGTCCATCGATGCTAAGTACCCCACTAGGGGAGCGAGCGAAGCGAGCCGGAGAGACTAGTGGAAAAAAGTTTCACTTTTACCGTGGTTTCATAAAACCACACCCCAGTTTTTTTTTTTGTTTTTTTTTTCAAATATAGTTTTAAAGCTTGCGGTTCAGTAGCATAATATGCTACATACATATTATGCATTTTGTTTAGAGATGTGTAGATTCCTAAAATCACATGTTCAGCTGCCGTTCAGGCCGTTTTTGGCATGCCAGCAGGAGGAATTATGTTAAAAATCTGAAAATTTGACAAAATACTTGGATCACAATCTAGTGGTGTCCGCAAGCCCAATCGCTCATACCTAAAAATGGTCTAAATTAGGGCTTTTTGAAGATTTATGCCATTGAGGTCGAGTTAAGTGTCGTTTTCGAAGTATTTATGGGCGAAGAGTCCATTTTGGGGGGTTCCAGATCGACCCGATATCACTGTAGTGGTCCATGGGGCTTTGGAAAGACGCCCCAAGTTCGAATGTGGTTCAGTTTTCCGAATAATTTTGTACGGGGAACACATTTTTGGGTCACCCACCTTTTTTCATGGTGTACGTGAATGCTTTTTTTTCTCTTTTTTCAATTCTCTTTTATTTATATATGTATTTTTTAATTTTTAATTTTTTTACTTTTCCTCCATTTTTTTAAATTTTTTATTTTTACTATTTTTTTAATGTTTAATTATTTTAAATTATTTTTCAGTCCAAAATATTAATTTTTACACAATTTATACCAAATAACAATGCCCCTAGTGTAAAATTTGCAGCTTTTAAATTTAGTATAAGTAAGAACATCGGTGGTTCGTCTTCAATTTAATTTGAACCCTCATTTTATTCCCCTTTCCGACTAATCAACTCTGCGAGGGGGAAAAAACTCCCCTGCCCAATCGACATTTTCGCATTTGCATAAACTGAATCGCAAGAAAACTTGTGGGCGGTCCTTTCAGTGTGTAATGACCTCATTTAAATCTCGAGATAATAACAAAGGAAAGATTTTATCTTCGCGGAATAAACCTCTTGACGACGGGCTGACAATCCCCCCCCCCCCCCATGCCACCTCGACCACTACACCGTTTCTTAGGATGTAATTCGCAATTAGATTTTGCAAGTAGAGAAAAAAAACGAACGTTGTTAAATTGGCTTAACACCGTTACATCTCTGGCGCAATCATTTCCCAGCTTTTAATTAGCCGCCTGGAAAAGGAGAACGGGGCGGATCGAATAAACCTCGAATACATTAATGCGAGTTCGCAAAGGTCCTAAAAGCCTGAAAGTTGTTTAAATCAAGATTTGATATCAAAAGCACAGGAAAGAGAATATTTACAGAAAGAAAACGTTGCAAATCGGTTGGGTTTATTTACACCATAATTCAAACCATCTCTGTGGCTGGCTGTGGCTGTGACAGTGAGCGATATTTTTTTTTTTTCTTACTGACTCAGTTTAAATTGAGTGAGGAAATTTCCAGGAAATCTTGGTGTCAAACATTTATTCAAATTGCCAACTCGTAGTGAGACCCCCAGATCTTCGAAATTCGTTCGTTCAAAATTTAGTATCAAATATCGATCAAGAAAATAAATAAGGGGTCGGTTTCGGGCCGATCAAAATTGTCTACCCCCGACACAAAAATGCAGTAAGATTATTCAGAAAGTAATCAACCAAAAAGCCTTTGCGGTAGAGTGAAATTTAACTAATATTAAATATTAGTTAAATTTTAGTATAAACAATTATGTTAAAGGGCTTTCTCCCTGAAATAGTCACCGCCTGCCCCGACAAACATCTGCTGCGCGCCCACCTGCCGCTGCAGCTCGTGCCCGAGTCGGGAAAAGATGAGTTTGGGATTCCTACAAATTTATGGACGACACCCGCACAACCGCATCCGCCACGAAATGAAATAATGCGGCTTATTGTAGTTTACAGTTGGCATGTCCGGAATATTATGTGGAGATAAAACAGCTCTTTTCCTATACGACTGTTTGGGGCAATTTGTTTTACAAAATGACATCAGTGAAAAGATAAACACTGGGTGATCAGGTCCGTTGAACGGATATTCAAATAGGATCCCTAAGGGATAACACAAGGAGTGGATATCGCGGGCTCATACACGAAGAGGGTTCATCGGTTGAAGAAAAGACTTGAACCGAGGAATGATGAGGTATACGTTTGCCCCTCCCCTGCGGTCCTTCGGACCGGTTCCAGCGGCGTTTGGAATCTTCTAAAACCAGACGCCAAAATGGAATATCTCGTCGACACCTCTGGCCAGACTCCCCTCCCTGCTTTGCATCGCTGGACATCCCTACCCCGGTCAACTGGCGGATCAGCCTTCGACCCCTGGGACCTCGTCTGACTGGAGGCTGGTCCCTCTGACTTGTGCCCTTGGGAGAAAGACCTCATCCGAATGGACGCGACTCGCGGACCCTGCTCAAGGGGGTTCTGATTTAAAAAAAAACTTGTGGCCGAGAGAAAGAGAGAGAAATGGCCTATAATATGTTGTGTATAGTTAGTTGTGTCGGCGAGGTTTTCAAGTGGGGTACACGTAGGGCTTTTTTAAAGGGTTGAGCCAGATGTTTGCGACTTCCACATAATATATCGTAACATATAATATATGTAACAGTCGACCTCTTCTTACTATTGATTTCAAAATATTGTCTCGTGTTTCCGATATTATGGAGGACACACTGAACTAAAGTTAACATTTTTGAGTCTGCTGACCCTGGGGATGCAAATTAAATAAGAAAAGCAGTGCGAGTCTGCTGACCATGACTCACCGTTTCAAATTCGACTTGGTGTGGGTCTGCTGACCTAGGGGTGCGATTTAAATTAGGCAAAATTTAATAGTACAGGTCTGCTGCACCCAGTTGTCCCAAACTTCGTCCTGCGCAGTATGTACAATTAGTTTCGCGAGTTTTGTATTTTAAAACCATAAAAACACCAACCATAAAAAAGTACTAAAATCAAATTTTAAATGCTCGGAATTCTACGGAACAAGACACAAGTATCTTGTATTATAAAAAGTACCTTAGAGCATAATATGCGGAAATATGCAGTACCTTAGAGCATAATATGCAGCTGAAATTATTAGCAGTTGCAGAAAATATTCTCATTTTTTCCTAATTATTATTTTTTTAAATTTCACTTCTTTGAATAGGAAATATACTTATATTTCCGGAAAGACTAAACATACCCCGAACTTGATTTCACCATCGAATTTGTCGTGGAAGCCCCCTCGCTAGAGACGAGTCAAAATTTAAATAATTCAATGCTTGCCAAAATCATAAACCTGGGGCGTTGACATTTTTGACTGGCAGGATTAGTGTTCTAGACCTACGTTCTCCGTTCTCCTCCTCGCCATTTTGGGTAGTATGATTTTTTTTAATTGCACATTTCTGCGAGAAAATATTATCGTATTACCCAAATATAATGTGATGTCGTTCGATTTCAATCATAGTTCAACCATTCATAATAATATTATTGACTCGCTATCATATTATGATGATAGTGCATCAAGCAGAATGTAGAAAACCATATCAAATGAAGCAAACTATAATATAGTTTCATATTATAAAACTTTCATCGTATGAAACTCTTATTATGAAACTATATTATAGTTTGCTTCATTTGATATAGTTTTCTACATTCTGCTTGATGCACTATAGCGAGTCAACAAGCCATCAATTGAATTGAATAGATGAGCGCGACCTTTCTGTTATTACGATATATTTAATGAGCGAGAGAAATATTATTGCGGTGAGTAGAACCAACTTTTCGAATAAAGGTAGGTAATATGCCTCAGTTTTCAAGAAGTTGTCTACTTTAAAAATCATAACTGATATAATGCTGGACTGCTAACCGTAGCCTTTATTGAAACTAAGAAACAGTAGGTATCTAGCGACCAAACTATGCCACACAACACATCAAAAATATCCACGTGGTGCTCATTACGTAAACAACTGCACCCTAACGACCGATGCGTAAGAAAACGTTATGCCGATCAGAGGTAACGAACGGCTCAGGCTGCAAAAATCGTTTTGGAGTCGTTGGAATCAGCCTAAAAAGCTCATTCCATAGACCCTTGTACCAACGAAATCGGACAAAAAACTTTCGTCCCCCTTTTGAGGCCTCCTTAGTTACACATCAGAGATAAACAACTTTCGTCGTGAAGGACCTCCCGAAAACCGATGAAGGGGATGAGGGAGGAAAATTCAAGGTGGCCTATAACCACCCCCCGAACTCGCTGATCACAATGAGACCACCCTCATGAAAATCTGTTGAGCCGCTCGGGCGTGATGCCGTGATACACACACAAAAACACAAAGGAGCGCACCTTTCCTTTTTTGGGAAAAGGTTGCGCTAAAAACAATAATATTATATACTTACATATTAGCTGACGATGGGCTCGAGTGAGGTGTCGTTTTCGACGTAGCTTTAGACGCTGGATTTATTAATGGCAGTCACAAAGCTGACCGCCCACTTTAAAACTATGCCCAATCCAATTATTTCAGCTCCACTTTCCAAATCGCGATTCCGCCGTGTCCGTCTTGTCGACGTCTATCGTGGGGGACTCCTTCATTTTGCTACTGTCCACGCTGGCCGACATAGTGTTAGGTCAGTCCATACTCCGGTTACAAGACGAGGCCGGTCGTTCGTCCGCATGTACACGCCGTAGTGCCTTCCTTTATGCGACTATAAATTCGACAAAGCGGCCGGTGACAGTTTTTATCGGATTCTGTTCGAATAGGGTATTGATGGAGCGTTTTGGACTCGGATTGCCGCAAGTAGGTACGACTCATTGAATTGGTCCGTGTTAGGTGATGGCAAGTGGATGAATATGAAATTTACCAGGTCATAATCACTTTCGTCACTGCACGGACTTACGTAAACAAAACGTGAATGCGCTAAGGATTTCGTTCTCCGTCATTAATATTCCTTCTCCTTTTCATCTCAGCACATTTCAACTCCTCCGAGGTGGTTTTGGAATGAATAGAAACAATTTCAACCTCCCGCCCGACATGAATTTCTCCTCATAGAAGACTCGGATGACAAATGCCATCGCTTGACATCAAAATGGTGAACGTCGAGGGGGCTCTGAGTAAACTGACAGGGATAAATTTGATTCCACACGGAACCATAGCAACGCAAGACGCTTTTAATGAGATGTCGTTTTAATGCCTTTAAAACCCTTAGAGTAACCCCTTCTCTCCAACTAAGCACCTACACCGTATCGACCATTCCTCCTCGTGGCATATTACCTTATCCCTCATTCGTCACTATTGAGCCCGCTGACGAGGAACCCTCACTGCTTTGAATCTTAGATGAATTACTTTTAAGTTAATTCATAATTGAGTTTAATTATTCAAATTAGTCACCACAATTCCGGCTCTCCTGAAACATTTTGAGGGTAACGCCGTAGAGGTTTACCTGTTATTCTTGGAATAATATACCTATATACCTATTCGCGACGGAGGTAGAAAATTCTGATCGGCCTCAAAATTTGTCCGTCCTCCGTCCGAGCCGTTTTAGGTAGTAGGAATTCTTTTTAAAATCTGAAATTTTGACAAAATACTCCATCTGGTTACCATCTGGTTATGCACGCAAGGTTTTCAGCCCGATCGCCCCAACCAAGGGGGCGCTAGGAGGGTAAAATGGGGCTAGGGGAGGGTTTTTTGAAGGTTTTCGGCTATGGATCGAGTTAGGTGTCGTTTTCAAAGTATGTTTTAACCTATGTATATCGTCGAATTATAAACCCTTGTGTAAAATTTTCAGCGTTTTACTATAGTAACTACACAACTGTTCAGGTGTTTCATTCTCTTTGCGATTTTTTCATTATTAATCGGGGAACTTGAAGTGTGATTGTGGGGAGTTGAAATAGAACGCCAACTGTTTTGCTTATCGGAATTACATTACTGAAGACCAGTTTTGAACCCATACTTCGTTCGCAATATTGATAAACTGAGTAAGTACGCGGAGAAGAGAATGCAGTTAGGTAGAAGCCTTGAGATGAGTTTATTATAATATAATAATATTATTTTATTTTATTTTTTACTACTTTATATTGAAACGAAGCGAAATTGTGACCTCAAAGGACAAGAATAAAAATCTAAAAAATAATCTTAATGCTCAAGTCTCAAATACTTGTATCTCCATCTAGTTAAGCCTGATCGCTCTAATCCGTGGGGCTAGACTTATAAAGGAGCTCCGGGTTGGGGTTTTCGAAGAGTTTCAGCTATGTGAGCGAGTTATGTGTCGTTTTTAGTTGTTTGTTTTTTTACGTAGAACCCATATTTTGGGTTTTCCGAGCGATTCAATTTCATGGGGCTACAAATATTAGGTATCGCCAATAATAATAATTATTATTGGCCTTTTGAAGGACGCAGGCGGTCGAATAAGATAAGGTGTCGTTTCCCGAGTAAATTTGACCGAGAATCTATTTTTCGGGGTCACTCAACAAACCGAACACTGAATAAAAATAAACTTTTATTGACAAATAAAAAAAATTTATTGACGGAATTAATTTTTGCACAATTTATTCCGTCAATAAAATTTTTTGTAAGTAAAGATTGATTATCAATAAAATTTACATATTATGTAAATTTTATTGATAATCAATCTTTACCTATTGCAGTTTTTCAAAATTTGAAAATTGAAATAAACCATTTATTGCAAATTTTTCAGCAGGGTTCATTATTCTCACGGAAAAATTGGTAAGTACAAAAATTAATTCCAAGTAAATAACTAATCATTTTAAAATAATTAAATTTGCTTAACTGTATACTTGAATGAATTTTGAAATGAATTTAAATTTTCTAATTTAATTTAAAAATGACTTTAAAAACGTCATCTGATTTGATCTCCTGGTCAAAGCTCTTCAAAAACTCCATTTTTAGCCCCATTATTACTCCCTCCCCCGACGTCGAATGGTTCCGATACCCTAATAAATGGATCTACGTTCAAAATAACTTCGAAAACGACACTCCACTTGACCATCTATAAAAAAATATATATAGCTAAATTCGTTCGAAATCCCCACGTAAGGGAGCAATAGGACTGACTGACTTGGGGGAATTGAGTGTTTTTGGCGACAGTTTGTTTTATCCGACCATAAACCAAATTTAATCGTCAAAATATCGGCTCACATGAGCTCTCACGTGTGGTCCCGTAAAGAGACGAATAAGGCAGCAAATAATACTCTACACTGTATAATCACCTCCCTTAGATGGTCCAATTATTCGCTAGACAATAGGATGGGCGTTGCGGAGGAGGGAGCCTTTCGAAAGCGACCATTAGCGCACCAGCAGCTTCGCACCTTCACCTTACACGGACACCTAATTACAAACAAATGGCGGACCTTGTTACTTTCCGAGACTCGGCATTCAGGAGGATTGTCTTGAAGGGAAATCCTCTTCAATTAGGTTTTCAGATGGAAATATAACGAGCGAAATGCGGTAAGTGACCGGGAAAAAACCGCCTCGCCGAAGGCATTCAGTCTCCCAGGTCACATGCTAAATTGAACCGGCTCATTCTCTGGGATTTGACGGCTTGTTAGCAACCCCAAGGCATCGCCACCTGCCTCCAGATGGCCCCAAAGCGAGAATCTCATATTATTACCATCTACCGGCTGTATCATCCCTTGCAGCGCGACAATCGGCAAACAGTGGGCCCGAATCTTTGAGAAAAACACAAAAAAAAAAAAAAAAAAAAAAAAAAAAAAAAAAAAAAAAAAAAAAAAAAAAAAAAAAAAAAAACGGAAAACGAACACAGTTATAGGACAATTTGACGCTGTCATCACCCATGTCCCTTTACTAAAAATTGCTGCTTAACATTATTTTTTGCCGAAAACAACGTTTTCCGGTACATTTTCTGTGGGAAAGGCTTTCCCGGAAAGCCAAACAAGGACACGTTTAAACACAAAGAAAAGTAATTGATTGCTGTACAACTGTTGTTCAGGAATCAATTTTGCGTCAATTGACCACCCTAAAATAATTTAGCGTGTTCAACAAATTATTTAAAAATAGATTAAAATTTAATCTATTTAATAGAGAGAAGATAACAAATTTAAATCATTTATTTTTTTAATTATTTAAATAATTTCAAAAATAAGAGAGTAATAAATGATTTCGATTGACGCCCTAATGATATCTGAGTGATCTCCCATTGAAGTGGTTGACTTTCATCAATTAATAAAATTAATAGATTTTAGGGTGTTACAATGTACCCTCCTATAAATACGTGCAATCTTCTATTTTTTCTTACTTTGTAATATGTTTTACTTTTTAATGCTTATTAGTTTTTAAATTATTGATGATTATTACTTGTTACTATTTATCATTTCCTTTTAATTTTATTAATTAATACATTTTTATTTATGATTATCACTTATTTACTTAATGATCAAGCATAGGTTTATTGCCAAGATTAGAGAAAATAACTTCAAAACAGATTTCGTTACAACTTCAAAATGAAAATCCTCTTTTAAACCAATGACATTGGATCCTGTACAGTGTAAAAAACAGTTTTAAAATGACTTGAGCCTGTGCTTTTTTCTTCTTTATAATTAATGAAGCATAATAGATTAAGTGATGAAGATGCCGGATTGTGAAGATTGTGAAGGCGCGTGCGTATGCTTTTGCTCTGAATTTTCGTTATGAAAATAATATTAGCTTTTAAGAGATTTCAAAAATCACTTAAAGCTAATATTATCCTATATGAGTATATTAGAGTAACTCTTATAGGGTAACTATTTAAGAGTTTACTTTTGCGACAAAAATTAAAAATTTTAATTTTTATTATATATAACTTTTTATTTTATTTTATTATATATTATTAATTTATATTTAATATAACTGCCAGCTGGCTGAATAGTTGGTACGTTTTGATTACTGAGACTCCACCGATGAACACATTGCCATTGAACTTAGCCTTCGGTGGGCACTTTTTAGGTACTGAGACATGATTTGATTTGTCATATTTCATTCTCGTAATAAAAAAAGAGGAAACTTTCTATTATCAGTTCCAATTTTTATTGAAGTATTGTTTTACCTACCGTGTTGATATTTAGAGCTAAAAATTGGCAAACATGTTGGGCTAAGCTGAAATCAATCATAATAATATGAAATTACTAGTCTCTCTGGCTCGCTTCGCTCGCTCCCCTAGTGGGGTGTATTGCCGCCTGTGGGGTGTATTGCCGCCTGTGGGGTGTATTGCCGCCTGTGGGGTGCGTAGCATCGATGGACACGTTCAAACCCCTACTCAGACATAAGGCCTCGCTCCGCTCGGCCCCTCCTATTCGCAGCAGAGACGATAGAAAAAATCGGCGTATTTTTAGGGCTTACCTTTAGGAAATTATTATTTTTAATTCTTTTCAACTTTTTTTAAATAAAGGCCTCTCCATCTATCAAAGTTCCCTGGACCCTCCGTTTTCTAAGATCCCTGGCCCCGCGCGAATTAAAACGATCCAATTGTCTTCTCACCGTGAAATCGCCCCCTCCCTCTCGTTTTTTTGAAATCCGACTTCGGAATCGGATTGGCCATATTTTGGCGCGCATTTGGCTCGCGGATACCATACCCAAAAAATGGCTCCTTACGGGGTATTTTTGAACCCGAAAAAACGTGGGACAAACGCGAGAAAGACGATTTTTCGACGAATTTCCGGCGAATTTCCCGGGCGAATTTCCGAATTACGATTTGACCGACGTCTTCCTCCAGGTCTGATCTAAACGGCTGGTATTTTTTCGTAATTTTTTCGACCCCTTAAACGGGCTTTGGCGCGAGTTGAAAGTGGAAAACGTAGGACAAACGGGAGAAAGACGATTTTTCGACGAATTTTCCCTGGCCCCGCGCGAATTAAAACGATCCAATTGTCTTCTCACCGTGAAATCGCCCCCTCCCCCTCGGTTTTTTTAAAATCCGACTTCGGAATCGGATTGGCCATATTTTGGCGCGCATTTGGTTCGCGGATACCATACCCAAAAAATGGCTCCTTACTGGGTATTTTTGAACCCGAAAAAACGTGGGACAAACGCGAGAAAGACGATTTTTCGACGAATTTCCCGGGCGAATTTCGGATTTTCGATTTGACCGACGTCTACCTCCAGGTCTGATCTATACGGCTCGTATTTTTGCGTAATTTTTTCGACCCCTTAAACGGCCTTTGGCGCGAGTTGAAAGTGGAAAACGTAGGACAAACGGGAGAGAGACGATTTTTCGACGAATTTTCGACGAATTTCCCGGGCGAATTTCGGATTTACGATTTGACCGACGTCTTCCTCCAGTTCTGATCTATACGGCTCGTATTTTTTCGTAATTTTTTCGACCCCCTAAACGGCCAGCGAGCGGAAAGTGAAAAAACTCACTCGGGAACGCGTTATCCCGTACCAACAAACCACACGGCTACCACACGGCTTACGGCGGCCAACACAATTTTATATTATTGTATGATTTGTTCGCGCTCCTCACGCAGACGGAGCAATCACCGTCTGAGTCTTTCCTCCAGCTCGTGATCGCCAAAGAAACACGGGAGCAAAAGAGGGTTGGAAAACGCGAAAACGGAGGGGGATCGTCGAAGGGTGTGGGGAAAGGGTGATTTCGGAAGGGGGGGGGGGGACGTTGGGGGTAAACGGTAAAGGGGTAGGACAAGCGCATTGTACCAAGTCCCGCCCTCGACGAGACGGAAATGGCCGAGCGGGTACGAAAACGGCCGAACCCGAACCCTCACTCTTCGACAGACAACCTCAAGAAACCGCCTTCCCGACATTCGTTCTTGGGACAGCGTATCGGTGACAGGACGATCTCAGCGCGGTCCCCCCAGTTTTTTCATTTCCTAGAAAAAAAGAATAAATCATAATTTATGATTTTCGTACTATCGCGTATTCCCAGTCGCGATTGACTCAGCTCGAACACTATCGATTTTCTCCCACGCTTTTTTCCGCGGTGACTTTTTCTCGGCCTGTTTTTGTATTCGTCCGGCTTTTTTTATTTTCGACCGACTGCTTTTTTTTTTGTGAAATAACCCACTTGTGCGACGAAAAGTGACTATGTCCGGCAAATGTGTTTGACGCAGTAAGCCCGCCTGGTCCGAAGATGTCCCGGAGGAAGCAGGCCAGGCCGATACGAGTGCTCGAGGAAGGAGGAGTTCCCGCACCGCCACAATCCAACGGTGAGTGTCATGAGTGACAGTAGACAAATTTTGACGGCCTTTTAAACCCTCCCGGAAAATGAATTTTGACAGCTGCCTCACTACGCAAACAACCATACAATAAACACGACGCTGATTGCTACTTGTTCGACAGAGCATGAATTACTCAAAAATTCATCGCTTCCCGGGTCTCACAAACATGTTGAATGTAGCAGAAATAACTTAGATTACAATTTTGTAAAATATTCTAAATTGCGCAATTAAAAATATTATACTGTTACACCAGAGCATACTTGTTTAAAACAGATAATTTATCCATATTGCCATTTATCATAAACTCATCCCGGGTCCCCATTTATCCACTTCCCGGGTCTCACTAACGTTTTGAATGTGGCCAAAATAATTTTGATAACAATTTTGTAGCATATTCCCAATTATGTCATTGAAAAAAGCTGACCGTTTCACCTGGAGACGCTACCTAGTTTAACCGCTACCTGTTCCCGCAATCCTTGATAAAACTAGCGTTTCATAAGAAGAAACCTAATGCATTTTTTTAACCATTGCTGTTTTAACAGATAAAACAGCCATATTATGGCTTGATTATATTTTAGGAGTTTTTCAAGCGCAGAAGAATAATTTCATAGGTACCCACACTTATAATTTTATAGGTACCCATACTTGACACATGAAGGTTAGAAATATACTTTTATCCACCACCCAAACGATTTTTTGGAATTTTCGTTCGTTCGCTATTCGCATCCCCTCAAGATTACATGTTATCAAAGTTCCAAATTGGGCATTCAAGCGGTATTAGAATTTCCTCTTGACAAAATTGGCCGGATCGTTTGACCCTTATCTTCCAAGGTGAAAGCTCTGTTTTTTCAACCTGAAATGCTATCAGTGAATTACGAGTATTTTCTCACTTCACAGAGGGAAAAAAATAATTTCGACGCCACCTTTTTTTTCGTTTATTTCTTACGCTTTCCCTATCGGAGTTGCTATCATTTTTTTCAATAGCCGATTTTTTGTTGGCGAATTATTCAAGGTTTTGGGTGTATTTTAAGTTTACGGTTTAAACTTGTCGGTGTCGGGAAGTGTCAGATAAGGCCGGAGGAATTATTTGGAAGTTCGCCGTCAGGAATTTCGAAACGACAAATGGCGTTTATCGGCGGAGTAATATTTTCTAGCCAAAACGATGCGGAACTGTCTTTTTTTTTTAAATCGCCCAAAATGAATTGATACTGTTTCACATGTAAAATTCTTCGTAAAATTGCACATTGAGCAATATATTTATTTGATCATCTTGACGCAATACAAAAAGGTTCACAAGGTTTTTTTTTTTTTTTTTGCAATGTTGAGGGCGAAGCCAAAATCAGCCCAAATTTTGATGAACTAGCAGCTTCTAAATGCCCGAATTCTTTTCATTGCTGCTCTCCAGTACCTGAAACCTTTGTGAGAAATTTCCCAGACTCCGATTACGACGGAGTCGTAAACGTTTGAGCGAAATCCGTTCAGAGCACGGAGTCGCCTCGTCGCAGGAGTTGTGCATTTCGCAAACGAGGCGAAATTGATTGGGAGAACCTGAAAAAGGGACTGCGTGCTAAATGGTCTGTTTCTCAAATCCAATCGTCATCGTCAGCGGTATCGGCCGGACCTGAACGCACGCGTCTATTGATCCCGTCAAGATTTAACCGGCAAACCCTTCGACGTTATAGAGTTACGTGTTTTATCGTGAGAATTGAGAAAGACTAAACCGAAATCAACAAAAAACAGTTACAATTCATTTATTTAATAAAAACGCCAATAAAAGGAGTTTTGAGCTAGGAAACGTTGAGCTCTTTCCCATTTTTCAATTGACATGTAAAAAGAATTTAAAATGAGTCGTTCTTTTGCTCTCGTTTTACCTCCTACGACGTTCCTAGAATTATTTTTTTAACGAAGCCTTTGTGTTGGGTCGTCGGTTTGAGTAATAATTGTCGTATTGTGTCGCTGGCCCTTATTAGCAAAGGAGCCCCCCAGGTATTTCCGCCCCTATCCCCCCGTTTCCGTTTTTATTTATTTTTACCTTGAAAAACTGGTCCACAAAAGGAACCCGTCAACCTTCTGACCCCTTGGAGACCGTCGTAAATCAGTCGTTGACCTGTCGAATCAACCTAGTCGAAGAAAAAAACTAAAGCATCCCTGGGCATGTTCAAATTTTGATGTACGTTTGAGGTTCGAGTGAAAAAAACTGTGCTGTTGGCATTTGCTAACTAATTTTTCCTCGTTTGTGCTCATATTTGTTTAAATTGGGACGATAACGCTTATCATTTCATTGAAATGCACTCATGAAAACAATTATATCCGTGGAAAATTATAGTCCTCATTAAAAATAATTATATCTAACTAGAGCATGATAGTTTACTATCATTATTGTTGATAATTTTTCCTGGTTGCGTGCTTCTGGTCGGCCCAAATTAATAACCAAACGGTGCCAATCACGCGAGTCACTTGTTTCCGCCAAAGCGACGATGGTCGCTGGTTTTCGAAATTGGTTCTGAAAAAAAGGGGGAAATGCCGGGTTTGTCAAAACGGAACCGGAGCGGATCCCCGGTTATGCGTAAGTGGTAATTAGCTGTGTTATAAATGAGAATGGGGAAACTGGATGATTAGACGGGTACACGATGATTAGGTCGTATGAGTGGAAAATAGTCTCCTTCCATGAGTAGAATGCTGGACTTAGGGGACATAGAGTTAATGTGGTGGACGTCAAGGGAGAAAACGGTTAGTCCTACCTGGAGCTTGCTTACCTACCCGTCGAGGCACATGCCTACCAGGGGCTTACATATTGGGAGACATTGAGCTCCCCCGATTGGTCTTAATCCGAGTAGTGAACTCCGCTTGTTGATTCAGCAGGTAGGGCAAAGGTCATCGTCATCTCCCCCGGAGACAACGGGGCTCTTATCTCTAAAGTTGCGATAAGTTGCTGTAATGTGTAATGAATTCTGGACTATTTGGTTGATAATTATGTAAGGGACGATGCAGGGTTCCGCCGACATTATGGGCAGCCGCTAAAATTTCTTCAGAAAGGACCACAAATAGTTGCGAGTCATTTCATGCTAAATTTAATAAAATGTTCTCGGTCGACTTCTTCATGACTACAGTGATAAAAAATCAGTAGGGCCACTTTTTTAAATTCTGTATCGAAGCACTACGCCAAGAAATGAGGCACCATTTTTTGATGACGCCAATTACCTAGTTTACTTTGAAGATTTATATTAAACTCGTGATTTTTTATCATAGGTTATTTCTTTACTATTCCCTTCCGGGGGAGTTGATTACCGGGGGAGCTCACTACTTTTCCGGGGGAGTTGATGTAATCCCTTACATATTATGTAAAATACTGTCATATTATCTAGGACGATCATGATGAAGAATGAAGTTCATTCAATGAGCTACGACTCGTAAAGAACCGTTTTAGAGGTATTAATTTTTTTTAAATCGATATGCCTCTATATTCCCCATTTTGATATATTTGCGCTCAACGAAATTACAATTTGCATTGTATCTTTCATTTCAATACATCGATATTCTTTATATCGATTTATTTGTATTCGATACCCATTGCAGATGTGTTCCTACTCAATTTAACGCTGTTTCACTTCTCAATGCCACACACAAAAGTCTTTAAATTTCGGCCGCTTCTCGATGAAAACATTAACATTTAATGTAAATTTGGTGAAAATATGTTTGTTAATTTTACATTACTTGAGCTAATATCTCGGTACTTTTTGTCAAATTTCTCAAAAATCCATGAATTTTCTACCCAATGAAAAATTTACTTTGGACGTGTCACTACTGAATGTTAAAATTTAACGTTCCGAAAGACGTTCAATTTGTAGCTTTACTGTTAGAAAATCGTGCAGTTTTTGAGCTATTATCACTATCTGATGCTAAATTTCACAGATGAATTTGAATTTCTGCCTACCCCTCGCAAACGCTTGACCGCTGTTACATTGACAGGTAACATTAATTTTAAAGACTTTTAGTTTTGTAGGTATTATCGATGCGGTAGGTAAAATACTTGGGGGATCGGATGGATATTATACGAGGGGAGTACCAGAAAACGTATGGTTTTATAAAACCATATAGTGGAAATCTTACGTTTATACGGTATTTTTTAGAGACAAGAATATTAAATTGGGTTTTGTGGGACGAGGGACCTAATTGAGGGAGCAGAAACCGGTTTGGGGGGAGATGAGGCTTGTTTGAGGGGAGCAGAAACCGGTTTTGGGGGAGAAGGGACTTGTTTGAGGGGAGCAGAAACCGGTTTTGGGGGAGAAGGGACTTGTTTGAGCGGAGCAGGAACCAGTTTTGAGGAATAAGAGACTTGTTTGAGCGGAGCAGGAACCAGTTTTGAGGAATAAGAGACTTGTTTGAGGGGAGCAGGAACCAGTTTTGAGGAAACAGACACTATTTGAGGGTGCAGAAACCAGCTCAATTGATTTGAAATTCTGTAGTGTACAAAATTCCTCCGTTTCAAGACCATGTCTGAGTAGTTTTGATGATATATCCTAATTTCGTCTTTCATCGCCAACATTCCAAAGATTATCAAAATAATTTTAGCTCCCAAAGCAGCACAATTTCGCACTGCAACTTTTTTAAAGATACGAGACATTTGAGTTGATATTCCTCACTGTAAACTACCTTCAGATCATCAATGGAAAATTTTTCTTTTTCCTTCGTGTCCATCCCACAGACGTCTATGAAGGGAAGAGTGGACACGGTTAGCGCATTACACGTTCCTGCCGGCTTCCTTCATATTCAATAGCTAATAAGATTCATGTCATGTAGGCCTGGTGAAGCACAATCACAAAGATATGAGCTACATCACCCTCCCCGTCCTCGTCACTATTTACATTACAAGCTCGACTGCCTCTCCCTTTGTTCCTCTCGTTAAACTCAACCTGAACCATTCCAACGTCCAGGATGGGAAAACCGAGAAAAAAAAAATGGATTGCGTGGGAGTTATGATTATGATTTCGTGAGCATTTTCAAACTAGGGTGTCCACTTGTCGCCTGATAATCCGAAGAAATATTCTTCTACCGGTTGCATCGCTGCAAACGCATTTCTTATCGTATCGCTCACTTCCGAGAATAAATTAAGTGCAACTGGCCTCACGTTATGATTGTTTGTGAGGACACGTCAGTTTTTCTTTGTTTTTCTATCGCGGCGAGGCGAGTTATTACTTGTTATCAGCCCGAACATCCCATTCCCTCTTTTTACAATTATCGCAATTGCTGGCAATTCTACCTATGAACGCTATCGCGGGCTATTCGGTTTGTTGAATCTTTAACTAATAAGAGTGACTCATTTTAGCTATTTCGGTGAATTCGCCGCCTCCAAATAACTGCTAGGACATAACTAGCTCCATAAATGGTGCTTAAAATTTGTTAATTTATTCTACGTCTGCGACACCGTTTACTGGCGCGGTTTTGCGGTAACAAAGGTAACACGATAGTCCCGATTCCTCTTTTGAAACTCGTTCGTTGAGAGGGGAAAAAAAGTGATTCCCGACCGCACCAATTACGCACCGATTTGACCCGCGTTTCATTAGAGGGTTTTATTTTCGACTTTTTTCGTCCATAGCCCTCCCCTTTGACTTTTCGGTTTAATCCGTTTAAAATGACCTCCCACTGTGTTTCACGGTTACCGGTTTTCTTGACCGCAGTGAGATCTTTGCTCTGGTGATTTGGATCATGAAATTTAGGCGTTGACAAGAAACTATCCTTGTAGATTAGCTAACCATAGGTTGTTGTTCCGTAAGGGGAAGCATAATTGATTTTTTTTTTTTTTTTTTTTGGGTCCCTGTTTCAATTAAGTGAGACACTGTGAACCGGTTATGCGACGATTTTTCATGCCGAGCGAAGGGTTTATTAATAGTACAAAATAGACAACCAGAAATTGAGCGGTCTCTCCCGCTCTCCCCCTTTTTTTCGAAACTCAAGCCGAGGAAGTTTTCCCTAAAATTAGTGTCCGTGTCATCCTCTGTACTATTTCAGCTGTCAGCCGACTCCCCGAAGCCGTAAATCTTTGGCGGGATTCACTCGAAACGGGATCGATTTTGTACAGTTGGTACTACCGCTAAACCCGTTAAAATTTTTACGGTTGGAAACATCCTGATAACTCTGGAAATATGACCCCAAACACAGTCCAGGATGTTTTTTTCTCCCCTAAATATGGAACCGGGGGTTATGACAGGCCATGTGGCCGGAGGCCAAGTAGGGGTGAACTTTGTGGCGCGTGTGGCCATAACTCAAACAGCAGGGTGGCACCTTTTCGCCCTTAGGAAGGCACGGGGAGCAGGGAAAGGAAGCAACATGTGGCCTTCTCCCCCGGATTTGACAAAAGCCGCAGTTCTTATTAGTCCTTCACACCTCCGAGTGCACGCGATTGCTCGACGAAAATTATGGCATTTTAATTAAACCACTCTGATTTCCCTGATGTAATTTGACGTTGGTCGCCACATATGTCCCAGGGTGAGCATTTGCGTGAAGGAGTGACATTCTGGTGGTACAGAAGAACCAACCAAAGTGGTGAGCATTGCAAAAAAGTTAATTCCTTGTCAGCAAATCCCAAAAATTAAATGTCGACCCGCCCTTTTGGACAGTAGGAGTTTTCTTAAAACTCTGAAAGTTTAATAAAATACTCAGTTCTCCATTTACTTGTGCCGGCAAGGTTGATAGCCCGATCGCTCAAATCGGTGGGGCTCTATAGGAATTTTAAGGGGATTTAGAAGGGAGTTTTAAAGGGTTTAGAGGTAAGGTTAGAGTGGGGTAGCACTTTTGAAGCATTTTTGATCGTAGTGACCACTCCCGGAGGTCTCAAAACCATCCTCTAGCTCTTTAAGGCTCTTGAATTTATGAAGGGCCAGGAGATTGAATGAGGCGTTACTTATTTTTTATCATTGTACATATTTTATTTTTTTACCTTTTTTGATTTTTTTTATTATTTTTTTCGTGATTTTTGTTACCTATAATTATAGGCAATAATTATAAATATAGTTGGTTCAATTTTTGCACATTTTACACAACAATAATAAAATGGTGGTGCAAAACCACCTAACTCGATCTACTCGCCAACATCCTTCAAAAATCTCGAACTAGGTGGTCCAGTTGGAGGTGGATCACTTGTAGCCGTTCGGCAAACAGGTTGATCCGAAGAATACTAAATCAAAATGTATTCGGATTTGGCACATTATGTTGATGACACTAAAGCCGCCTGCGAAATTTGAAAGCGCCAAATCCGGTTGGAAAGTTGGTGACAACCGGAATTGAAACGCTGCGTGTGCGATGAATATTTTTTTTCAAAGGCCAGTGTAACTGTAACTGTATTTTTCATTGTGTTTAATTACTTCACGCCCTTTCTCCAATTTTTACATTATTTTCAAGGCGAGTCCGTTTTCCCATACGAAACCAACGGCCTGCCATTAGTCTCGCTTTTTCAACCGTTGTTAATATTTTGACAGGGAAGGTCACGGCAGTGTTTGCGCGATGAGTAATGGTTTTCAGTGCAGGTAGAGCCGGCGAAGAATGGATTTTGTCACCTGAGACTCTTCAGTGAGACGAAAATTGCGAGAATGACACGAGCCGAGTTTGAAGGATTTGTAGCAGCAAGTCCTTTTAAGGGGTCGTTTAAAAAGGGAGAAAGGGGAGAGGACTATGTGATGCACCTTTGCATAGTTACGATAGTGTTGAGTTAAAATTACCCAAATGACCTGTAGGTAATACTAATGTGAAATTTTAAAGTAACATTTTTATTGGAGTTTTATAATAATGAAACAATCAAGTACTTCCCGCCACGTTATGTAGCTTGTAAATTATGAGTTATACTAGGGAATTTGTGAAGAGCCCATTTACAAATTTCAAAGCCCCCCCAAAAAATACACTGTTTCCCCCCCTATAAACAGGACAACTTCCGGCAACTCTGAAAAAATTACAAACGTTAAAAACCAGACTTGGGTTTCCTCGCCTCCGGCCGTGACATTTTTACGAAATAACCCGATTACCATCACGGGAGCTTTCCCCCTCCTAGCATAATTTATTTGCCTCTGATGATTTTTAAAATGAAAATAATGTTCCCAATTAAGCCTAAATCGAACATCAAATATGCAAATCGGGATCGATGAAATATGCAAAGTTTGTTATTGAATCACATTTTCTGCTGGCCGCATACATTAAACTGGAAATCCGCTGGGCCTTCGACGGGAACTCGCCATTTACGATCACGTTGGCTTTGAAAATATTGCCAAATGTTAGGATTGTTCATTTTCAAGATGTAGGTTTTTTCTTTGGTTTTTTAAAAATAATGAATTATTAGTTTATTCCTGTGAGTGAATGTACTGCGAATGCGAATAGGGCGGAGGACCCAGAAACGGCCCAGACTCATCGTTCATCGCGACGGACGGAAAATAATTCACAAAGGAGCTCCTCTTTTCTAGTTATATCCGAACGTGATTTTTTTTCCGTCTCGGACACGACGGAGGACATGCACTGTGCAACCCGATCTCGCCGCAAAACGTCGCCTCAAGCCTGCTCATCAACGTTGACACTGGCTAGCCCTATTAATTTAGGATAACGACGAACCGTCGTTTATTATATAGATCCGTTTGCACCGTCCTAGCCTGAAACAAAAACGCGCGAATTTTACACTTAAAAAATCGAAATAGTGCAAAAATTAATTCTGTTTCAATAAAAAAAAAGCCTATTAAATATATATTTAAATAGGTTTTCTTTTTTTATTCAAATTTTGAATTAAAAAAATTTCCCGCAAATTGTTTGGATATGTGAGTGACCCGGAAAAAAGGTTCTTCGTCCATAAATACTTCGAAAACGACACCCCACTCGATATTATAGCCAAAGCCCTTCAAAACCCCATCATTCAGAAGCCCCATGAAATCCCCATAGATCCCCTTGGTGAAAACGGATCGTTCTAAATAATGGACGTGTGAAATTAGTGATATACAGGGTGTACACTGTATATCACTAGGGCAAGTGAGGCTGTATATCACAAGGCATACAAGTGAGGAAACAAGTCCTGTTGGTCTTTCAATAATAATTATTTAAAGGCCAACAGGACTCATTATTATCCTCATCTTGTATTTTGGCGGTGATTGGACGGTTGCGGGATCTCGACAAATGGAGTCAAAATATCGAAAACCACACCTAACTCGACCACACAGCCGAAACCCTTCAAAACCCCCTCCCGTAGCCCCTTTTTAGTTCTGTACAGCCCCATGGATAAGAGGGATTGGTTAGAAAACCTTGGGGACTCAACTAGATGAAGAACACAGTATTTTGCTAAAATTAGGTATAGATTTTTTTACAAAAATTCCTTCTGCCCAAAACGTCCGGCCGATCAAATTTTTGACCCCCGTCGGGAAAACATAGATTAACTATTCTGCGGTCTTATTTGCGTCATATTGTAAAATCCATACTGGCCGTGCTCTATGGGCGTGGCCAGCAATCATCTGGATTATGTTACATTGCCGAGACATGCAAGACCTGATTGGACGTCCTGCCCGAAGAGGGGCGTCGAGTAAGAAGGAGGGGAAGTGGAAATGGTTTCTTGGAAATTACTCGTACAGCGAAGCTGACCGCTTGGAACAAACGGAGTTTATTAATTAGCCTGTTTAATTACTTTTGCTACCAGACTCAGCAATGAGAGCCGACCGGGGTGAAGAAGAGCGCGTTTTTCGCGTTTATCCCTTTTGTATTTTTGTACTTTTTTTCGCGCCGTTTGTGAACCGTACGTGAACGATCTGAATACCATCCCGCGACATGAAAAGGACAGGTTTGCCTGGTGGAGGGGGAAAAGAAAAACGTGGCGACGGGGTCCGACTAGCTTCCAATCTACCTTGACGAGGGTCATTCTATGCCATCGGTTCCTAGGAAAAATAGTCCAAGTTGAAGTAGGAATCCTGGTGGAGAATTCAAAGGCTGGTGGGTTCGGATGCCATGCGGTCTCACACATTAATAATAACCCTGCAGGGTAACACGTCAGGACAAAAACAACTTTTGATTTTGGAAAATTCAAACGGAAGTTAAAGTATAACTAAGATGAAAGGTACCTACCTACTTGAAGAGTAAGCTTCAGTACTGTACTGTACTGTACTGTAACAGCCCTCGTGCACGAGGGCATGCCAGAGCGCTTTGGTGAGCGCCCCAGAAACTTTTGAGGAACGTCTTACTCAAGTCAATGCGTTAGGAAATGCACAATAATAAAATTTATTATTACTATTTAATAGTTATTACCACAACCTCTTCAGCTCATCTGGTTGGTTCTACTGAAAAATGACTATAATCAAAATGATGACGCATAAAATAGTCATTATAATCTAAGCTAATTTTTTAGGGATTCTGATCACCAGTAAATTGACTATACGGTCAAGGATACTTTGAAAACGGCATCCCACATCCTAAAGGCCTGTAAAACTCCTCATTTAGATGGCTCCTGTTTACCCCCCACGGTTTGGACAGTCGGACCGACAAGGCGGGCGTTAGGGAAATTTTCATTTTTTGAAAAATTGGTAATTGTGATTCCCGTGTTTGCCGTGTTTGAATTTCAGTTTTTTTTTTTTTACAAAAAATACATCAGCTAGATTTCAATGGGATTTTGGTTGATTTTTAGTCGTTTAATCGCTTATATGGTCATTATTAGGGCAATAGTTCGGTTTGAGTGGGATTTAGGCCGATTTTCAGTCGTTCAATCAACAATAATAATATGTTCGTAATGAAGACAGTAACCAGCGTTTAGTCAGCTTTTGGTCGCGTGTTATTAGTCTATGGTCGTCTATTAGTCGTTAATAATATTAGCGATATTATGGTCGTCGTTTTATTTGGATATCGGTTGCTTTTCATTCGTTTAGTTGCTAATAATATTAGCATATTATGGTTGTTGTTGTCAAGAGATTAGGCTGATTTTAGTCAGAGATTGGTCGCCTTTTAGTATTCAAGTCGCTGAACTGGTCATAATTAAGATAGTGGCTAGTGATTTATCCAACTGTGGTCGCTTTTCATTCATTAAGTTGCTGAAATGGTCATTATTTATACTTTAGGCCAGTTGGAATTTGGTCGTTTTTTAGTGGTCCAGTTGCCAATCAAGTCATTATTAGGACATAAGCCAGTTTGTTGCGCAATTTTCTGTCGCATTTTAGTTATTTACTCTTGTAGCGATTAACTGGCTGGAGTAGTTTAGTTGAGTTAGAAGGAGAGAGAGCCAGTCGTTTGTTGTGGTTCTTTATTTCATAGCAAGCTTTCGAGGAAGCTAGTCCCCTTCTTCAGGCTGTGAACAATGCGAACACAGTGTCAGTCCCGCGCGGTTACAATTATTTAGGTGGAAGGCTTAGGCTAGGTGTTCACCTTAATTTAGTTAGTTGGCTATTCAACTCCGTCTCCAATGTCAAAAAAGTATACTTATAGGGTCACATAGTTGGCGGGGTCCTGGGGGAGAAAGACATGAGATAAGTGTACAGTGGGTGTATGGGATAAGTTCAGGTGATTCAGAATAGCGTTATGGATGGGTGACACTTACGTCGGAATAATAAATTGAAGTTTTAATGTCAAAATGTTAAAAATTATTGATGCCGGTCTCGGATGAAGTCAGCTGTTCGGCCTCACGCACCTTGCAGGTAGTGTTGTGAGGTCTATGGGCTTCTTCTTGTGCGGCTTGAAGGACAGTGAGTAGCGATGCGATGGAGGAGGCGTCACTGGAGGGGTCCTGTTTGGGTATTTATTTATTTTTGTAGATTTTATATTTCTATATTTTGAGTTTATGGGAGGATGTGGTTAGTTTCCTTGTGGGTTTGTTGCTGGTTCGGTAAGAAATAAAGGGATAAATATGTCGTGGAGATCTAGGATTTCTGTCATTTTGTTTAAACTGTTGGTTTTATTTTTAAGAATTTCTATGTTTTCTAGGGCTCTGCGTTTGAATAGATTGGGTTCCCTATGGAGGAATTTGGTTCCTCCCCAGTCTACTTGATGGTTTGTTTCTATTATATGTTTGGCGAGTCCTATGTTATTTATTTTTTGACTGATGTTGTCTTGGTGATTTTTCAGGCGACTTTCTAGTAGTTGTAGGCTTTGACCTATGTAAATTTTTTCGCAGGAGCATTTTACTTGATAGAAAGCTCCTCGAAAGCATGCTATGAAATAAAGAACCACAACAAACGACTGGCTCTCTCTCCTTCTAACTCTTCAAATATGTCGTTATTAAGGGAATGGCCAGATTCTTGTCCAACTTGCCCACTCTTTAGTCCCTAATCACCGCTATAATAATTATGGTTATAATCAACACCATGTCGAATCTACGTGATTTTGCTGAGTACCGCAACTTTTCAGGTGAGCAAAGTGCATATATATGCGATTTATAAAACGACTTCTTGCCCTCTCGCTGCTTGCTTTTCTTCTCTTACTTGCAAAGAGAAGAACTGGTGTTTCAAGATCCACTATGGAGTGGAGACATGGGTCTGTTTACCACATATTTATGACTTATCTACCTTTCATCAGTATTATTTCATCAATGTAATATATTAAAAGCTATGTTTGCCTGACAAGGGATGGAAGCCAGCTTCTTCTTTCCATCATTCCCTAAAAATAATTTTAATATCAGAAATGAGTCGTTGACTATATTCTGCAGTTTTGTTGACAGAAACTAGTTTAAAACTTTTACGTCAATAAAACACACAGCAGAAGACAGTCTACTATTTCATTCCAGAATATTAATCATCCATCAGCGTCAGGCACCACCATATAAATGATTATAATATTGTAATATAATAATTTATTGAACATTAAATTTTAGTGATACTTTCAGGAGAAAAACGGTCTGGGTGGGATAATTGAGGTGACGGAGGGAGAAACGTAGGGATATTTCAAGAGCAAGGGAGAAATTTTTTTCCGTCAAGGTGCAGCATCTCTGAACTTCATACGATGGCGAAATACTTTCATTCAATAATTGAAAATTATTTTATTGGCAAAATTGTTTATAGATTGTTAAACTTGTGTTTGGTTTAATAAACAATTTAGACCACCAGCGGAGTCTTCTCTCTCTCCCTTATCTTCCGTATGAGATTAGCAGCATTTTGCATCGTCGTTCAAAAAGCAGAAAGCGTATTTGGTTCTCTCGAGACAAATTACGGGTTCGTCAAACCTGCCGTAAATATCCGTTTTCGGGTTGAGGAATAACTGCCGAATAAATATTTGATTTCAATCTGAAAACCTCGGCAGAAACTTGTAGCTTCCCAAAGGCTTTTTTCGGCCGAACAAAGTTAGTTTTGACGGTTCCTGTTTACAACGGCTTTTGGGTAAGAACGTTGGAACAGAGGAAATGATAACTGAGAGATGAGACGGGCTGTTTTCCGTTTATATGATGGAAAGGTGGGGTTTGGTGAGTTAATGCTTCGCAAGGCTTTCGGACGTTCAAAGCACTTGATAAACTTCGGTGAGGATCAAAGACATTTTTCGGAGTTTTGATTGAAGTATTTGCAAACAGTCATATTGACCTGCTTTAGAAGGTTTGCGTTAGAGGTTTATTTCTGTTTGGTTTATAACTATTTTCATAAATTGCGTCGTGCTAAGTGAATGGCTCTGGTAAATACGAGACAATCAGAAGTAAAATCTTAACAACGTATTTTTATCGTTATGGTGTAATAGAATGGTTTCAAGGGCGTCTGGGGCTTTTTAATTCTACAAGCAGTTTAACATAATTACCTACATAATTCAACTCGTTGATAAATGATAATGATCGGGAAAAATGATCGTTTTATTCATTTCAACCCAACAATGACGTCGTTTTCCTCCGAGTGTAACCAGAGTTATGGCTCTTAAGCGGGAAATTGCCGCCTTCGGAATTCTCCTCTGCAATACGCGTTTTCTAAGAGATCTTATTATAATTTAGCGGAGTTCGGGTGAGGAACGTGAAGGAGAGGGAAGATATTTACATGGGGGATGAGTTATCGGCCCATTGTAATCAGATGTCCGATTATGCGGGCAGAAACCCGTCGGGTTGATGGCACGCTCACTTTGATCCTCAGATTCATAAATCATTGACGTTTTTAAACTTCGCAAGGACTTCTGCGGATTGCGAAATCGCTCCATTCAAACGTGAAATCAAGCCAGGCAGCTTCCCCCAAGGGAGTCGTGCCGCGGAATGAATGAATTTATTATTTTTCCCGCGTGTTGAGCCGGCGTATGAATTGAATAAACACGATCATGAGCTGTGATGAAATCGTTAAGCCTTCGCGGGGTTTCCCCCGATCTCAGGGCCTTCGAATTGATATGATACCGCAGCCCGACAATAATCTGGGTTTAAATTAACAAAGTTTTCAATCGCCTTAAGTGAAAAATAACTAGAGTACCACTATAGGCTTCGTGCTCTGCGCTCGCGAGCATCTCTCGAGGAAAAAACCTTTAAGAAGACATAAATATACAGTGTGGTGTTTGCCTGTATTTATGGATATAAATATATTATATCCATATCGCTCGCTTAAAAGTGGGCCTAAAAATTAAAAAAAAAAAAAGCCTCTTGAAGGTTAATATAATATCATCATAATATTATTATGGTGATTAACCAAGGAAAGTCGAGAAAAACGAGCCGGTGAACGTAACGTCAAGGATTCCGGGGGCTCAGATACGGCAAAATTTTAATGGAGCTTCTTTTCGAAGGTTTTGGACGTTTTCTTAGGTAGAGTTGTTTATAACCAGAAACAAATCTAAAGTGGGGACCGGTTTCGACGTGACTTGAAATGTGTGATCATCAAAATATTTATAAGCAAAAAAGTCAGTCAATAAAATAATAAGTACTTCCGACTTGGAAGTATAGAATGAAATAGTAAATAAATTTTATGACTTGAACGTCAGGGAAATTAAATAAAGTTACAAGTATTATAACGTTATTTGGACAAAATGTATCCTAACGTACAAACGTCATTTACCTTATCATGTTTGTATGTTTAGTTTTATTTAATCATATTGGATAAAAATCATAAGATATTGAATTTAAAAATACAATAAAAAAGGGATACTGGATAACATCTATAGATATCAAAATTACTTGATAATCTGGTTGTCTTTCATGTGTCCATTCGATAAACATATAGTAGGAACATTTGTAACCAATATAGATGTATCACAGCCGCTTACCACTGTGTTCACTTGGCTAATGCAATGGTCCGGTAGGTACTCTTCTGTACTCTCTCGGCCACTTAGTGTCAACAAGCAGAGAAACCAACCATTTACCTTAACTTTCCCCTTATTTGAAATTATAAACGGTGTCCCGGTACGTTCGAACATGGGCGTTTGGAACCGGTAATGATTGCGGATGAGGACATAGTTTCTTATCGTAGCGGAATATTGTCAGGATGTGAACTTCGTGGAGAAATGAAAAAAAAAAAAAAAAAAAGGAAATTTATTGTTGAAATATTGAAATTGAGTGGATATGGGATGTGTTGGGGTTGCCAGAGTGAAACGGGGCGGATCCGTTTCAACCCTTCGGATATAACAGTGTTATGAGTTTTGTAAGGGTGTTATGAGACTTTCACGGTGGCGGGGGAAAGCGTCAAAGGGAATAAACACGACTCCCTCCTCCGTTAATATCATCACCGTTCCCCATCTGCGTGTAGCACTTTGCTGCTCGACGAGCTATGTAAATACAGATTCTCTAATTAAACCTTCAAACCTTTCCGTTTCATAACCGCTCCCCCTGGGGGGGTCCCCCCTTTGAGGAGTTTTAAACTGATTAACGGCTCTTCTCATTGGTCGGGCCGAAGCAGTTAACGCGAATAAACATGGCGCCCTTGCACCCTATGCAAAAGAACGTATGGCTTGTGCATTCTTACTATGCTAAAGTCATAATGGGAAAGTAAAATTGTATTTTAAAAAATTGAACGCTGCTATTTGAAAATTTATCACACATCTTGGGGGGGGGGGGGGATAAAATTGCCTTACGCTCTCAATGCAATTAATTAAATTCTCACTCTTACCTGATCATGGTTAGATTACATTAGATTATTACCAGGGAAGGTATGAAAATTTCATACCAACTTTCATTTAATGAAAGTTGGTTTCTGAAGGACTTCCCACTCCTAGGCCTGTAGACCAGTAAGGTATAGCAATTTTAACTCTGGAAATAGCGCTGAACTAGTGTAAAATTTGAATAAGTTAAATTTTGGTGGGAAAAGGGCAATTCGATGAAGGAAAGACTCTGAGTACCTAGGTGTACTTTTTTCAAAAAACTTATTTTCAATTTTATATACCAAAGAGTTCTTTAGTATATAAAATTGAAAATAAGTTTTCAATACTTCAGTACCTTAAAGTACTGCTTAGAAAACAAATTTAGACTTGAATTTCAGTTTTAGCAGTAGTTCGATCAGCTTTAGCAAGACTTTCACATACACCATGAAGTGTGCAGTGTGCCCTATTTCCGGAAGCGCAACAGATTTCCGCCGTGTACATAGTGCTGCGTTAGTATCAATAATACAATTATTGTATTTTCGGTATTATCGAGAGTTGAGGTCAGGCCAATTTGTTGGATTAGAATGTAGTGCTACCAGTTTGGGTCATCCGATGGGTTTTGAGGTTCAGGGGAGCGGTCCTTGCACTAAATGACGGAAAGTACGCCGGATTTGCTCACTTGTGCGATATGGGAGTTGGAGAAAACTCCACGGTCTTCTACGGACCTACCTGGTGCCCTGCGGTGTCGACGACACCTTGCCCAGCGGGAGCTCCAGCAGGAAAAGATGGTAGAGATTCTGAATAAGAGCAGATGGTTGGATCTGTCGTGTTATGCCTTTTGTGCGAGGCGGTCCAGATAAGAGCCGTGATGGAGTTTAATTGGGGGGTTTTGTCGCGGATTCGTGAGTTGTTGTGTTTTTGTTTTTTTGTTTTAATAATAATTTAATTGGATTATTGAGATTGGGGTTGATATCAGAGGAGAGGTTTCAGTTCAACCCAGTTGACGGACGACACGTCCAAGCTTGGCTAGCCTATCATGATTTTTTTGTATTTCTGAAGAAATAATCTGTAGGTACAAACAAACTTTATTATTCTTGGTTGTAATGGCTTTGACCTGTTTATAACAATAAACATGTTTTCTATCTATATATTCATCAGATGATACATAGAAGAGATACATAAAATAGATTCTATTCTGTGTACAGCATTTTAACTACGAATCATCAGAATATTTCAAATAAGAATCCCGTGAGGTAAGTATCTTGAGCTATCTCGTTTTCGTCCGTTGACCTCAATTAGGTTCAATCGTTCCCAACCTCATGAAACTACTTGATTAGGGAAACAATTCATTCACTATCCTAAATCAGAGACTTACCAGTTTTTCTTTTGTACAATGTACAATGTACAATGTAATGATATTATCTGAGACTATTAAAATTGTCTAAAAATTTCTCATTTAAATTTTAAGAGTAATAACATCAAACGTATATTGTTGCCTATTGGGGGGGGGGGGGGGGGTTCTGTGACCTAAAACTATCGATAAAGTTATACATATGTTCTGCAAATCGAGGAAACTTGTAGGATAGAACAAAATCGTTATTATTTGGAAATGTATGGGCTTATGGGGGTCAAACTGAAGGTACAGAAAAAAAATCGCAAAAGTGGATGTTTTGAAAGATGGCTATTCATTTTATATTCTCTCATCTACCTAGCTATTGGGTGTTAGGGATCTGACATGTGATGCCCTGAACCAACTGATCACTTCACCTTCACTTACTCCAATCGACCTTCACTTTAGCATACATTCAAATGTTCGGCGTTGTTTTACCCCATCTTTCCCGTTTGGTTCAAACAGTCGGAACCGTTGCTCATCGAGTCTGGACATGTTTACAGCCCTCACCGTCTTCTTATGGTTGGCTCTGAACGACTTTTTTTTTCTCTTTGGATCGGCCTCCGTGTGAGGCACAACCCTTTTCCAGTTCGCCGCAATTAAAAATACGGCAATCCTCGCCGACAACCTTTAGGGAACAGCAAGTTGGCTTGGAACAGAAGGCCAAAGAATGCGCTTATTTCAAAGCGAGCGCCCTTCCACTCAACCATCTTCCCCCACTCTAATGGGACATTTTATTGCTGGTTTTCTATAATTTTCTATTTCACTGCCTTAAACTCCGCTCTTGGAGGGGGGAGTCCACGGGGCAAGTCCATGTAAGAACAGAACGAGGTTGTCCCATAGGCGAAAGCCATTCCAACTTGGCGAGATTTTTTTTCCCCCGCTCGTTCCTTAACTTCTATTTATGCCGTTTTAAATGGATTCCTACGGTAAGTCACGGGTTATTACGTCGTCTTGTGTACTCTAATGAATGCAATAGTTTCCTTTTTTTGCCACCCCGCAAGGCAAGCCGGGTATCATTTTTCGCCTTTCTCTCGCCATTTACAAACCTTCCCGGGAGGGCTCGTAACAGGTGATATATGGTTATGCTCGTACCATTATTATCTACGACTCTGCTCGGAATCCTTCCAGTTCAAGTCATAACCGTTGAGAAACAGTGACGCCTTATATGACTTAGGTAGTTGTCATGCCAATCAAGACTCGCTGTGCAGGCTGTAAAATGAACACGGCCATAACACCCCGTCGCTATTTGCGCATTTCATTGCCCCGAAGAGAATTCGGTCAAGTTTCATTCGCTTATATGGAGTGATTCGCTGCAGCTTATCCTAAGTGTATCTCCGGAGATTAACAAGCAATTATGAACTTGTTTTACCTAGACAGTCATTTGTACTCAACGAGCAGTCTAATTTATGTCACAATATGGCACGCTGACAGGACTCAAACAGGGGGGCTCTTGTTCGGAAGCAAACAATTTCTCGCCCCGCCTGGGTATCGAACCCACGTCGCACGCACAACAGCCCGCGAGGCTGTTGGAGACCTGAAGAGATCACCAGATTTTTAACTCGTCGGCATACACCGCCAGTTCAAAATTTAGCTTTGAAATTCGGGTTGAGAGGAGGAAGGCGAGAGTCTAAAGGCCATCCAGATAGGACAACAAAGGCGCCAATCGCACTCGATGAGCCTACCAGGCGTGAAATTTGACAGGGAACCCGAATCTGAAAAAATATAGGGACTAAAGAAAACGTAAAATTGAAAAATTGAGAAAAAAATGTTCCGAGTAAAAATTGAAAAAGAAAAGAAAAAATGAATTGTATGACCGTGAGAAATAGTTTAATTACACTAGACTAAATTAAATTAAACTCTTTCTCAAGGTCATATAGTTCAGTTTTAAATAAATAAATACTTTTAAAGAAATACATTTTATTCAGTTTTGAATAAATAAATGATGGAATTTTTTTTATAAAAAATATAAACTTTAGAATAATGAAATTTCACCGCTTACACGGAAAGAAAATCATGGCATGGATAATATCACACAATTTCATTATGCGTACGATTTTTTATTTATTTAATGTTAACTTTTCGTCATGTTCGGATTATTTAGTTTTCAAAATAGCAACGCTAATTTTTTTAAATTGATAAAAGTTGCTGTTGTGAAATTTCTTATTAGTAAATCACGACGTGCGTAGACCTCACGGATCGTGAGAAAGTTTGTTGCCAAGTTCGTAAAGGCTCAGGGGAAAATGAGACCCCATTAGGGTCACCTCGCAGGGGTCAACAACTTGTAGCGAGGAATGAGAGTTTATTAGGGCCAAGCCGAATGCAAAATTCCTTGATGAAAATTATCGTTGGCGTCAAAAATTTTACCAGACGGTCGTTAACTCATTTCAAGCGACTTGACTTTCTCCAGGCGTCTAATTTTGGATTTTGATTGCCGGATTCTGAAGAGATTAGGAAAAAGAAGGAAGTTGGGTATAACATCTGAAGATGTTTGCGGTGTGCCGAATACGACCGCAAAACAATCCTACGAGGTTCCTAACAAAACCAGGTTCACGTTACCGACCTATTGCATCTGTCATCTTCCGAGGACTAGGTATAGGTTTCAAGCATAACCTTTGTGTCTCCATAGACCCAGTGGCTTGACGAACGACAAATTGACAAAACTCCATTGTCGAGGGGGGAGAAAAAAATGTTTTTTTCGTTATAAAAAATTGAACAGGTTTCCGACTGGAGCCTTTTCTTTCGAAACCGGTGAACCATTGAAGGATCCACCCTCAGGGTTTACCGCTGGGAGGGAATATTGTACTTGGCAAAATATAAGGTTTTTACGCTCGACGAGAAACATCACAAATCTATTAGCCTGCAGTAACTTTACGTGCTCACGCCTCTGGAAACGGGCTTTCAGCCTCACTCCAAACCCCTTTGAAATTGGGAAAGACGTGTGGAGAAAAAATTTAAGGGCACGATTTTGAGATTTTTTACAGCTTCAAAATGACGGCGCACCAAAGGGCGTTACGGGTTGCTCCTTGAAAATCGGAAACTCACCCTCAACTTGTTTTTTACGTTTGGGGGTGTCATTTCTCAGGTGATTTTTCCGTTCCTTTTTCATTAGGCTCATAACTCAAGCGCGACCTCCCCTAAAGAAGCCCTTGTTCCCGACCCTTCGTTCCGATCAATTGACTCGCCGAAACAAAACGTTCCGATTGAATGAAACGACGCGTTGTCTCCGAGCTGGTTGGTTTTACGAGTCAAAATGGGAGAGAGAGAAAAAAAGGAAAATTTTCTGAGCGGTAATAGTTTCAACGGTTTCAATCGGATGGTGTCATTCAATGACAAATAGCTATCTACACCCTGATAAAAAAAAATACTGTTCAGCCGAAATCATAAATACCGAAGTTGACTCAAAAATTCCGGTCATCTCCCCTCAAGTAGATAATAATTTGATGAAATCGTTCAATCATTTCTTGGACAACTTTTATGGATATTTCCAACCCGTTCCGATCATTTCATCTCGGGGCATCGAGCGAATCCTTCATAGTGATTCACGCTTTCGTCATGGTCGTCGGTCTCTTTGTTCTGACTTCGCCGCGCCTTTTACGGTATTATGATATGATTTTTTCATTCGGCCTCCCGTGGGACCTCAGATCCCCTCAATGGGGTTGTGGCAGGTTAACTGAATGAGTTCGTGGCTTTTTACCATTTTTTGCCTCCTTCGATCGATCAGTTTTTATCGTATACTATCAATTTTCCCTTCGACTTTTCGACCTCTGGGGGGACTCAAAGGCTACCGTTTGGGGCTGTTTAGGGAGCCGTTTGGTACCGTGTCCGATGGATTCGTGTTACCGTCGTTTTGATGACGAGCCGGGTTACATGAAAGACAAGACACTTCGAAGCGCCAGCGAAAAAAAGGGATATTTTACAGAACGCTTCCGCCATACTCCTACTTGTTACGGATCGCACAAAAACGACCAGACGCCGTTCCTCCAAAGCCAACATTTGAGGGACGACCGAAGCGGAGAGTAAATTGTGTCAACCGCCTCGGCTACCAGAAGCCCCCAATTATAGTTTCATATCTTAAAAATAACTCGGGACATCGTAGTCTGTAAGGCTGTCGTTCCCAACTGCGTCTGGGATGTGAGAACCGTCACATTCGTGATGCGGCTTGGAAGTGCCGAATTTCAGCTCAACGGTTTTTAGGTAAAATATAAATCTGGTAACACTGATCACTTCAGCACCTCTTCAACATGTAGTTCAAGTTATTACATGGCGTTTTTGTTTTTTTTTTGTTTTGTTTTTTGTGTGTGTGAAAAGTTCCATTGAACTATAATAATAGGTATAACAATATAATTACTATAATACAATACATTAATACGTTATATTATAATGTATAGTTCGTTCAATGAAACGTTTTCAAGTTGAAATAATAGGGAAGAAAAGAATCTATTCCTCCCCAACTATCTAATACCTTGTAATTTTCCTTATCAGCCATTTTCAACAAGTAATGGAGACACCCACATCTAATACCTAAATAATGATTTTATATTTCATAATTTAATTTTAAAATAATGAATTTTAAATTAATAAATTAAAATCTTTACAAAAGTTTTAAACGATTTTGAAGTAATTTTTTAAATAATATATTTAAATTTTATTTAAATAATTACTTCAAAATCTTTTCAAAATTTTTAAACTTAGATGTTAATTTTAAAATTTAATTGTTATTGTAATTTTTGGTTTATTATTCTTGGAATAATACACCTATGTTTTCGCGACGGGGGTCGACGACTCCGATCGGGCTCAAAATTTGACATTATCCGTTCCAAGAGGTCTACATTCTAAATCCAAAATGTCCGTCCGCCGTACGCCGTCCGCCGTCCAGGCCGTTTTGGGCAGTAGGAATTTTTTTAAAAATCTGAAATTTCGGCAAAATACTTGGTTTACCATCTAGTTGTGCCCGCAAGGTTTTCAGTCCGATCGCCCAAACCCGTGGGGCGCTATGGGGCTATAATGGGGCTACGGGAGGGTTTTTTTTGAAGGCTTTTAGCTATGGAATCGAGTTAGGTGTCGTTTTCGAAGTATTTTTGGACGTAGAATCCATTTTTGGGGGTCCCGGAACGATCCGATTTCACTGGGGCGATCTTTAGGGCATTCGTGGGGCTAAAAATGGGATTTTTGAAGGATTCCAGGATGTTAAATATTTTTCGAGTAAAAAATACAGAATTTTTGAAAAAACACATTTTTGAACAAAAAAGATGAAAATCCAAAAAAAAAAAATTTTTAATTTCTTCATTGACAGAATTAAATTTCTGCACAAGTAACGTATATCAAAGAATAATAAACCCTTGTGTAAAATTTGCAGCGTTTTTTATTTTGTTTAGGTTTCCCTTCTTTCAGGTGTTTTATTAATCATTTGGGAACGTGGGTAAGCAATTAACTATTTTTGAAAAATTTAATTATTTTTAATTTTTCAAAAATAGTTAACTACCTAACTTACCAATTTTCCCTTCCCTGTGGCGCCCTATTTTATCATTTATTTATTTAAATTATTTCATAATTTTATCAAAAGTAAAAGTAACTTTTCCGCATTTTCTACACTATTTGCCTTGTAACTGCTTTAAAAATTATCCCATTTTTGTTGTCAATCTAATTGACTAAAACACGGTTTGTTTTTCAGCAATGTGAGCGCACAAGCAAAATGTCTTCCTCGGAAGGCTCTCAGGGTTTTTCTCCCCCTTTTTTAGTCCGAGCTATCGATTGACCAGGCGCTCCACATTCCAACATGTCGTTTATTTGTTGTCTCGTGGGAGAGAGAGAAAAATATCCCTATGATGGAAAAGCAACACCTGTTATCTGGAGGATTTATGCCGTTTTTACTCCGGCTGAGTGGAAGACGGTTCGATATCCTCCTGAGGTCACTTTCTTCCCTGGTGATTCCTTGATTCGTGTGGGATGAAGTTGAAAGCAATGGACGAGAAGTGACTTGCCGTGGTTCTCGATCAAGTCCCCGCAACGGGAATCCGTCCATGTGAACGAAGTCTCTTCCGAGGGGATATTTTCTTCCCCCTTCCGGACGTGAGCGGACTTCCCAAGGAACGCTAACGGGAGAAACAGAAGGGAAACCTTCCCCGAAGCTCATCCGGACACCTCAAAGGTGCGTCACGGCCTGGACCACCTTGAACGACCTCTAACTGGATTTTTTTTTTCTCTCCTCTGCCCGATTTCTATAAGTGGAAGACGCAAACCTGTTACAAGTGACAAGAAATAATAATTCGTCGAGATACCAATCAATCCATGAATTCAAAAGAAAGAGGAAAAAAATTGCAGCTCCTTGATGGTTTTCCGTCTCGTTCAGCCCCACTAATTGGGATTATATCACAAATCCACCTTATAAATTGAGATGAATATTTTGAAGGGCGGCCTTTTAATTGCCATTAACCATTTAATTGCCATTAAAGTCGATGTTGGCCCTGGAAGAATTTACATTTTCGTAAATGGATTTCAACATGGTGGACGAACTGGGATGTAGAATGAAAAAGTTCGCGAACAGATCACATGACCAATAATTGGTCTGCATTTACAATAATTGGGCCTGTGATCTGTATTCTAACATTAAGTTTTTCTTTCTACATCCCCAATTATTGAGCCGCCAGCTGAAAAAAGCTCGAAGGCCTTTTTAATGTTTTTTGCAGATTTCACCGAAAGTATGCTCACAAAATTTCAGAACGATATCTCGAAAACTCAACGATAAATCGATGTTATAACGATGAGAGATATTATGAATGTTTCTTGCTCCTTGAACACATTCACTACAGCTAGCTTCTTATCAATGAGGTCAACAAATGGACCCTAGTTCCAAAAATACTTCGAAAATGATGCCTCACTCGACCCCATAACCAAAAACCTTCAAAACGCCCTCCAAAACGCCCTCCCTTTTCGCCCCATGGGGCGTTTATGCATAAACACCTAAATGAAAGTTTGCATTAATACCATCAGAAAATACATTTAAAAAAATTAAAATGTTAATCAAATAAAAACTTTGAAGGGCGATATCTCAAAAGCAAATCTTTCAGATGAGCAGTGTGGTGTTTGCCGACGGTGCAGAGGTCTAATCCAATGCGGTGGTTAGGGTGAGAAATGACTCCTCTGCTGATTAGTCATTTCTCACGCTAACCACCTCATTTCAGATGAGCCTTTTTTCCAGCAGTCGCCTCAATTGTCATTTTTCTGTTGCAACTAATAAATTAAAAATCATGTTTTCACACACCGTAATGTAACGACTATCGCGAAAATCGAGGCATCTTGTCGACGAAAGACACCTGCGACAGAGCTTGCACTCGTCGTTTTTGCGACAAGCGTTGCGAACACGCCACTCCGAACTGGTTATTTTAGAATCTCGGACGAAACTCATCGTGCCTTCGTTTATACATACACGACGACACTTCGTAACAAAAAAAGGGACGATGTCGATGGAACGGCATCGTCAACCACCATGCGTGGAGCGTTGATTTTGTTGTATAGGTATGATTTCTTCGATTTCTTGGTTATTTTTGCTCCAACTCTTTTGAACTCTTTTCGATATTTTTTCCAGGTTGCTTTTGACACTTTGAATGTGATTATTATTTTTTTTTTCTTCTTTTTCTTTTTTTTTTCATTAGTCAAAGGCTTACGCATACTACCTACCACTCCGAACTGGTTATCGTAGAATCTCCGACGAAGCAAGTACAAGATGATTTCAATGGACAAGTATAGGTACCTAATGCTTACGTACCAACTGCCGGTTGTTATGACGCCATGACGGCTTACGCTGAGTTTTCGAACAGAAAACCCAGCGGCAAAACATGGTACGGCACGCGGTACGTAATCGGCGGCGAGTGAGGGGCGCGCAGACACGAATCAATTATTATTGATTGATGAGTGGGAATCGTCTAATAAAACGACAACTCTCCAACATTTGCGAAAATGTTCTCGTATACATGAGCAGATTTGAGAAAAAAGCTTTGATTCGCTTTCTATTTCAGTAATTGTTGAGGCTAGAAGTACGATAGGTATGAAAATAACTTCGACTGGTATAATACCAGTAATAATTACACGCGTGTAAATGCAGTAAATTCCTAGGCGCTTCTTGAGAATGAATCGTTGCACGCGAAGTGTATGCGTTAAGTATTCTCGTTCCTAGCGATTTCAGCATGTCTGAATAAGCCACGTTCTGCTAATTTGACTAGTTCTCTGTGTTAATCGCTCTGTGTAAAACCTCGGTACGTCTTGTTCGTATTCAATGACGCGAGAATTCGTCTATATTGCACATCGGTATTCGCATCGATTGTGTTAAAAGGATACAGACATTAAAAGGATTACCGTTTTCCCCAGATCGATCTTCGAAGAGATTCCCGCTCAACCCTACATACGATTCATCTCGTACATTGGCCTAATATAAAATATAAAATATAAAAGGTGCTCTGCATTGGCAATATGTGAGCTTAACCGCTCAAACATGAACAAACTTACTTGCGAGAGTAATGTGACGTTAAATTTAGATATTTGAAAAAATAAAATATTTGGGCTCATCCACAGAATGCACAGAATGCACAGAATGCAAAACAGGCTAGAGTGGATGTTTTCGTGACCCTTTGTTGTAACCCACATCCTCAAAGACATTAAATTCTCATTTGCTACCCCGCAAGAATGGGAAGAGAAATATGAGAAGTCCTTTAGGCGTACAAGGCAGGATTATAACAGATGAACGCGCTTAACCTCACATTTCTCAAGTAACCTCTCCCCGTCTTGCCTATCGAGAAAACTTCTAGAGAAATAGAAACGAGGCAGAGAGCGTTGCCACCTAACAATTTTGACTGATGGCCCGGCAATTAGCCGTGTAGGCCATCATTCATATTTGTGGCTTCGGGCCAAAAAGGGGGAAGGTTTGTGAGTGGGCTACACCTGACGACTTATCAAAATAAACTCATGCACGGATGAACTGTTTTGCTTCGGAAATGACAACCGTCTCGACAACCTTCCGAACTTGAGTTTTGTTACTGGCCTCGTTAGCCTTAACAGATCCCGCACGTACAGGTATTTGGCCGGCTAATGACGAGCGACAAATCCCGATTCGGAAGGAGAAATAAGGATCTTTTAGACGCTTATGGAAAAAAATTGACGTGTGCCCGTTTATACGTGAGACTATGACCCCAACGGAACTTGCCATCTGGTGTTTTTATTTCTCGAAATGATAAAAATCTATCAGAACAACCTACCATAAGTTTCAAGGTGGAATTTGAGTTCACCAAACAACCTTCAAATTGATTGAACTTGGAGCGAACTAAAGAGAAGCTTTAAAAGCCGGAGGGTGGAAACTCACTGGTGGTCTAATAATAATCAAGCTATGATATATCATTCCAAAATTAGGACATGAGGAGTGCCCCATATAACATTACTCAGGCGGCTATGCGACTCAAAAAACCTCGTCTGCCAAGATCTACGTCGCTTTGGTGTCATAATTATTCTCGGAGCCCGGATAGCGATCCCCCTTCTGATTTTCTTAGGGGAGTTTTCCCACAAAAATTTATGTTCGTCCAGTAAATTGTCACCGTCTGGGGAATAAATCTGGGAAGGTGTTATTGCAATCAACGAGATCCTTAGCCTTTGTCCGTCATTTATCACGGTCTTGTCATCTTGTGGGTGTAATTACTCATAAGTGGCCGGTACTAAAGAGAGGGGAGCGGAAAACTATGTTTAGCTCCTTTGAATGACAAGGGAGGGCACGGGATGAAAAATTGCGTCAAGTCAACATTTTGGTGGTGTAGAATTTAAAGCTAAGAAACCTTCTGCGCAAACTTGGCTCGGATTTTGTTCCGATTGATACAGAAATTAAACTTGTCTTGATCCAGCTTGATTTTGCCCCAGGTACACGCCGACTGCGAGCCAAGAGTGACTCAAGCTGTCAAATCTTTTTTCAGAAGGAATTCCAGTCCCGTGTTCGAAAAGGCTTCCCGAACGCCGGATTTGGCCGGCGAATTTACTAGAGCCCCCTTTTGAAAACAACCGCTTAACTCGCGAATGACTAATTATTTTCGGTTTACCGAGAAAAGGGAAGGAAAATAATTCCCGACCCTCGGAAACCGATGTTCCACGTCGACGGTGATATAAGGGCGTTCGTCTTGTTGCGTGCATTTTATATCTTCGGCGGGATTTTTTTTTTTAACGTTAGACCTTCCGGAGTTTAGCGATATTCTGACTAGTGAGCCTGAGATGTAAATCACAGGTGAATTTACTTGTTGCCTTTTTCTTCTGAAGAATTTGATATGTTGTGAAAGATTCTCTCCAGTTTCTGGCTGGTATCTATAGATGCTATAGCAGCTCACTCTTTACTTAGTAGGCAGTGTACATCATCTGTTTTGAGCAACAACAAAAAGCTGCAAAATTGATTAAAGTTCAGTTTAATAATCTCAATAATCATATAAAGTGAATGGACAGACGACTCCTTGGCCAAAACACTTCTAAAGCCTCTGTATTATGCAGAAGAAGTATAAGGTTTTTGAAATTTATAGGCTACGTAAATTTAAAAAATTGAAAATTGAAACATGTTTTTATGGCTGGGGGCGATGTAAAAGTTTGAGTGGCCGGATTGTTTTTCTAGGCCAAACCACCAAGCAAAGGATTTCCAAAAACGTCGATGAAAACCACTGAAAAGTGGATATGAAAATGCAGTAAATTCATTTCCACGCTTCAACGTTTCAACTTGAAGTGGAGAAATTATAATAATAACGTGATGGCCACAACGGAAAAACAATCAACAGTTTTATATGGTTTTCCAAAGAAAGCGTCTTCTTACAAAACCGATTTCTGCTCCCCCTCCTATATGAGTGTCTTCTCCCCCCTAAACCGGTTTCCACTCCACCTATACGAGTGTCTTCTCCCTCAAAACCGGTTTCTGCTTCCCCGATACGAGTGTCTTCTCCCTCAAAACTGGTTTCTGCTAACTACGAGAACGGGAAATCTTTATCGGGCCAACTTACCACAAAAGAGCTAAAAATCATCGTCGAAGCTGGATTGCAACTTATCAACCAATTGCTTGAGCCCTTATTTTCAGCGCGTATTTATTTATTTTTTATAAATTCTATTTATACTCTTTTACAAATTCTATTTACATGTATGTTCTCACAATTTTCGAACAATCTTCTTCCTGTGCGGTAGATGAATGTATTCCGGCGTGCGAGCGGAATTGGAAAGAGTCGGTCAACGATATCCGTGCTCGCCCGAGGGCCGATACAACTTGGAACGTTCTCAATTAGATGGATCAATTTGGGCCCCGTGCTAAATAAGAGAAATCGTCTTGCAGCTTGAGAATGACCAATAAATAAATTGCCTTCGTATAAATGCTCCCGCATTTGCCCGTCGTGGGTGGGCACCGCCCCGCTTTCCATTCGCATGAACTGCATTCTAAAATTAAACGCCGTATGCCCCATTTGGTAGGTGGTTCATGGGATATGCTTTTCATTTTAATGAAATTTCTATCTTTAGATAATGCATTGGTGTTTGAAAATCGTCGCGAGAAAAGTGGGAAAAAAATCGGAAAACATCTCGAGAAATCATGCCATGCTAATGCGAATTTCTGAAAAATCCCGTGTTCCGGACGACGAAAGACCATTTTTCACAACCGATCGCTATCTCGGTCGAAACAAGATGACTGCCACCAATCGATTATTTTTTTACTTTTTAACGATCGGTCTTCGGCTATAAGTTTGAAACAAAAATCCTGCTCGTTCGCGAAAAAAAAAACAAAAAAAAAACAACCAGTTACCGACACCCACTCGAAGCCGTGTTCTGTATGGTCAATGAATCGAACCCCTTCCCCAAGGAATGATTTGTGGTCGAGTGTCAGGACCCAAGACAAACCATGTAATTGGCGGCATAAATACCGACGTCGCTCGATAGATAATGAAAACAGGCTAATCAGTAGGGGGGGGGATTGAGGCGATTGCCAAACTATTGTTTTCCGATAGGGGTTTGTATTTTTAAACTCTGACGCGGCCATACGTTACCTGTCGTGGTAAGGAGGGAGATGGGACATTTGCCACGCAATCTTGATTAATAACTTGTAAAATTTTTGGTGAGCCGCCAAAGAGTTTTGGACGTCCTAAACCGTCAGTGCAAAGAGTTCCTATAGCGTAAAAAGGTTCCCCCTACTGTCGTCATTTTTTAAATTTTTTTAAAATTAATATTCTTGGAATAATGTATTCGCGGCGGGGTCGAAAAATCTGATCGGTTTCTAAGTGCACTTGTGTCGGTTTCTAATGACACATGTCATTATAAGTTTCGAAATGAGTAGATTCCAAAAATGAAATGTCCGTCCGCCTACGGGAGGGCTTTTTGACTGACAGTTTTCGGCTTTGGGGTAGAGCCAGGTGTCGTTTTCGAAGTATTTCTGGACGTGGAATCCATTTTTTTGGGGTCCCAGAACGATCTGATTTCACCATGGGGATCTGTGGGGGTCCAAATATTGAAGGATGCCATGGCATCCTGCAGGAAGTCGATTTAGGTGTCGTTTTCCGAGATATTTTACACAATGTCTATGCAATCCATCCCAAACGATATAGAGGAATTTAGTTTTTAAGTTATTATTTTTAAAATAATTATTTACCAATAAAAATTACTTTTTCGCGATGGAGGTCGACGACTCCGATCGGCCTCAAACTTTGACATTATCCGTTTCAAGAGGTCTTGATTCCAAAACCGAAATGTCCGTCCGCCGTATACGCCGTTTATTGATATAGATTTAATTTTTGCATGATTATTAAAAAACATTAATGAACTCTTGTGTAAAATTGGCAGCGTTTTTTTCCAAATCCTTCAACGGAAAATCGAACAAGTGGTAGTAACTTTACATTCGTAGTTTTATAGCAGATGCTTGAAGAAGACTTTTTATGTGTACAGAGGTTATGGAGATTGGTGAGTTTGATTAAACGGCTTAGGCAATAAGAGAGAAAATGCTATAGCGAAAAAAACCTTTGAAACGATTTTTTTGTTTTCGTGAAGATAAAAGTTTAGGGGCCGTTTTGTTGGGATCGGGTGTACATCTCTGTTGATGTTATGATAGAAGATAGCGAAGGCCAAAAGTAGGGTCAGCTTTTGTTACATGCCCCCGCACAACCCATGCAAATCTTAGGGTTTTAACCCTCGGAATATAGTACAGCCTGCATCCACTCCGAGTCCCCCCCAGCGAGGATATAATACTGGGATGAAGGCGTTGGGAGTCGTAAAACCGTGATTTGACGATAGATGTAAATCCAGGCGGTGGAGGGGAGATTCAAGGACTTCCCCGGCTGGGGACCCCTGTATGATCCTCTTGAGCCCGAGCATCACTGTGTTATGTTATCCATATTACAGGACCTTTCCTTTCCGATACGGGAAAGCCATTTTTCCGTGACTTGTATCCCCCTCACAAAAAAAGGGGGAGATCACAAAGAAAGTTATATTTGGAAGCCAAAGAATACACTCGCTGATGAAATGAGTCCTGCCGCAAATCGACAAAGTGACGACTGTCACGATTTACAAAAGCAAAAAAAAAAAAAAAAAAAACGGCGTCACACTATTTGAACTTTTCACCGGCGCTGATTTCAACAGACCGAATTATGCCCAATGAATAATTCGGTAGGTACCTTCAACAACGTGTTTATTTTGGATATTCCATCTATTATAAGTATCCTAAAACGTTCCCGTCGCTATCCATTTGTATTTTTTCCTGCTCCCCGATGTTTTTTACCAACCCCTATATGTTATTGTCACCCCCTAGTGATCAACGTATCGACATGTGCGCCACCGGCAGATGAGTTGGTCCTTTTCACATGTGTCATTCCGTTCAAATTTGTGAGGGTTTTTTTTTTTTCATAGTGCGTATTATTTCTGTTTTCCCCCTTCTTCAAACACTTTTACGAGCTGGACACGCGACTGTTTACGTGTTTACGCATTAAGGGAAAATGGAATCATTCGTGTGGAAATCTACTCAAAAAGGATACAAATTAGGTAGGGTGTTTTTTTTACCTACCTAGCGCGTTTTTTTGTTTTGTTTTTTAAAAATATTTTTTGTTTTAATCAAACGTGGATGGTGTACAAAGGACTTTCTGAGGTCAGCCATTTTGATCGGCCTCAAAATTTGTCCTTGAGCTGATTCCAAGAATGGAATTTCTTAACGGGGAGTTCAATAGTGTGTCGTGTTGTTGGTCAATTACTTGGTTCCGTAAGGATTTTACCCCGATCGCCCCTACCCGCGGGGTTCTGTGGAGCTAAATAGGTGCAACAGGAGGGGGTTTCTTGACGGATTTAGTCTGAGGGGTTAAACGAGTTGTCGTTTTCGACGTATTTTTTAACATAGAATTCATTCACGGGGGTCACAGACCTCTATGGCTATACTTTGGAGATCTGTGGGGGTTCCATTGGCTATACAGGAGGGTTTTTTTAAAGACTTCGGCCTGAAGAATGAATGAGGTGAGATGTTCGAAGTAATTTTGAACGTAGCATTTTCGGGGGTCCCTTATGTGATTAACTCTATGAAGATTACTACACATTTTTCAAATTTTTTTTACTTCTTTGTTCTTTTTTTTAAATAGGTAATATTCATCATTGATATAACAAGAAAAAAAATTATTGTATTATTTTGTTTTATTTACTTTTTATATACCTATATATTTTTTATTTTTTATTATTCTTGAAATAATACACCTAAGTAATCGCGACGGGGGTCGAAAATTCAGATCGGCCTCAAAATTTGACATTATACGAAATGTCCGTCCGCCGTCCGCGCCGTTTTGTGCAGTACGAATTTTTTTTTTAAATCTGAAATTTTGACAAAATAGTCGGTTTCCATCTAGTTGGGCCCGTAAGGTTTTCAGCCATAATCCCGTGGGGCGTTATGGGGCTGAAATTGGGCTACGGGAGGGTTTTTTTTTAAGGTCTTCGGGTATGGGGTCGAGTTAAGTGTCGTAGACGTGGCTATTTTCGGACGTAGAATCCATTAAATGGATACATTTTATGGGGTTCCCAGAACGACCCAATTTCACTCTGGGAATCTGTCGGGCTTTCATGGAGCTACAATTGGGGTTATTGAAGGATCCGCGGAGTTCAAATATTGACACAGAATTAATTTTCGCACAAGAACCTATATCCAAGAATAATAAACCCTTGGGTAAAATTTGCAGCGTTTTTCAATTTTTTTTTTCTTTTTTGTAACATGAGATGTGCGTTTTTTCATCCTCCACTTACCTCTAAAAAATAGCGTAGATGGCAAACGTCGTAATTAATTTAAAGAAATTATATAATGTAATTTTAATTGGATCGACTGTATGAGCTCATTAGAGCAGTCAGCAGGCCCCACCACTTCGGGAAGCTCCACGACAGTAGAAGGTGATCGGTCAGGTTTTTATTTCATTTTTTATTGCAATTTCTTTGCATAAAATTTGCAGCGTTTTTTCAACCCCCACTTGCCATTAAAAATAGCTTGTATGGCAAACGTCGTAATTAATTTAAAGAAAATTATATAATGTAATTTTTTTGGATCGGACTGTATGAGCTCATTTGAGCTTTTAGTAGCCCCCCCCCCCCCCATTTCGGGAAACGCCACGACAGGAGAAGAAGGTGATCGGGCAGGTGAAGACTTGGACCGGACTGGCGGTTATTACACTTTTAAAAGGGTTCATGGTGTTTATTACTGGAACAGATGTTCTACGCTTTTCGACCGTCACTCTACCCCCTCCTCCTCTAACAGCCCCAAATAGTAAACAAATTTGTCAATTTATTCCCCAGCGCCACCAAGAAGGGCTTCGGAAGAGGAGTTTCTGCCCCCCCCCCCCCTCCCCCATCACTAAAATAACACTAGAAGTGTTCTCCTCTCCTCCTGGGCGTTTTTGCCGTGAATTGATGAATGGAAAATTCTAAATAGATCTCCCCAAAGGCCCTAAGGCCTTCCAGGGACGGAGGGGCGAGCTGTGCGTGTGTATAAAACCCAGTAAATCAAGCAATGTCCATTGAGAGGGTTCCCTCTTGAGTTATTTCTGGGTTTTGAGAGAAGACAGCAAACATTTGTGCTTCTTCGACGCCACGTCTTCATTCCCTAACGGCCCTTAAGCCCTTCGTAGTTGATAACAAATTATAAATTGCCAAAAATGTATATAAACATTCGTAAAATGTTAAAATGCGCCTCATCTTCATGCCCATCTAATGGCTCACGATTTGAACTCTGAATAACCGCAGGCCATGGGAGGTATCTTGAAAAGCTGAACAATTCATCATCAAAGCGTCTGTATTGCTCATAATGATCCCCCAAGGGCTAATTTGATAATCGTCAACTTGATGGAGTTGTTCCAAAAATGGTCCAATAATTTCACCATTTACGACTGATGAGCACATTGCAGGGTTCACTCTGAAGATTTTATAATGGAAGCGGCTTGACGCATTGGGGTCATTGAGGTAATGAAATATTCTTTGTAGCGATGTTCTCATGGAATTTATTGTGGGTAGTAAACGAACACGTCTTGAGACTTGAAAACGGGGGATAATCACGTTGGGGAGTGGCATAAAAACATAGAAAAGATATAAAAGGGGAGAAGAGAATATTTCTATATCTCGAGATAGGTATCACCTTGTGGGAGCTTGTTAAAACATTAACGTCCGTACAGGGGGAGTAGTTAATAAAATTAATGTCGGCGTATGACGGGAAGAAATAGAAGGGTCCCTGAGTGGTCAGGTGGAGTGAGAAAAAGGGGGAGAAAAATACTTCTACGGCAAATATAAAATTAATGGGCCTTTTATTACGAAGTGACTATGAAGCATCGGCCGAAGGGATTGCTAGTAAGGGCAGAAAGAGCTCCCCGGGGACTCTTTTTCGGGAGAACCAACCCTCCGAGTAAGACCTTATGACTGACGCGAAATTATCTTTGGGAAAAGTTCAGCCACGTCAGTAAATCTCTTGTTGATCAATTTTCTATCCCTCGGAGGGGTCGCGTGCAACAGTTTGAGGTATTGTTATTGCAAATCCAACTTGCTATTTCACGCTTCGGAAGAGCTCTACTTGATCATCGTAGTCTAGCTGGTCAAATTATGCGAGGACCAACATGGAAACGTCTGGAGACACTCACATGGGGATTACGTGTCGCGAGTGACCCGAACCACAATAAAGTTGGCTCCGCTTCAACCAAACCCATTGTTATATTTAGTACCTTACGACGAAAAAGAAAGCCGAGCGACGCTCAACACAGTCTAACGAACTTCCCGTTTCCTCAAAATCTTCGAAGTACTATGACATTTACAACGTTGCCTCCCAAAAAGGTGAAATTTGACTTTGTGGAGTTTTCTAAGTCCTAAAACAGCATTTGGAGTAACACGGCCTTCTAAACAGAAGATCTTACAGCCCTAATGTATTTAGCCCCCTGCCAAGCCGGTGTCCTACTTTGAAAAGGAGGGAGGGTTTTTTCTTTTTAATTCAAAATCCCTCTCTTAAGACCCCATTCAACTTTTGCTTCCCCCTTCAAAGATCGGCGTGTAAACATCTCTTGAGGGGTGAGGTCCCGCCTCCTTAGCCTCGTAAAACGTATTACCTGGTCCCATTTTTGACTGTTTTACGGAACTTTTGGTTCTATCCTGACTTCATGTGGGGCAGCGGCGAAATAACGGTCGTTCGAAGAATTAACCGAATTTGCTAAAACGATTGTGCTCCAGAGGGAGTATAAACACCAGCGGGCGTAGCCAGCCAACCCCCGCTCGCTACGCCCTGGTGGGCCGTAACGCTCTCTTCAAGTTTTCAATGTGAAATGTTGTGAAAGTGAAAGGATTCATTAAATGGTTTAAGATTTTACCCCTTTCGGAGCGCAGACACCCCACATGGAGCAACTTTTTGGTGTTTTTTTTTCGGTGGTCGCAGATTTTTCTATCAGGCCAATTGGACCAAAAAAAAAAAGGTGCCTCCAATAAAATAGCGTAAAGCTGAAAATAATAATCATTGTAAAATCATTTTAATTCAATCTGGGCATCCAAAAATTTGGGATACTCATGTTTAATATGAGTATACTCATATTATAGGTAATAGGTAATATGAGTTTGGGTCGGTTCTGAGTGGAGCTTAACTTATGGGAGCCGAAAATCCGCGATATTTCGCACATTTTTCAGTTTTCGGCTTCAAACACAAAATCGTTTCATTCAACGGAAAACGTCACTACATGCCAAATTAAGGAGCATCAAGTTTCTTTTTGAATGACTCCAAGAACGTCAAATTCGGCCGAGGAATTTAGGCACAATCGTCAATTTTTTCCAACTTTGGAAAAGTCCGTCTTTGAAAGTCTTTGAAAAAAACTGTCCAAAAAACGACAGCGATCAGAAAAAGGCTGCTCTAATAAAAATAAAAAATGCCATAAGATGAAGGTTGTAGGACATACAATTTATCGTAAGAGGAGCACTTAACATTTGAAATTTGCTCACTCCTACGCATAGATAGGTACACATCAAACCCCAAACGTTGTCGTAACACTGAATTTTCGCTAAGAGGCTCTTTTTGAAATAATGTTATTAAATTACATTATTTAGAGATAATGTAAGATGGAATCTTGCATTATCTCTATTTGATGGCGGTGGAATGCGCAAGCACGAAAATCAGATCTGTACAAGCTGTTCAATCCAGTCAGTGACGTAATCATTGTGATGACGCTGCCTTTGTTGTAACCATATTGTGGTGGGTTCCAATTGCACCAATTTGGGTGGCCTTAATCATCGAAGAGTATAATATACTTATATAGTTCATATTATGAACTATGTCAAAATGCTTTTGATGGGTACCCAGAGGATGGTATGGAAAAAAGTATCAAATCAGCCGAACGGACCCGAAGAGCCCGTGCCATACCATCAGCGTCAGTTTCGTTTGGTGAGGCTACTCATAGCTATGACGGTAAGAACGATTCTTTTCAAGTGAACAAAGCAAAAAACGCCTGATATCAATGCTAGCAGGAAAGTTGAGAGTAGAAGGTTTCTAGGTCCAGCAGGCCACTGTCTCATTTTCCTGGGCTATGAAACAGATTTTTTTTTCTTTTTTTTTTTTGTAATCAAATTTGTATGAAACCTTTGACAACTTTTGGAGCTCAGATACCCCACAAGGAGCATTTTCTGGTGGTTTCAGGTATTTCTCGTCATCTAATCGCCGAAACTATTATGCTTAGGTATTATTTTTCTCCAAGTTCTTCCAAATTAGTTGAATTCGTTTGTAACTCTTTTACCCGGTGTGGGGTGGCGTCCTGTTCCGGTTGGCATACCTACTCCATGAATCATCGTACTTATGCCACTGATGCAGACAGTCTGCTTTGATTTGGTCTGTTTCCGGCCGCTTTCCCCGGTTGTGCCCTAGTTGGTTCACGGGGCCATTATGATGTGCTAAAGGGGGTAGTCATCTCCGTTTTGTACTCTAATAGATCTCCTTATCCTAACTTTGCCAATCCAAATCCATGCCCAATCTTGTACCAAGTCGCTTTCACATCACGTTTGATGGCCGATAGTCACTGGCGGACAGAAAACGCGCTTGTTCGTAATTTTTTTTTTTTTTGTACTTTGAATCCTTTCAGTGTCTAGCAGTCCATCGTGTACAGCGGCCCACCGCCGGCAGGAACGTTTTGCAGCTCCGGAGGCAGCTGTTTGTGAGGAACTTCCGAAAATGAGTAAATCCCGTCGTGGCAGCCTTTTATGAAATGCTCCCCGGAAATTTTCGGGTTGGCAATGTCTTGTATGCCTTCGTACGCTGGTTTGGGGTAGTTCGGGCACATTCTGGAAATGGAAATTGATTTTGTCAATGCACGATCATCTTGGCTTACAAGCGCTCCAGAGAAACTTACAGTAGCGGATCTTCGTCCACCCACTCCTTCTTGACTTTGGTGAACGGCGGGCAGTCCGGCCACGGCTCGGCCAAACACCACGGTCGTCCTTTGCATTGAGTTCGCCTGCAGTCGTCCTGAAGGCCGTTTCTCTTGCTGCACTCGCAGGTCGGGTAGAGGATGCCTCCAATCAGCTCACGGCTAGGCACTCGATCCAAGTCGTTGGGGTTACCATGGCTTACCTGGTTGATCAATGTGTTAGGATCCTAAGCACACCTAGCAATTCGTCAAACCACCAAACCTCAACTCACTTCTCCGAATTTGTAGGGCCCTTTGGTGTTGTTTAGTGTTTTTGAAGTGTCCCACTCGTCACAAGTTGGCCTGGAAAAGAATTAAGCCCAAAGCATCACCGTTGTTGAAGATTGTTTTTCGATTTTCCGCACTTACAAAGTTTCCATCTTCTTCAGGAGTCTCTTCATCTCAGCAAACACCTTCTTCCGTTTGGTTGTCTCCCGATGACATCCTGCCTCATTATGATGGCACGGCAGGACCCCAGAAAAGTGGTTGATATCATCCGAAATACACGGCCCTATTATGCGTTTTGGACAAGTCATTGTGTTTTTGGTGAAATAGAAATCTCTGTGTGATGTTTTTTTTGGGAATGTGCAAAACTGAATTGGGGTGAGATTGAGTGAGTTGCGCGGTATCAGGTGATGGGTTTGAATTCGTTTGAAACGTGTGGAGTGGTGTTTTGTCAAAGGTGCTTCTCCAAGAAAATTTCATGAGATCCTCTCAGGTCGATGATTCTTGATCTTGAAAATCTGATCCTCGATGCTCAAAATTCAGTTCTTGGGGAAGGAAAGTCCGATTCTTGGTGCTGAAACTCCAGATCTTGGGGCCGAAAGTACGATTCTTGGCAGGCTGATAATCTGAATGTTGACCTTGAACGTCCGATCCTTGATGCTGAAAATCCATTTCTTGGGAGCTTAAAATCCTTTTCTGGGGGGAGGGGAGCTAATAATCCGACTCTTGATGCTGAAAATCCAGGTCTTGGGGAATGAAAATCCTTATTGAAATGGTGTTTTGTCAAAGGTGCTTCTCCAAGTAAAATTTCATAAGGTGCCCTCAAGGTGTCTCCAGGTCCGGACAGGTGTATTGTTCATTTGGTATTTATTTCGCGTCCCGTCAACTCAGCCCACCTGCGCGGATCAAAGGCACAGATGGGAATTTCGCCACCTTGTTTCATCTCGCCACCGTGACATGATTGGACAACGAAGGGAAATTTCCGGAGAGGAGTGGCAAGGGGCAAGTCGGGTTTGGGACCAGAGCCAAAACCCACGGTACCCGCCCCATTCATCACACAAAATATGATTTGTCCCGCCTCATTCAGTTTTACAAGATGAAGCCAAATCCTCTTCATCATACAAACAACGCTTATTAGAAAAGAAATATGACTCGTGAGGGCTAATAAGCCCGACCAGATGCTCCCTCTGGGCTGTCTTCTGTCACTTTGCATTCAAAACAACTCAAGCCCTTTTAAATCCGACGCTTTTACAGACTCTATTCATCATAGCTCCCTGGTGTAAATTACCCGCGACGTACGAGTATCATTTTTCAACATTACAAACTGTTAAACTGTTCCTAAATCTGATTCCTTTTCACAATCCCAATTTAGCCAATCGGCTCTTTTTCGGGACACTTTACAAGTTTAACTGACCATGTGAAGGTCTTAAATTACATGCACGAAAAGTGCACTGGGAATTATGTAGTTTAATCTAATTGTACCACGAGAAGTCATGAGCGACCCTGCGGTGCTTTACCTCGTCACACGAACTTCTTCCTCTTTTCAAAAAGCCTGTAATTTATGCCAAGAAGAGGAAAAAAAAAAACGCCTGGGAAAAATAATATATATACTTAGCGACTCTATGTGAACCCTCCCCGGTCTAATTGCTATCGTTCTTTCATTTGAAGTGGGTTTCAGGGTGAGTTCGAAATCTTGTCTCAAAAATATAATCACCGTCTATCCGACTTCCCCACTCTGTTCGTCTTGACGAATAATTATAACCGGGGAGATCAGCTTCGAAACGCCGAAGAGGGGCTCGGGGGTTTAGTTCAGGTTTTTGAAAAAAAAAAGGAAAAAAAGACGAAAAGAAAAAAAATCGGGATTCCATTATGGGTTGTTAAGATGGGGAGAACGAAGCCTTTTCTTGAAGTCCGTTTTGGTGGAAAGGAGTAATTTATATGTTTCAACTTGTTACGAGAAATTATAATTCGTGCGAGAATTTCTTCGGGTATGATAGTTCGGAACGGCGTTCTTCTTTCTCGACCAATTAATTCGAAACAAAAAACACGTTCAGGTGATCGTACTCTTAACAACTGCTTCACGTTTTTTTGTGCAGTTTTCCTGAGATGAGAAAACGTTGAAAAATGACCAGAAATTTTCCGATACGGTAAGGGTTTCGAGCTAACACAACAGAGGGGGTTAATGGCTTTCAACCCCGGTAGATGCTTATTAATATTGTGAATGGGGGGATGTGAAACCTTACAAGGGTGCTCGGGATGGCCATAATTTGCCGCCCCATTACCTACCCTATGCTCTTAGAAGACCCTTGTAGATGTTGAAACGGTGGATGCGACTGGGTGGAAACGTAGATGAGAAATTTTGTTAAATTTTTTCAGTCGTTGGTTTGCTTATTTATTTGTCATTTTTTTAGAAAAATAATGAATAGTATCGGCTAAAAATCCGATTCTTGGTGGGGGGGGGGGGGGGGGAGGTCAAAATCTGTACCTTCCTATTGAAAATCCAGATTCTTCATGCTGAAAATTCAGTTCATTGGGGGTGAAAATACTATTCTTAGCGGGCTGATTACCTGATTCCTAATGCTCAGTATCCGATCCTTGATGCTAAAAATCCCATTTTCGGGAGGCTGAAAATCCGGTTCTTGAGGACTGGAATTCCGATTCTCGGGAAGTTGAGAATCGATAAACACATTTTGAGATCTTTCAAATTATTGGAACTTTGGTAGGTTATTCAGAGAATTAATACAGAAAAATACACCAAAATTGGCAATTTACAAATGAAATATGATTTTGGGAAGTGGTTGATTATTTTGGAGCTGTCGATTTCTTCTTTTCATTGGCCATTAAATGGCCAAGTCAAATTTTGACTTGTGGACGCACGAAACTTTTCATCTTCGGTTGTATTTGATGAGAAAGCGTTACTATTTACAAATTCCACATTCTGCCATTTTCATTGGAGATGAAATGCTGCCCTGAAAGTGGCTCTTAGGTAAAACTAGAGAGGTGAAGACCCCCTTGTTTATAAAGGATATTTTGCGGTTTAGTTGGTGGTCAGGTGTTCATAGATGGACACAGATATGTGTGTAGGTCATTCAGAGTCCTATCAAAATCAACGTGCAAAGGCGGGAGGTTCAATTTTGGTATGTTATTCTTGAAATAGTTGGGGGGTCGAAAATTATAGATGGGCCACAAAATTTGTCCTTGTAACATAAGGATGATTGTGTGTTCCTTTTATGTTTCATGATGGGAAATTTCCAAGAATGAAATGTCCGTCTGCCTGCGGGCTACCTTTGCGGGATACGTTTGCGCCAGTGAGATTATGAAACGACTACGTTTGTGCCGAAACAGATTGTCTGTTGTAGTTCCATTTGCGCCAGTCCTAGAACGACCAGGGGTCTAGCCTAGGGGTAACCCCTGCTGGCTAAAGCCAGCCAAACCCCGACCTCTCCCACCTGGCCTCAGACCCCTTCTACTCGATCTTCTATAATGAATAGTTTTTTTCCGGAGGAAATTCGATCCCCGTGGGGGGGGGGGGGGGGGAGGAGAATGAGGGGGAGGACTGATCTCGCACCTTTCCCTCCCCCCCCCACTCCGCGGACTAGTCGCTTTAATTTTTTCAGGGATGACGAAAACTTGTGAAACACTCACAATGCTTCGGACGACTAATAATTTATAATTTACAATTTTTCTAAATACCAAAGTACAAGTTTTGATGATCTTTTTCTCTTTTTTTTAAGTTTTATATTTATGAAAAATTTGTTTAGGGTAAGTGTCCCAAATTCCGCCTACCCTAACTGTTTTTCCTTGTAGAAGCTTTGTTTTCAGGTAAACCCGTCCAAAAAAATGATGAATATTACCAGTGGGGTCCTGTCATTGATTCCTGAAGCCCACATTGCTGTTGGAAAATCCTGCTAGAAGTGATTCTAGATAAAGTGAGAAAACCCAAAATCGTGATTCCCAAAAAAGTGTTCCCAATTTCGCCCACCAGGTGTTCCTAAAACCGCCTGGTAGGCGGAATTAGGAACAGGCGATAGACTAGGGTTGTGAAGAGCTAAAACTTGGGTTGAAACTGAATATAATTCAAATGAAATTATTTTTCCATAGGTACTCGTATTAATATAAACATACTTCCAAATAAAGTTAGTAGGTATAGGTATGCTCGAAGCGTCCCCATTTCCTGGCGTTGTACAGCCTCTACCGCCTGCTTCAAGTCTTCATCTTCAAAAGAAGCTCGACGAAGCGTCTTGTCTTTCTTTTCAGACATCTGTAAATTATAATAGAAGTGTTAAGAAACAATTTCCAGCATGTTCCTATTTCCACTTAGTAGGCAAAATTAGGATTTGTTTTGTAGGCGAAATTAGGAACAGTGATCACTCCTCACACATCACATGATAAATCCAACTAGGTACGGTTATTTTCAAAGTTTAATACACCTGTGGAATCTCCATATCACAAGCTTCAACGTGGTTCAAGAGAAAAAATTAAAAAACAAAACTTACCAGGTGTTTCAGTTGGATAAAGTTGAGAGAGAAGTTCGATCGGCGATCATATGGAAACAATAATGTGATTCACACATTTCTGAGCAACAACAACACTTCGAATCCTAGCGCCCCTACTTAGGCAATCCATGAACTTGATGTTACTGCCTCAAACTTGTAGAAAGCGTTGTTAGCCTCTTCAAAACACGAGTAGGCGGAATTAGGAGCCTAGGCGACATTTGGTGCACTTACCCTACTGATTTATGTGCTTTTTTTCTTGAATCTCAACATTATGGCAAAAACTCTATTCTCCATCTAGTTCCTGCAAGGATTTCAGCCCAATCGCTCGAACCCGTGGGACTTCAAAATATTAACGGCTATTATATCGTGTAGGGTGTCGTTTTATAAGTATTTTTGAACGTAGAACCCATTTTTGGGGCTCTCAGAACCACCCGATTTTACCGTGGGGATCTATCATGTGCATTACAAATGGAACTTCTGAAGGATACCAGAAGGTCGAATATTCATATCATTAATGTGGTGTCGTTTTCCGAGTCGTTTTGGACCTATAGGTACCTATGGATTCTATAGAATCCATTTTTTGGTTCCCACTTCTATCCAAACACTACAAAAATACAGATTTTTTGTTTAATTTATTTATTTATTTATTTTTTTTAAATAATTTATCATACTGACAGAGTTTATTTTTGGATAATTTATACCTAAGAATTATAAAACCTTAAAACATAAAAGATAGAGGGTATTTCCAGTCTATTCTACTCAGATCTCCGTCCAAAACGCCCCACGTCTATGTCTGTAAACTCACCCTCCTTCGGCCAAGATCTCCCTTACGTTCTTTTTTTCACACCGGGATGATCTGAGTGCACCCCGTTAAGTTGGCAGCCTCAGGGGGAACCTAATTACCTCATGGATTACGTTACGTACACGTGTCACGCAGAGTACAATTTTGAAATATTCGACATCAAAAATGCCCAATCAAACGGTGAAAGGTTTTAGATTGACAGCATGAAAATTGTTTCACCTGGGTTCTGACTCAACTTTGGGCTGCTGAAAGGTTGATGCCCTTTGGCGCCATTAAGTGAGCTCGTGAAAGGCGTTCGGTATTTCTTCCGTGAGAAAATCATCATCTGATTTCCTAATTTGCAATAGAATATCAATAAACACGTTGAAACTAGAGAAAGTTATGACGCCAAGTTGACTATTTCTGTTGGGAAAATTAATGTGCGATTTCTCTTCATCGTCATCCCAGAGTTAATGATGATTAGAGGTAATTAGTTTTCTTGATGAAGAAATCAGTGCGATTTACCAGGTTCGCATCGTGACGTGACGTTTGTCAAAAAATAAAATACTCGCTGGGAGGTAAATTCGGACGTGCCTTTGGACAAAATGACACGCCTGACGTGAGTTATTTTCCATTATACGATGTTGGATTCGTCGGTTGGCGAGCTAGTAATTTTGTCACCAGGGGGGGGGAGGAGCTCCTGTCATCACTAGCTGATAAACCTCCCGTGCTAACTCATTCAAATGGCGATAAACCCGTCAAAAACCCCGTGTGCGTTCAGAAGGCGAATCGTGCCCTCGGGGCAAGATAGGGAGAGAACGGGCTCCCGTTTAAACAGTTAAAAACGTCCTACGGGGATATTATTAGCATAATGCACTGCTGCCATTCAAGAAGCCCCAGAGTAAAACCCGAGATCCCCGACCCACGCCGTTTGAATCGAGTTCGCTCTGTGATAACGATTCTTATGTCATTGTTTTACCAACGGCATTAAGCAATTCAGATGTTTTCTATGAAGAACGAGGAACGTTTGTGCTCGCTAATGATCTCCACTGAAACCCTTCTGTTGTTGCAATTAGCCGTGTCAACCGTGTGAAGTTACAGCACGAGTTACGTCAACATTACCAAATGACGTAAAATTATTGCCAACTCGACACCGAACTAGCAAATTTGTTAAATTCGATGAATTCATCCAGCTGCCATGAATGAAATAATCGCCTTCGCGTCCAGAAAAAAACCTTTTACGGCACACTATTTTCACCGTCGTTCATCTCGAGCTAAATCGATTTTATCGCCGAAGACTGACACAGAGTGTAAACCCATTAGCGTTTGGAAAAATACTTCATAAAACCGAATACCACCAACAATAGACCGATGATTTACTGCTCGCACGTGCGATTATGAAGGGAAAAAAATACGAAATGAGGGTTCGCGGAAACTTTTAATAGAATCCGAACATCTTGTGCGCAGATGCTGGTGCATTGTTGAAGAAGAAAACAAAATCCGGAGTTATTGTTTGACGGAGCTGAAAATAAGTGAGTCGATAGAGAATGATTTATTAGGTGATCCTGTCAGAAATCAAGGCGGGTTTTATCTTCTGTAGGAAAAAGAAGTGATTTGGTGTAGAACAATTTTTTTTATTGGGTTGAATTCTCATGTTGGCTGTACTGAAAGAATTTTTCTGTTGCAGGTAAGCGAAGTCTTTGTTCGTCGTACAGAAGGTAATCTTAAAATAATCCCTTCACGGCCGAACGGCTCTGAACGAAAATGGGGACCCTTCCCGTTAAAATCCCTTCTGTTATCGTGTCACTCGGGTCAAAACACGGTGTTTTCGGTATTTCCATAATGCAGTTGGTGAAAAGCCCAGGTCCTCACAATGGGTCACTGTGGACGGTTAATGGACCTTTTCTTCACACCCGCCTTGTGAACTTCGCAGCCGTTTTGATAGTAATTTTCGCTATGTGGCACCCCGTGAGTTGTATTACCCACCTACATAATACAGCCGGTTCGCCGCGTCTTAGTGCTCTGTTTACGTCTTAATTACTTCCCCGGAAAGAGATGTTAATCTTGAAAAACCCCTCCTTGGAAATGTTAATAACCTTAACGGGAAGGCTTAACTTGAAAGCACACAGATTAATATTCATTGCGAGCAAGAAATGCCCCGTGAAGATAAATTATAGCCTGGTTCCCCTTCCACGTTTTTATTCACACCTAATTGAAAGTGTGAACGTGGAGTTTTAAAAGGTTGAGGCTAATTATGAAACGTTTTGTCAACAGGTGCTATCTGAATGTGCATCGGTTTTTTTAGTTTTGTGGAACTTATTCTTTATTCATCGCCCATATACACAAGTGAATTCCTTATAAATAATGTTCCGCGTCAGCTCCCGCCAAAGATAACTGTCCTTAACCTTCCGAAATGAGGAGCAGAGTGGTCAACGAGAAAGTGATGACAGAGGGGGAAATCGGCTGGGCAGTGAATGAGGAACGAAGTCGGCTGAGTGGTGAATGAGGGCCAATGTCAGCAAGGTGGTGACTGAGGGGGCGGAATCAGCAGATCGGTGAATCAGGGGTGAATTCATCCGAGTAGTGAATCGGGGGGCAAGTTCAGCATAGTGGTCATTCAGGGGTAAAATTTAATTCAGCAGAGTCGTGAATCAGGAGCAAATTCTGCAGAGTGGTGAATCAGCAGCCAATTCAACAGAGTGGTCAATCAGGGGGAAATTCAGCAGATTGGTGAATCTGGGGCAAATTCAGCAGAGTGGTGAATCAGCAACAAATTCAACAGAGTGGTCAATCAAGGGTAAATTCAGCAGAGTCGTGAATCAGGGGCGAATTCATCAGAGCCGTAAAAAAATGGAAATTTTTCATGAGATCGGAACCTGTGGGCAATACCTTGGGGGAAACCCAGTACGGAAGCCTTCTGGCTTATTGTACTCTCGTTTTTTGACTCTATTTGCCTCCTGAGTAGTCGAGGTCCAATTCCTAATTACCTAATAATATTAGGAGATATTAAAATTCCTAATTACATAATAAATCATTGTAATTCCTAATTACATAATAATATTAAGACGTATATTATACGTCTTATCACTGCGTCTTCTAGGGAGGTAGTGAGGAGGGGAGGGGTGGACACAATACCACCGCCGCCCCTTCCAGCAGAGCCGTGAATCAGGGGCGAATTCAGCTGAGTCGTGAATAGGGGGCGAATTCAGAACTGAGTTGAGTGATGGGCGGAAGCAGCTGAATGGAGAATGAGGGACTGAAATCAGCAGAGTGCGAAATCAGCCTAGTAGTTAATGAAGAACGAAATCAGTAGTGAGAGTGAAATCAGCAGAGTAGTGAATGAGGAGTGAAATCAGCAAAGCGGAATTTCGTTAGAAAAATTTGCGTTGTTGCCAGACACATCAGATTGATCTGTATGACGTCTGGATACATCTTTAACAGTTCCAGACCGAATGCTTAATACAGAAACAAAAATTACGCATAAAATGAACTATCATCTGATAGTTCATTTTATGCATAATTTTTCGCTCATTTCAAACATCGAAAAAAGGTGTATACAATGATGTCTGAAATGAGCGAAAGTTTTGCGAAGGAAATGAGTGGGTAGATTGACTAGTTATTGTCTGTATCGAGGCCCTTCTGGGTTCTGTCATAACCCGCATCCCAACCAGTCAACATGCTCAGTTTAACTGTCTATGCAGTATACAAACACACGTCGCCTTTAGACAAGCATCGCCTTCCCAACTTTGTACACATAAGTCTCTTTTTATATCTGACCAATAATTAAAACCAAACGTGCGACGGAGAAGGCTTCCCTCCCTCGCTGGAAACTCATAAACATTTTCGAAACTTCTCCAAACTGACAAACGATCGAGCCGACAAGGGTAACATAACCCAGTTATTTCTTCTTTACGTAAAAAAAACGGGGAAGATGAGGAGCGAAAAAAAACGACGGGCGACCTTTGATTTTTCCACGACCATTTGATCCTTTTAAAATAATAAAGGTGCCAGGTGGTTGATGCGTTATAAACAAAAATCCTTCGATGTAGCCGAGAATGCTCTCTTTTGAAGATGAAAGAGCGACGGAAATAAATTAGTGAAAAAGAAGCGAAATATTTGAGCTTTTAAAAAGCTTTTAGTTCTCCTAATCCTTTTGGCCAAGTTTTTTATTAGATGAATGACTTTCATTGGTGACTGCTGATATATAAATATTTTATGAAAAACAATACTTTGTAGTGTGAAAAAAATGTTCTACTAAAATTACACGTTAAAAAGGACGAACTTGTTGAATTTATCTAATTAAAGTTTCTAATTTAAGAGAGCAGAAGAAAGAGCAGTAGGTTTTACTGATAATATTGTTTACTTCTTATTCCTTTAAGGAAAATTAATTTTGCACCAGGTGGGAGCTACGGGAGTTAATCAAGACATTAGAAAATTAACTCTGGACGAAGCCATTTAGAAGTGGGGGGGGGGGGGGGGTCCGGGGTATCCCTAAAACGGGGAAAAGCCCTCTTTAGGGCTACGAAGGGGGGTGTGGAGGGTGAGATTTTATTAATAAAACAGCCTAAAAGTGTATTGGCGTTCGGTTTGGGATCAAGCCCTTTGGAGTGGGGGGAACCTTTCAGGGTAATGACTCGGAAAGCTTCGAAATGTTTGAAAGGCACCAGGCGAAGGGGGAGGTTTGGTCATAATTCTCTAATAAACGATCCGACGCCACTCCACTCTGATCAGCTGACCCCCTTCACAATCTCACCTTTACAACATCTAATCAACCTTCTTCGAGACCCTTCCCGGTATTATAGATTTATGAAATGATAAAGGGAGGCTAAGATGATATCGTGTTGGTTCATTCGAGGCCTAAAACCTGGCTCAACCCCTCGAAAATCCCCTTCCCTCTACTGACCGTTATTAGCCAAAATACGATGTTTCTCAACATTGTCATGTGATTTCATATGAGCTCTGCAACAGGTTTTATAATATTCAAATTCAAAATGGTTTTCCGTTGGCTTCAACATTATTTTTTAAAATTAAAAAACAAATAGGTACAAATTAAAATAGAATTTAAAAAATTATTTAAACACAAATACAATTTTAAAAGTTATTTAAAAAATAAATAGAACTTAAAAATTATTTATGCATAAATAACATTTAAAAAACAATTTTTTAAAGACATAGAAACATTAAATTGAATAAATTAACTACAAGTGAAATACACTGCCAAGGAGATGGCACAGCAGCTTCCTCGTTACAATCAAAGTGACACCATTATAAAATAGAAAACAAGAAAATTACGTTCGCGCATGCGCAGGGAGTACCACTGATGCAATCGCGATGAAACTGATAAAGTTATGCCAGTTTCAAGAATTTCACGTTAGCGCATGCGCAGAGCGTACCGCTGATTCTATTGTGATGAAATTCGTATACAATTCTCAAGGAGCCTTATCCGCATAATCCCTCAAAATCTGAGCTAAATTCATTCAAAATTGTGGATATTATGGCTACACAACTACTGTAACAAGGAAATGCGGACAGACCGAAAGACCCACAGACCCACAGACCGACGGACCGATAGACACGGAACCAAATTTGTTCAGTAGGCTATGAAACGCAAAATGCGAGTGGAAATTTTGAATTCGGACAACAAAAATTTTTTGGCTCCCGAAAGTAAATACACTGCCAAGGCAATGGCACATGAGCTTCCTCGTACCAAGTTCAAAATGAACGTAACAACTGTAACAAGAAAATTACGTTCGCGCATGCGCAGGGAGTACCACTGATTCAATCGTGATGAAACTGATAGGGAACCATCCAGGGCTATACCCACACAATTCCTGAAAATTTGATTGAAATCCGATCAAAATTGTAGGAGTTATGGCTGTGGCAAGGAAATTACGTTCGCGCATGCGCTGAGCGTACCGCTGATTCAATCGTGATGAAACTGACAGGGTACCATCTAGAGCTATACGCACACAATTCCTGAAAATTTGATTTAAATCCGATCAAAATTGAGAAAGTTATGCCTGTTTCAAGAATTTCACGTTGGCGCATGCGCAGAGCGTACCGCTGATTCAATTGTGATGAAATTCGTATGGGACCTCAAGGAGCCTGATCCGCATAATCCCTCAAAATTTGAGCAAAATTCATTCAAAATTGTGGAAATTATGGCTGTAACAAGGAAATGCGGACATACCGACAGACCGACAGACCCACAGACCCACAGACCGACAGACACGGAATCAAATTTGTTCAGTAGGCTGTGAAACGCAAAATGCGAGTGGAAATTTTGAATTCGGACAACAAAAATTTTTTTCTCCCGAAAGTGAACACAAGCCTTCCGCTGCTTCGCATACTCCGAAGCAAAATTAACATTAGGCGAACAGTTTAGGGCAAAATACGATATTTACGAATACTCGTAAAAATTTTACCTTATTTAATAAGGAAAAAAGAACTGGGTTTTTTACTTCATAAATTATTTTTTATAAAAATATTTCCAATTTTCAGGATGAAATGAACTTGATAATATTATGTTAAACATATCCTTCCTTATTTTAGGGCGAATTGCTTAGGGGGCGGAATGGTATTTTACCGTATAGGGCGAAAAATCCCCAACACAAATAAAAGATTAAATTCAATGTAAAGACGCTGAAAATTTTACACAGAGGTTTATTATTCTTTGATATTGAGTATTTGCGCAAAAATTAATTCCGTGTCATTGAGAAAATGTTAAAAAAATAAAATAAAATAAAAACTACGATGTTTGGGCAGGTGTCAGACCTCAAAAAATGGATTATGCGTCCAGAATTACTCGGAAAATATTTGACCTCCTGGGATTCTTCAAAAATCCCATTTTTAGCCCATGAGATCCTCACGGTGAAATTGGATCGTTGTGGGAACCCTCCCGGGAAGACCTCCCGTAGCCCCATTTTAGCTCCATAGAGCCCCACGGATTTGGGCGTTCGTTCTAAAAACCTTGCGGGCACAACTAGGTTGTAAACCAAGTATTTTGTCTAATTTTCAGACTAAAAAATAAATAAAAAATCCTACTGCCGTACGGCGGTCGGCGGGAGTACATTTCGTTTTTGGAATGTAGACATCTTGAGACGGATAATGTCAAATTTTGAGGCCAATCTGAACTTCGACCTCCGTCGCGATTACATAGGTGTATTATTCCAAAAATTATAAACCAAAAAAATGAATAAAAATTGAATTAAAAATAAAATAAAAACTATTTGTATAAAATGGATACCTGTAAAATATTAGGATAGACTAGGGACCCTCAAAAATTACTTCTCAAACCAACACCTCATTCGACCTCACGTCCAAAGTCATTCAAAAATATCATTTGCAGCCCCATTGAAGCCCCGTAAATCCCCTCGGTGAAGTCGGATGGTTCTGAGACCCCCATTAGGTAATGTCAAGCTGCTAGCGCGAAATAAGTTCCACAAAAAGCTCCTTGCATTTTGGTGCATCTTTTAGCGCAACCCTTTGTGTCAATGATTGAATGGAACTGTACGTGTTACAACAGCGACATTTGTACGTAGTAGCTATTCACAGTCTGCATAACACTACGCTCGTCCTACTGGAAGGTCCCTAATGGTCTCGTAGTTTGATAGTTACATTCTGATATCCCAGAAATAATTCAACAGGTCCGATCGGTCCACGGTCCATTCGGGCACTCCTGATTTGTCCTACTGACTTATTCACGGACGGATCGACCTTTCCCACTGGGCCCATTTTGTTCTATAGAACAAGGTTCATATATGAACCTGACGAAACGCCCTGACAGTCCCCAGCCCCTATTATGCCGCTAACAATAATGATTTTCCAAACTTTCACGGGCCCCCACATTTTCACGCTGTTTGCACGCATGATCAATTCAAAGCCGGTACGGTTCTGGTCGTGACCCGAAGTCGGCTACACGTGTTGCTCAACGTTGGCGAAATTTTGAGTGAGTGAGACGATGGCAATGAACATCAAGGAATCAAAAAATAATTTCAGGACATTTTTTCTTCGCCAGAACATTTTGGTATTTTTCTCAATCAGTATCACCGCATCCAAAGGTGCAGTTTCGGGTCTTTCGATCCTCTTCAACTGTTATTAACGTTCATTCAAAGTCCCTCGGGGTATCACTTACCTGTGATTGTCCTCACAATGACATAAAGGTACTCTTGTTGAAGGGCACTCTTCTGCAAACCTATTATGACGGGATGTGGATTATGGATAACCGCGTCCTCTCGAGTGTCAGCATGTCGGAGGGATTCAAAGGCGGCAATGTTTGAGGTTCGGGTGTTTGGGATGTTACTCTTGGGCGCACTTGTTCATTGTAAGTATCTTTTCACCGTTTGGAGAGCTCTGGTGACAAAAGACTCATGTTCCCGAGGCGGCACGACAGCTACAAAGAAACCAGAAAATTCTTCAAATTTCCTCATGCATACACCTCGAAAACCGCGTATGGAAACCCCCAAAAAAACCAAGTCAAGAATGGATAAATCGGATGCATCCGGTCGACAAATACCTGAAAATCACAACCCTCAGAATCTTCCGTTTCAATCTTCACCAATTTTTCAACTGATAAACCAAACTTGTCATGCCCTCCCAAACCCTCCTTGTGGTCCAGCTCAATTAAAGAAACGTTTCTCACCCCTCCGACCTCCTTCGGGATTATTTATTGAGGCGCCACTGCCACACTGATGTTGATACGGGATATGGACGGAACCCTCCCTCAGGTAGTAGCTTTTGTGACAGTTTTTCGGACGAGTTTTTCTCTCCCCCAACTTTTGTCGCAGAGTTACGACTTGTCGTTTCGTTTAGATGGAAACAGAATTTCCGCTTTTAAGGCGCCCACTTGAATTTTTTTTCCTCCTCGACCGAGGGACGTTAATTTGTAATTTTCATCCTCTTCCGTTGGCTTAAGGTGATGGAAGAGAAGTTTGGACGGATAAAAAAAAGTTACACTGAACAAACTTTTATCATAATCCCTCGGATTTTAAATTATGTACGCGAATGTTCTGCAATTTAACCAAATCTGAAGATAGCTATAACAGTTTACTGCAATTGGCAATTTTCTTGAAATTTCTATTTCCAATATTTCATCATATAAACACGCTCAACGAGATCCCCGACGTAAACACCGCCCCAGCATCATCGAGCAAATGGAATGTGAAATTTTTCGGGCCTCAATATCCCTTATCTGGCTCCTCCCTTTATGGCAATGAGTCCTGATGCATTCAATCTCATGAATCAAATTTAGGGTTGTTCGAGAGAGGAATCAACATAGGAGTAATTTTGGACGTAGAATCGATGGGGGTTCCACCTTTTCGAGCTCACTTAGATAGAAAGGTTCGTTGCACCATCACGCCGCATGTGACATAAAGTTGAAATTGGCGGGGGAAGGTTTTTTAAGGGAGTTGCTTATTTGAGGGAGCAGCCGCTTATTTGAGGAGACAGAAACCGGTTTTGAGGGAGCAGTCGCTTATTTGTGGAATCAGAAACTATTTTAAGGGAGCAATTGCTAATTAAATTAGCAAATTTTGAGGATGCAAAAGCTGGTTTTGAAGGAGCAGGCCCTTATTTGTGGAAGCAGAACCCGGTTTTGAGGGATCATATTTTGAGTATCTACGTACAACAATCATGACGAAATATGACATTTTTTACGTATCGAGCTCAGCCTTGGTCGTTCGCTAATTCACGTCTCTAACCCTCTCAGTGGAGCATTTATCAGACTCAACCCCGTTGAATGCAGTTGGCTAATGAAAGCACAAAATTGAGAGCGGATCGGAGCCTCCGATTCGGAGGGTTATGGAGATTGAAAATTGCCACCCCCTCTATAATACTTTTCGTGGGGTTTGACACCCTATCAATGATTCACGAGAGGGATCAAAGTGCATCGGGCGCATATGGTGCATCCAGCGTTTCCCATTATCTGTTTCATTTTCATTTTCCCTGCTGAAAGACAAAACTGGTTTCTATGTGACAAGTTTTTCTCTAAAATATTGTCAAAAATGGTCTTGCGCGTTGTTCATCCGAATTTAATTTTTTACGCGTATCATCTAAATTTTCATCAACTGGCTTATCGAGTGTTAATGGAGGTGACGTTAGGTCATAATTCCGCTTCAACAAAATGGGCCCCCGTCGAGCCTGTAATGTGGAAGTGTCGCGCGATGTGAAGCGGGAAGGACGTGATGTATCGGCCACCAGGTGCCACTTTGAGCATCTCAGATAGCGTTTTAGATTCCCGACTGCAATTTGTCACGAGACCATGACAACCCCCTTCAGGCCAAACGCGGGAGACCTCCTTCACTCAAAACAATGGCTCACTATTCCCTTCCTGGATGTTTTTTTTTTTTTTTTTTTTTTTCAATTATTTTCAATTCTATTTTTCGACTCTAACTTTTTTTTTACGTTTCTTTGGAGTTTTGCCCCGCAGGCATATTCCCCGAGCTTGTAATCACGTTTTAAAAACAAACTCCCTCCCCTTAAAAGGGCTCCTCCACTCTCAAACAGACCTTGAAGATTAGTTCGAAATGATGTGACAAATCTTGTTTTCGGACGGTTAACGCCAAGCGATTTAATTAGAAAGAGATGGCTACGATATGGAGCTATTCTCCATTGTTCACCGCCGCCGGGTCTCATCATAATTATTCAACCTTCTCAAATAACATGAGCTTTAATTAGCGTTCAAATTTATTGCCATTAGGAAAAGTTCAAATCCACTCAACGTTAGTGATTTAATGAATAATGCATTAAACCTACATTACCTATTTTTACTTCAAGATTCAAAGTTTAACGCAACACAATCGTTTACTTGTAGATATATTTTTTCAAGATTCAGCACATCTCACTCAGGTAATGCAAATGCAAATGATTTTACGTGCTCGGGTCTCACCATTTAATTTAGCGCTAACGGGAAGACGGTTTCGGTTTTAATAGGCAATTAAAAGGCAGGCAACTTCAAGTTGGAAATTAGTTCAGCCCTTGATTGCTAATTTCGTTTGTACAGAACTGAAACGAAAAGTCACCAAGGAAGCCGGATTATTTCCCCGGAGGCCACTCCGATTTCCGATTGATGTTTTTTCGTTGGATAATCGCGTTAGCCCGATCGCCATGGTCTGACGCGGAAATGCAGGAAAATCGCATTAATCGATAGAGCCGTGGGAAATTTCCAGTGCAGATTTCCCAGATGGGGAAAGAAAATAGTGAGAATTTATCCGCATTATCTCTCGGTGAAATTCACAACGGCCAACGGAATCGTGTGGCGTACTTTACCACATACCGAGGCGGGACATACTGAAAACAATGGGAACGGATTTTTTTCTTCTTTATTCCCGGTTTAATTGGAAACAAAACCCCGAGAGATAATCCGGGCGAGAAAAATGCCGTAGAATGGGAAGACGGCGGTGGGCCCTCCGTGCAGTAAACCAAAACAATTTGTCGCCCGAGACACACATACTGGAACTCCACACGACGAACAAAACCGGGTTCATTCTGTTCGGGCAACAATAGGGGACGTCCTGGGCCGTGACTCTGGGCACACACGATCTTCGTCCACGAGGATGCCGTCCGGATGCCGTTCTCAACGGGGGCGAGGTTATTCATTTACGAAACGGAAGCCTGCGGTAGCAAAATCCTGTCTGAATTACTCGGTAAGATCTGTCCCTCAGTATACCAGTATACCAGTTTGTGATCATCTTCGGCCAAAATCTGAGGCCTTATGACACATCTGAGACCTCCATAAGCGGATACGACGTCCAAAGTTACCTCGACACCTCATTCGACCTCCCGACCAAAATATTTCAAAGCCCCATTAAATGGGGCAAATTTTGTATCCCCATAGATCCCCGCAGTGCAATTAGATGAGACCCCTATGAATGGATTCTACACCCTTACATTTTCCAAAAACGGTCACTTTGACCAGCAGAGGAGTCGTCACTCTCCCTTGTCTCCCACAATAACTCATAACTTTAGACTTTTCAATAAATTTGTGAAGGATCGTTTTAAATTAATTGATTGGAATAATTTAAATTAACTTTTAAAAACCTAATTTAATGGAAAAAAGAAAAAAATCTATCGTGAGGATTGATTTCTAGTTGTTCAGCCCACCAACTATGTACTCAGTGAGCATACACTTGACTATGGAAAGCAGAAAGTGGTTTCGAGGGAGCAGTCGCTTGTTTGTAGACGCAGAAACCGGTTTTGAGGGGTCAGTCGCTTGTTTGAGGGAGCAGAAACCGGTTCTGATGCAGCAGTCGCTTATTTGAGGAAACAAAAACAGGTTTTGAGGGAGCAGTCGGTTGTTTGTAGAAGCACAAACCAGTTTTCAGGGAGCGGTCGCTTGTTTGAGGAAGCACTAACTGGTTTTGAGGGAGCAGTTGCTTGTTTTACGAATCAGAAACCGGTTTTTAGGAATCAGCCGCTAATTTGAGCAAGCAGAAACCAGTTTTAAGGGAGCGGTCGCATGTTGAGGAACCCGAAACCAATTTGGCGGGAGTGAACCCCATTAGTCAGTGTGCAGACCGGTTCGATTGATTTGAAATCCTGCATTGTAAAAAATTCATCCGTTTAATATCATGTATTGTATGTATGTTTGTATTGTTATAATGGAAGCCTTATTCATTCAGTTATTTTGCACACTATCCATTTCTAAATTGTATTTTGCCTCAAAGAATGGTAGGTATCTGAGACCCCTATAAATGGATTCCAAGTCCCAAATAACTCTGAAAACGACACCTAATTCAACCTACATTGTGAGACCGTACGAAACTTTCAACTTCCATCGCGAATTTAAAAAGAATACATATTCTATTCTACAATAAACGGAAATCGTTCATATATGGAGCTGAATAAATAATACGACAAAATAACTCCCTCTCTTTTATTTATCCTCTCAATTCCCTTGACTGGGAAATGAATAGGGTGCATCAATTTCGACGATTTTTTTTTTTCATCTCTGACAGAGTTGTATCTCCCAAAGCCCTTTTTTTTTTCAATACAACGTGGATGTATGGATGACGGAAGTTCGAAATGAATTCATATTGCCGAGTTGGGCGGTCGGTTTTTTTTCCGCGCCCATTTAAATGTAAATAAACCGGTTTTACCGTATACACCCGACGGTTCAGAAATATTGATATCCAATCGGAGATGTGCAGCAGTGGATGAATGGATTTCGGGGTACCGTATGTATTATTTATTCACAGGCGGAATGAGAGAAATGGTTGACGTGAAACTTGTCGAAACTCGAACAAAACGCGCGTCGCCGGGGTGAACGTTCGAGTTTCACGTCATAACGGTTACGACCATGATCATACAAGTTGTTGGACGGCTTCCAAACTGGCAGGACCATAAGTTCCCGAGCCAGTTTCAATCAAAATGTGGAAAGACCGGAGAGGAGAGAAAAAAATGGTCGGCCCGACGCCATAAGTCAGACCTCCCCGAGACCCGAACGTCACTTAAAACATCGTATTTATACGTACGATTTTCAAATGCAAATATTTATTTATTTTTTCTCATACCGCAACCCCGTTAGAATTGAATTTACGAGACAGCCGAAGACCCGTTCCATCCTTAATTAACGATTGTCTCGCCATCTTTGGCAGGTTTCTCGCTACACTTGTGCAAGGAATCCTAACGGCCGTCCTTTATCGAGTTTTTGAATTGCTCCCATTATAAAACCAAGGTAACAAAAAATGTCTCGCCAATCGATGTGTTTTGCTGCCTGTCCGGATGCCAGTCGTCATTTTTCACAATTTTGAAAAAAAAAATAAATAAATAAATCGAATGATTTCTAGTTGTGTATAACACTGCCACATGTTCGGTCACTGCCCAACCGATCGTGTTTATTAAATTATTCCGATCGTCCCGGAGACATAATTAATCCGAAATTAATTTCCGATATCCCGTATGGCCAGGGGGAAATGCAACGTGTGAACGTGATATGTGATGAATCCATTATCATTTTAATTGCGGGAATATTAGCTATTCATTTCGTCCGATTCCGCATCACCCCCTACTTGTAACAGCTCGTTTAATTATCTGAGAGATCATACAGGGATTTTCAATTTGAACGTCATCATCGGAATAATATGCGGGAAATGGGATTATTGATGTTACTATGTAGCGGCGCGAGGAGGGGGCGGGGCCTCGCTTCGCTCGTCCGCCAATATGGCGTAATGTGTATTATATTCCTAGTTATCATTTTAAAGGGCTTTTGTGGAGCACATAGCCCCTTTCGAAGGTCATCTTCAATTTCAGCCCGCTTTTGGTTTATTATTCTTGGAATCGTACATCTATATAACCAAGACAAAGGTCGAACATTCTGATCGGTCTTAAAATTTGACATTATACGTTTCAAGATGTCAAGATTCCCAAAACGAAATGTCCGTCCGCCGTCCGAGCCGTTTTGGGCATGCCCAACTGCATTAATCATTTTTTTTAATCAGAAATTTTTACAAAATACTTGGTTTACCATCTAGTTGTGCCTGCAAGGTTTTCAGCCCGATCGCCCAAACCCGTGGGGCTAAAAAGGGACTACGGGAGGGGTTTTGAAGGTTTTCGGCTGTGGAGTCGAGTTAGGTGTCGTTTTCGATGTATTTTTTGACGTAGAATCCATTTTTGGGGGTCCCGAAACGATGCGATTCCACAGTGGAGATATACGGGGATTTCATGGTGCTACAAATGGAATTTTTGAAGGATCCCAGGAGGTCAAATAACGTGTCGTTTTCCAGGTAATTTTTTAAGTAAAATCCATTTTTCGGGGTCCCATACTATGAACAGATAATATTATTATCTGTTCGAACATTGTACAAAAAACAATTTCTTTTTCCACAGAAATAATTTATGCGCGATAATTGTTTAGGTTAATTTTCCCTTAATTTTTAGGTTAACAAACCCTTGGGTAAAATTTTCAGCTTTTTCAGTAGAAAGCGTCAATGTTACGAGTCTCCTTACGATTGCAATCGTTGCATAGAGACCCAGAAAATGAAAAAACGTGAAATTTTATTAACGGGTTCAACATTTGAATAGTTGAATTTCAACTATTTAATACATAGTTGCGCCCAAAATTTCGCTCGTTGGGGCGTATTGGTCCAGAATCCGAATTTTGCCCATAAAAATAGGGGTTGCCATTAGAAATAAAAGAGATGAGCCCATATCACTCCATCGAGTTGGAAGGAGTAGGAAAAACTCCGGTGGTACCTTGCGAATTAGAGGCATAGATCGGTATGGCGCTTCAAAATCAGCCGGACAAAAAAAAAAAATGTTCAAAGATCTCAAACATCGTTCTCTTTGTCATAGGGCACTTCCCGCTATATTCAAATTATACAAGGGGAGTGAAGTGGGCTTATAATGTAGGGCGTTCCCACCTGCCTGATGTGACAAAGCCGCCCCTATTGTTGTGCATGACGATGAAGGGGTGGGGGACACGTAGAAGGGGTACCTATTTGATAATGGCACTATTATAGTCTAGTTCCATTCCATTTCGGGGGTTCTCTTTCCTGCCATGTTCTTCTACGACTCCCTCCATTATGGTGCTCTTTTAGTTCGATAAAGCAGGATTAGAAAAAATGAGTCATCTGAGGAGGTGGTGAACATGAAATTATTGAAGAGTTGGTTTATTCTCTGTCGAAAATTGTGACCCATCAGGTGGAAGAAGATCCTGGTTCGAATAAGAAAGGTGTGACAGGTTGACGTGAAACCCGTTGTTGACACCGTATGAGCACCAGATATGAAATCCGCGATGTTTCTCGTTCTTCAGGTAAAAGTGGTTTTGTCGATGTGACGTTCAGAAATGCTGTACCACCGGCGAAGGGATACGAGGAAGAAAAAAACCCAAGAAGAAGCGTGCTGCAACGGAGAAATACCAGTGTGGGCAGCTTCACTGGGTAAATTTCCCATTCCCTGTCTTGGGGATTTTCGCCCTCCAATTGATCGAATTGCGCGAGCGGGCGGAGCGAAAAAAAAAACTTGACTGAGAGCTTGTTAAAGAGAAGCAGATGGCGAACGGCGCAGTCGTGACTGGGAACCGCTAAGCAAATATAAGAGACATGACTGTGACCAACACGATCCTCATCTTTTTTTCTGCTCAGGTAACTGAAGATTTCTCAGCCTTTCCCTTTCAGGCGTCTAAGAAAAGATTTCCTCGCAACAGCATTAATTAGGTCGAATGAAATCAGCTCGGATTTGCGTTCCCATTTATATTTCCACTATCGCAACGCTCATTTCGTTTCAACAAAAACTCTGGCGACACCCAACAAAAAGGATTCCTAAGTGAGGTGTATCGATCCCCCACCCCCACCTTTCGCCTTTCCCACCTCTAAAACCACCTTTTCACCCCATCGAAATGCTTGCCCTTTTTTCAGCTCGTGATCCGATTCTCTGTGTTCCTAAACCAATCAAATCGGTCTCCGAAGACGTTTGACCTGTTGAAGGAATCCCTTTAGAGGTTAAAGACTTTCACTTAGCGCCACTTTTCCCAGTCGAAACGCTACAAAGCTAAGCTGATGGTATTTTCGTAGATCAGATTCGACTCTTTTATTTCGCAAATATCGTAGAGAAGCGATTTTACGTAACTTGTAGCCTACAAGTTGTAGGTAGTAAATCCATCTGTGGGCATCTAAAATGTTCATTTACCAACATACTATTTCTATCACAGAAGACATTGCGGTTGTGTTTTCTTTATAACTTCGTGTTATTTGATGTACCAACTTTACTTATTTCGATCATCCACCAAGATTCCTCCAAAAGGTGTGCGTTAAACATGCGAAGTGGGCAGGCCAAAGTCATTTGAATTAGCCAAGTGGTTCGGGGCGTTAGTCATTTCGCACTACACTCTGACGAGGCCACGGGTTCGACTCCCGTTGAACCAACCAAACCAAACCATCATGTTTGTTCATGACGAAAGCAACTGGATTGGAGCGATCAATGAAAAAATTATGTACGTTAAAAAAGTCTTGGAAAAATATGTTCAAAAAATGTTTTGAAAATGTCGGGTAAGAAATCTTGACAAAAAAAATTTTTTTGGTTTCTCCAATCAGGCCAAAACTGAATTAATCTTAATGTTTACACTAACTAGTTGGTTAAAAAAAATCAAAACTAATTACGTTTTGGCATGCTACATTACAATTTCTTTTAATTGGAAGGGTTCAGTTTGGTAGGTATCGTTTTGGGAAGGTTTCATGGTTTTGTGGTGTGAGCGAAAATTGGAATGGTTACGCGTGAGTACTCATTATCCCTGTTCCATCAAGGCAAAGCAACTTTTTATATCCATGATATTTAATTCATTTTAAACTGTCAAAGGAAACATTAAATGTTTCGATAAATTTTATCGAAACTGCCCCGAAACCGACTGCAGAACTGCCGTATGAAATCGTCCGTCAAAATCGTCGGAACGTCAAACCCGTCTAAACGTGTCGAAACCGTCTCGAAACAGTGGTTTTATACTGTCGATGGGAACATTAAAAGCTTTTTCGAAACGAAAATAATTAAAAAATGTAGTTTTTATTTTTGGAATAAAAGAACTTAGCTTTAGAAGCTAAAAGAAATTAGCTTTAGTTTGACTTCTGAAACTAACTTTGCAACTAAATTAGTTTCTCGCATTCAAACTAAAGACCTCGCACTCCGCGCGAGAGGCGTGGAAATTTGACAGACAAATCGAAATTTAAACTTTTTGCACTAAGTGTATCTTGTATCAACGTTAAATGTTGTAAAATTTAAATAGATACCGAACCCGCGGATAGGGAGGGACGACTATACTTATAAGTGTATTAAGTGTTAGAAAAAATTTTCATTTACTTTTTTTTTATGTACAGTAGAACCTGTAATATTTCGTAACGCATTTGTGTGACATATTTACACTTTTTACGCCTCAACCAGTTTCTGTGACACCTTCATATTAAAAATTTTTAACCTCGCTCATCATCGCTTCCTTGTCTGTCAACTACAAAACGAATTTAGTTCGAAACTTAGTTTCAGAGGTCAAACTAAAACTAATACGAGTAGTTTTAGTTCTTTAGTTCGAGAAAATCAACTATTCTAGTTTCCCGTTTTAGTTTTTACTTTAGGATTTAGTTTCTGCCCAACTCTGCTTGTTGGCCCATCCCTTGTACTGACTAGGCGAAAATTCGTTTTTCATAACATTATAATCATAACGCTAGTAGATTAAGCCAGGAGAATGTCAGGGAGTCAACCCGCCGTGCGGGGATGGAGCGACTTCCGCATTCCCCCTCAAAGTGCCATAGTCAGCTCTACTTATCGATCCTGTGGCGCCAATCGCTACACAACTCTGAACCGAATATTCGGTAATGATATTTTTTCAACAAGTTGGTTCGTGTTGTTTTAGGTGGCTGACAGCTGTGGGGTCTCTCGACCGCAGCAAAACGCCGGATCGATCCCCACCCTGAAAAAAACCCCTCCCACATTATAAATGCTAAGTCCGAAAGAGACCAGAAGGGAAAGCAGTCTTCAATACAATGATTTACATTCGTATAGAACAAATTGCTCTTGATATTTATTATATTCTTCCTTTGTGGTTCAACCAGCCTTTAACAATTCCACGACGTAATAATCTTGACGTTTCCTGCTTCCTGTACAAGTTCCCGTTTTTGCGGTCTGGAGAGATATACGCCTTTTCTTCGATTCTATAGGAATAAGAATCACATTAATATCACTCCAGATGTAGAAGACGAGAGGGTTCATAATTCAGGTGGCTCCGAGAAAGTTCCCTTAATGGAACTAGTAACTCAAGGTAATAAACGGAGTCTCGAGAAATTACTGCTGCTTCGGTTTTCTACGGTTATAGCCCCGGCCTGTATTTCTTTATGAGGGTTTTTCATATCGTAATGGATCAACAATCCTGAACGAGCTCCGAACGCTCAGTCCTTTCACATACCTACATCGACGTTGAGTCCTTCAAGACACACCTTCGGTAATTATGCTGTATGCCGCGGAGTTTCCGAATGCAAGTTCACGTTCGTAGAAGACTTCGGGAACGAATAGGGGTCTTCACGGTTCACTGTGTTAAATGTAGAAAGTAGAAAATTTGTTTGTGGGGGATCAACCCAAACGCGCGTCATTCTGTAATTGAGATCAGCGAGTGTCCTGTCACTAGACAGAAGTGCTTCCTCGCTCGCCCGCTAGATTGCAAATGACCACTTCCACGCGTGGGTGATGTGGGGGGGGGGGGGGGGGGGGGGCTGCTCCTTCCCCACACATCGTGACCAACATAGTCTGTCGCTTCCACGTCCAGTCACTCTGTTTGGGCTGGAAAGGGCGAAACCCTGGACCGTAGCTGAGTGCTTGATGACCCGTCGTCTGATCTCGCAAGAGTGGACTTGGTCCTGGGTAGCCCTGGGACCTTCTTTCTGTAGGGACTTGTTACCAGCACGTCAGTGGGAAGGTCTGAGGGAATCGGTGTCGGCATCGTGGCTACGGCAGACGGTTCGTATCTGGGCATCTCCAGCGAAGAAACACTGGGTATACCAGTATACTCCTGCACACTGCCTCCATAATCAGTTACTCCACGGCAGACCGAAAGGGAACCCTCAACATCTCAAGCGTGGACCAATCCACCAAACCAACCATGCCCACCACGACCCAATTCCTCCAAACACAAGCCAAACATAAGCCTCAATATTGCTAGGAACACATTCACTCGTAAGCTCACTCACCACCCGACACCAGGATGTGCTGTTTAACGTTTCGTGGCGAAAAAGCAGGGAAACCGTGAAAAAGAAGAAAGGGACACAACAGAGGTTTTTACTCTAGGAAAATGTTCCCAAACTGTTCCATCAAGCTTACAATTACCTTGCTCCAGTCATTCCTTCTTAGCACTATACGGTTGATAACTACACAACGTCTTTTTTCGCACACCCCATTTTTTTAAATTTGTTAACTTACTCCCTAACTACTCCTTAACCATTCCCTAACACAACGAACGGGTAACAAACTGCCAAAAAAAGAAGCAATTTTCTGTTGGTAGATAATACGATAACATGAGAGTTGTTGAAATATACTATGCAGCTCCTATTGCAGCCTATGCTATTGTAAGCGCAGGTAGCACGGCTGACAACAGAGTTTGATACCATGGTGTGTGCACACTTAAGTCTTACGACCGAATTTCTCGACTCTAGTATGCGTAATACGTTAACACCACGAGGCCTGACCGTGATGATCCCTGGTGTAATATTTCCTTCATACGCCATGTTGGGTGTATTCCTCGTTAGCTCCGTCGCGACAAACTCCTTCACGTCCTGCCAGAAGTTTTAATTTATTAGGATCAAGGCGGCATCAACTTTTGGGGGTCTTGAGGGAATTTTTTAATGGGTCCCCGTTGGCCGAGGTTAATGGATCCATCGCGGGACTGATTTAGTACGTGCTCTGCTCACCCAACACTTCAGACGGGTTTGGACGTCCCTGAGAAAAATGCAGTTCTGTTGCCTTGTTCGGTGCTCATTTCTTGTGCAGGAGGAGCAAAGATAATGTGGCCCGAAAAAAGAGGGGAATCTTGAAAAGGCCGAATTGGGGAGCCGTTTCGAGTGGAACGAAATGGAATCAAGTAGGTAGCCCGAACGTAATGAAAAAGGATCAGACGATTGGCAAAACGTGAGTTTCAGAAGTCGCAGTTTAGAAAAGGGGCTGCCGTAGAGAAAAGGCGATGTTATCAATCATTGCAGGCTGTTTAGCTTGCAAATGCATTTCTTGCCTTCTCTGCCCCGCCATAAATGGGCCGACTTAGTCAGGGGAATACCTCGGGGGCGAACTTCACGTATGTAAGTTAAGCCGCTACATTGATTTTCAGGGAGGCTGATGTATATTGAATCGCAGCTTGTCCCCCTTTTCTGGGGTTTGATGGATATTTTCCAACGTCTCACCCATTCCATTGTTACGCGGCCACGACGGAGGGAGGGATTCTGGTAAAACGAGAAACTTGGGAGCATTTATTATTCTTGTGATGCAGCGGAAGGGTCAAATGTATGCAGTCGGCTGCCTTGATAAAGAGAAAAATCCCTTTTTGACGTCGTGACAAGTTTCAGCCCATTTAGAAGCAGGATCTTGTTTCGTCAATTATGCGGGATTCTTTGCAACATCCCGGTAACAGCCCTTGCATCCTCTCTTATAACAGCTCTTCTTAACTTGAATCACCAACACATTTCAACTCTTGTTTGCAAACTTGGTGGTTGAAAAGACAAAAAATTGTGTATGGACGAGGATCTCTTTCTTTGACAGTTTGAAGGGAAAGCGTGTCCGATTTTGTGAATGATTTGTGAGAGCAGGTGCTCCGGCACTAAATCAACAGCTCAGGTGGCCCTTCCAGCGTCCCTAAGAGCAAAGAGAAACCAGGCATGCTCTCAAGATGTTAATCTGACTGATTCTGCAGATATGGGTTATTCCTCCAAGCTAACTTAATTTAGAGCTTCACTTTGCCCTTAGAAAAAAAAAAATTTAAATGTCTGTTTTTGGCGTAGGAAACCAAGTTCCGGAGGGAGTTCGGAGTTCAAAAACTTCGTTACCGCCCACTGTGCAACGTGAACACGGACTATGCGCCTTCGAAAAGAATACACCCACACTGCAGGGTCAGTTCCCGAACGTTTTAAGGTCCAACAAAAAATACTCATCACTGCAAAGAGCCTTTCCCCTCAAAATTAAGATGAGCGTGTTAATTAGAGCGAATCAAGTTGTTTACATTTTTTTTTTTTTTTTTTTTTTTTTTTCATACCAGCCAACACCTCATTCATAACACCAGAGAGCGGTTTAATTCATAACAGCCTTCCTCATTTGTCCCTTCGATCTTGATAGCGGAGACCGTGTAACGAGGTGTTATGAAAATTATGAAGTCACGCAATTAGTCACACTACACCCCTTCGTTTTAATGTTCAAGATCGGACGATAAAAAAGCCCGAAGGTGCACGTTATAGTGTAACAAATTAATACAAACAGGACATAAATTACGAGATGAAGGCTGAGGTTGGTGTGGGGCTATCTCCGGTCAAGTTTCCGGTACGTGGTCGAGCCCGAAAACGCACGACTTCCTGCCTTCGGACCCCATTGTTTGCTTATCTTATGAAAAATCCTTCTTTTTATGTATCAAGCCCGAAGTTTTCGTCCAAATGCGCGTTTTATTAATGCCCCGCGCACGCTCAACCTTTACGTATTTTCGGGTTTCCATTTTCATTCTCCTCTTTGAATTAATACGAATCACCCAATTAACATATAAGACCCTATCCGGTAGCGCATAACCGAAAGCTCGCACATGTGAACGAGGTTTTCACGTTTTATGCTTTCTGAAAAACCTCCCACTTCACAATTGAGTAATTAATTGGTGTTTTGCAAGTATAATGAGTGTAAGGGTGGAGTCAGACGAGGGAAGGGGAAACCAGCTGTCGGATGTTTGGGTATTATAGTCGGAAAGGTAGGCTATATAAAATACACGATGGTAACCCAAGGTAAGGAGAGTTGGGATCTTTCTAGCAATCAACTACGTCAGCAAGAGACATCAACAGTTAGAGCAGGGGTTCAAAATGAGATGCCTGCGGATTTGGCAGTTTCCACACAAGCAGCGCAAGCCACGATTTTAGTCCTGGTTTTCCACGGTAAGCGCTTGTTCTGTCATGGGGCCCTGCGTCTTCTGCACAGGCGCTGATGTTAGAGGCAGTGGCTTCCCTGGAAACGTTCATATTGTCCAGTCTGTCCCTCAATGCCGCCGCCAATTCCCTTCGGCTTGCCCGTGGTCGCCGGATCACCCGAAGACCCTGACGTGAAGATCAAGATGAGTCGGGATTCCTTATTTCCTGACCAGAAGGGTGAATGGACTGGTTCCGGGGGTTCGCCCTTCCCCGCCGAAATATCATATAAATTACTAGTGAACTATAAATAATTTATAGTTCACTAGTAATTATTACTAATCGAGAAGACTGAGGGCGCGCGAGAAAAGCAAGTTCGCCCCATAACCGCCGACTCGTCGTGCTGAGATGGGACAACCTCCACCGCGCGTGGGACCGGGTGCTGCAATCTAGTAGTCAACCGCGAAACCATTTCCATCTTCCGTGCACCCAGATACAGAGTAGCCTGCCTATGGGCGATTTCCTACAATATTGCCCAAAACTACAACCCCATTGTTGGTTCCTCTGGCTGCAGCTTTTGGCATGCCAAAAGAAGAGAAACTGCATCCTCGTTGAAGTGGGATGGGGCTTTGGATGGGCCACTTTCGAAAGCGTCTCTGGCACCCCCCCCCCCCCCCCCCTCGAATACAGAACCTGTTGGAACCATCTTTTTTGGCATAAGTTCACTGGATGACCAAGGGCTCTATCTCTCCCTGCTCTCGCATCTCGTGGAGCATCTTGCTTACGTGGTCGTTGCCTGATTGGTCAATCATCACCTGCATTAATATCGTCTACCACAACGTTTTCCGAACAGCTAAATCATCTTTTGCAAATATCCCTCTGAGCTGAGAATACCTGGAGCATACTTCCATAAAGAAAGGGTGGGGGGGGGGGATCGTGTTTTGGCTCTGGAGCCAAATCTGAGTGTGAAAACATTCAGTTTGTTAAGGAGGGCAACACTTCGTGTATTCATTGTTTACTGGATTTGTCGTAATAGACAGACTCTCACATCTCTAGTCTCAAAATATGTTCTAATCTCAAGTTTGTTATTTTTTGTTACAGGTAAGGACCAATGAGGAAAACAATTCATCCAGGTAAATACCGTCTATACGTGACCCTAGACCAGTCGCTTGGTTCCAGCTGCCAAGATTAGATATTAGCTCATCTGGTGAGGGGGCGACGAAAGGAAGTCCACGAGCCGTCAGGACTTATTGAGCGCATAGTTTGTATTATAGTGAGGGAGGTGATTCTGTTTAAGTGACACGTAGGCGGTGTGGTTCTTCCTGGCTCGTTCCATTTTTTTTTTTTTTTCTTTCTGGCGGTCGAAGTGAAAATGACGAGAAAATGGGGACTGAAGTCTTCATCGTCGGTCTCGGGCTTTTTAATATCTCAACGGGGAGGAGTTTTAGCTTGGAGTTAGATGAGAACAGATGGACTGCTCTTTGACCCACAGTTTGGTAACAAATTGGTCTGAAGAGCCGACTCTTCCGCGAGTGGCGACTTCATTTGATGCTTTGAAAGATCTGTAGGGGCCAGTGTAAATTTTTACTTGTTCCCGAACAAAGTATCGATTGAAAGCGAGGATTTTGCGGCTATTTAAGGGGTGATGAGGGGGCATCAAGCTGCAGTAAGTTGACTCCATTCGCAGAACCAGATGTTGCCTTTCGGGGCTCGTGGGTGGACCGATAGAGATGACCACCGGTCAAGCCGTAACACCTTTGCCGTTGGGGGTCGGACTATAGACAATGGTAGGCGCATCCTTCTGTCCCCATTGAAAAAGCCCCCGATTTTCGAAGCTATCGAACATAAAACTGGGGCATCTGCAAGATCTTGTTGGAGGTGAGTGGAGGGCGTACAATGCGTGGGTGGACTGCACATTTGACCATCTGCCGGCCACACTCCATTTACTTTTGGTATCTTCCTTCTACTTTTGTCTCCTCCCTTTTGTCCAGCCCATGATACACCACAAATTGTGCCACTCGTGACCTTGACTGTTTATTGTCTTGTCGGGTCATCCGAGGGTCATCAGTCAACCCACTTCACTTCCTACATCTGTGTTCGTGGTGTCTGTTTTGCCATTCCGTGGATGTTTATAACTCGCCACATGCTCGAAAAAGTTTTAAAAAAACACTTGAGCTAAGAGATGATGAACGTTCGTTCGTACGGTCTCCGTTTTTATTTCACTGAACTCCGATTGAGGGGTCGAGCCGGATCTTCTACATAATTCATACACGAGATGAACTGACCGTGTGTTTGCCTGTACGTGTAGTGTGTGTGAACTGTGGACTGCCGACAACAGAGCGGTTTCACTCCCTTAAAAAGTCACCTTATAACTCACATTATCTTCTTTTTTTTTTCAATCCATATGTATTTATGACAACGTGTGTCTATTCAAATTTGGGGAGTAGCTATTCCCGCTTCAGTACATAGCGAGTAATACGGCTTGGCGCCGCTAGGCAGTGAGATAAGTAATCACTTTTTCTCGGTTCGGTGATGCCAACCACTTGGGACGCCCCCCCCCCCCCCCCCCCACCCTCCCACACGGCGCGTACATGGAGTATGCGCCTTAGGAAATCTATCTAATAATTAATATAGATTTTGAGGAATTAATAGGAAAATAGAGGGAGGTAAGCAAACAAAAAACACCCGCTTAGGATTCAGTAGGTACACCGTTCAGGCCGTTTTGAGTAGGGAAGGATGGGATAATTAGAGACAGGGGTCATAAGAGACATGATCATTTTAAAATAGCCCGCAAAGCCCTATTTTTCCGGAAAGCGCTTAAAGAGGTCGCTGGAGATCTCATCTTAAGTTAGAGTGGGTTGGGGGGATCCACAGGGACTTTTTGTGGCAACACTGGGCAACCTACGAAAACCTCATCTTTCAACTACAGGTTTAACATGTCAGGTTATTAAGTGTCTCTTATTTCCTGTGATAGCTTCGTCCGGCAAAAAGGAGGCTTATCGAGCCAGTCTCGTTTTTCCAGACATTTCTTAAGTGATACTGATTAATATCCATCTGCCGTATTCCTGTACGACTACTACCTACTTCACTATTTATTACGATATTTCTTATTTCCCCCAGCTGGGGCAATTGTAGTCAGACTGTCTCTTACTTGTTGAAAAATGTAAGGTAAAATTGCAAAAAAATTGTGAGGAAAAATTGTAGAAAAATTAAGGTTTTCATTTTGCTATCTGTCTGGAGTGCCCTTCCATGATGGTTTTTTTCTTTTTTCAATAAAATTTCCTTGGTGCAGCAATTGGCTGTTCCCGAGACCACAGAAATGAAAGTTTTGGCTGACATTTTTTTGGGCAAATTTTGAAAATTTGAAACTTTTTTTTTGGTACGGACCTGGAGGGGTGAAACGTTCAGGTTATTAAGAGACACGTTGCCACTTGGCTCCTATAACCCCAGACGTTCTCTGGAACTGTTTCCAACTTGCCCATAGATGATTTTTACATCTGTCTCTTATTAACCCTACGTGGGAAATAGGAGACAGCGACTGTACGTGGAAATCCAATGATTTTTGTCTCCTACCCGGATGACGGCGTGTGCTTCCAAAAAATAATGGCTTTATGAATAATTCGAAATTATTGTTATATGCTTCACACAGATAGGTAGATTCTCGACGGCGAAAAGTTGTTGGTTTGGCTGGGAAAAAATAATTTTTTCTCTTATAACCTCTCCTGCCTATAATTATCCCATCCTTCCCGAGTGAGAATATTTTTTTAATCTGAAATGTTGACGAAATACTTGGTTTATCATCTGATTGCGCCCGCAAGGTTTTCAGCTCGATCGAACAAACCCGTGGGGCTCTGTTGGGGTAAAAATGGCTACGGGAAGGGTTAATAATTAACCCTTAATTATTAACTTAATTAATTAATTATTAAGGTTTTCAGATATGGTAGTGAGTGGGATGCCGTTTTCGAAGTATTTTTGAGTGTAGAATCAATTTTTGAGGGTCCCAGAAGCATCAGATTTCACCCTGGGGTTCTATGGGGTTGTCATTATCCGGGTGATTTGGGACGGAGAATCCCATCCCACTTCTCCAAACGCTGTACAGGAATACAGACATTTTTATTTATAATTTAACTATAAATTTTAAAAATCTGTACAGTCCCAACACTGTACAGATCTTTATTTTAATTTGTATTTAAATTATAATTTTTTTTTTTTTATTATTAAAAAAAATTATTGACAGAATTAGTCTATTTAAGTATAATTTATACCAAAGAATAATAAACCCTTGTGTAACATATTATGCCGGGTTTTTTTTTCATGAATTCTCATCCCAAATAATTAATTATTTTTCGTTCGAAAACTCGATTGGGCGAAGGTGAGAATCGATTAGCATCGCGCGTAAGAACATGAAAAGGGTTGTGGAATAAATCCCGTCAAAAAAGGCCCGGATCGGCCATTTTGGGGGTGAAAAAAAAGAAGCGTGGGCGGGAGGGGAAGGAGACAAAAGGTTATAAGGAGTATCGCGTGAGATACAAAAAAAAAAGAAGTGAGACAAGGATAGGGCCAATGGGTGTGGAGTGGGGAAAAAAAGGAGCTACGCAAGGTCGTGTTTTATTATGCCCATGAGACGATAAATATTATTCGAGCGGAGTGGGGGCCCGAAGCCCTCTGCAAGTTGGAACGGAAAAATCGAGACCCTCCGATTTCAAATTTTTTTCTCCCTTTTGTTTTCCCCCTTCTCGTGAAGTAATTCACCCACAGGGCGAGGCAACAGCCTGTACCTCCAATCACATCTCTATGGTGGCTAGGATCGGTATCTGAATAAAGATTCCCGAATGATAAGACTTATAAGCGAGTTTCAGAATGAAAAGGGGGGAGAACGTCCCCCAAAGGAGGAGATTGAATAAAAGTATGGGTTTCAAAACGGGTTTGACTGGGCCATAGGATAAATAAATCGACAGTCCTGACGCTTGTTTAGTATATGTATTTTTTTCTTCTCTTTTGGAACACCAACTTTGGGAAGTTTCTTTTTTAATTTTATGAGATCTCTTCTGGCATCGTTCAATAACAACTGCATCTACCCACGTCGACAAACGACGATATTATGCACAAAAGTACACGGACGTTATAAGCTCAAAATGACGCCTATAAATTTGTTTGTGCCGGACCTTAAGGGAGGATAAATAAAATAAATTCAAATCACGAATATCATTAATGCAAAGAGTTGGCAGGTTTAACTTGTCAGGGGCTTTGAAAGTCTGGTAGTTTAAATCAGCAAACTGGTTTTTGATTGAAAAACTTTATTTATGTGTATGTAGTGTTGTAAAGGCATCCAATGTTCACGGGGGAAAATGAAAATTTATTGGGAATGAAAGTTGAGCGATACTACACAGTCTGTTAAGTTCTAAGAATAAATCATCGCCAGTTTTTTAATTCATTTTCGTAAGCAACACCACGTATACTATGTAAGCAAGTAGATACTTCAGATGAATAAGTAAAATTCAATTCATTGTCACAATGCGGGCATCTGTGTTGCCTCATTGGGGTACACACAACTTTCTCCCCTTCCCACACATATCTCAGCCAGTTTCAATGGTTTCACTTCAAAGTCAATCCCCGATACGAAATCTACAGTAAAAATGCTTCATAAAACTTACCAGTTTCACCTCTCTTACAAAGCAATAACGCCGTAACACCTGAGGGATGATGCAACTCAGAACTACAAAGCAGGAACTGGAACTCACACCTTCTGCTCTGGAATTAAACCAGTGTTGAGATTAAATCTCAACACTGGTTTAATTCCAGAGCAGACAGGTATAACAACAAATTTTGTTGTTATACCAGTGTTGGGGTTATTTATTAAACCAGTGTTGAGATTCCATCTTAGAGATGGTGCCTCCCATATTGGAGTGACAATAATACAGCTGCCATCTGTTGGATTACTCTGAAAGTTTTTGAAATACAAGGAGGTGGCCTTATTTGGTGCACCTACCTTATTTTAACTATGTTCGACCGATTTTCTCAATTTCTTTGACATGGTTCCCTAGCCCTTTCATTCCCTTCCATTCCAACGATTACGAATAACCTTTCTTTTGCGTTTTTGTTAATACGACATGTGGCTTTGACACACGTAACGCTACGAGCACTTAGATTTTCGACGAATCCACGTTTCGACGAGAATTCTCGTCCATAAGGAGTCTCAGTGAACTCTTGCTAGAGAAATCTGTCGATTTACAGCGATTTGACTTCGGAGCTACCGGCCCTACTCACGCACGACGGGAGCATTGAGCAACTGCTACCCATATGAATGAGGTTCGCACTTTTTGGCTGTTGGTGTGAACCTAGACGTTCGGTCCTTCTGGTGCAGTGCTGTGTGAAACCAACTGCAGATTTGAAATGCTTGGGGAAGGTTACCTCAAAGAATGGTGGTCAATTGAACTGAGTTGCTCGTCAAGTTACTTTTTCGTCAAAAATAAATATGTTTTCCAGCCTTTATGTTATGTACAAAATATTCACTACAATGTGATTTTTGTCCGCCACGTGGGATATTTGACCGATTCATGCTCCAGTTCAGCTGTCATCCGTGCGAAAAGAGGCCACATATGATAAGTAGCCGAAACTAATTGCCACCTGCCGTCTCCGTTCATGTCCATCCGTCTTATGACAAAGACTCCCCTTCCTAGGACGCCCACACGCGGGAATGTCGGAAGACCGAACGGGTTTATTTTTAGGGGAATCGACGAAACTCGGGGGAAATAGAAGAATGGGAAGACGGCCGATGTTGGGAAGTCATTCACTAAACGCCGGGACGAATTGACGTTGGACACTGTGTGAAGTTAGAAGACGAGCAAGGCCAAGAACACACCCCCTTGACTGAAGTGAGAAATCGAGGGTTCCAGAGCCAACGGCAAAATGTCATGTATCACCGACAATGTTTCAAAAAAAAAAAAAAATTGTTTCTGTAATCGATTGAATTTTTTATTTAATTTGAACGAGTTTCATTCTGTTTATTTAAAAAGTGCCAAAATATAATGGAAAATGTTCAAATCAAAAACTAATTTTTAATATGGTTTATTTGTAAATTTGTTTAATTTTATTTATTGCAATTTTACATCGGTTATTACGATAAACGAATCAGTATGAATTACATTAAATTTGAAAATATAAACCACTTCGGGAAAAAGATCAACGCTCTCGAAATGCCAAACTTAGCAGATATTTTTCAAGAATTGGAATGACAACACGATTGGTTAATGCTATTGCGAAGAATTGGAATGACAACACGATTGCTTAATAATTTAGGTATTACGGCTAGCTTTAACTCCGCATCTATTGATTTTAGGCGAGGTTGCAGAAAGGGGACTCAAGCGAAGCTCGATGTAGAAATACATTATAGCCAAGGCGTGGCGTAGAGTGTGGGAGGGGTCAAGAAGGCGAAATATGGATTATTGTCTTGGGGTTGGGCCACGTTATGAAAGATGATGTAAAGGGCGGGGCGACTCTCAGCCAATGGGAGCCACCCGAGTCGAGTCCCCCCCTTCATAAAGCATAACTGAAGGCCGCCTTTCAAGGGGGGAAGTCAAGAGGGGGGTTCCTCCCCCGCCCTGCCGTTTTCTCATATTCATAACTTCCCCTCCTTTTCCGCAGTGACGTCGGAGCTCCTACTTTCCAAGGAACTTGTAGACATCCGCGGGGCCGAGCAGCTGTAATCAATCGGCGCACAACAACGATTATTATTAATAACAAAACAATTTGATCTATTATCTCCGCCTAATTATTACGACGCTTCGAACTAAGTTAGTGCTTAATTTGCCATTATAAAATGTTCTCCCGCGCTGACACACTTGTCGTGACCATCTTCACAACTTCCTCAACGGGAGCCGGACAGCCCCAGGGTACCCTTGACCTCGCGCACCTAATCAAAATTCGGCCACCAAAACCAGTCGGACACGGTTTGATTTCCAAGGAAGGAACTCGGAATTCCACTAAATTACATCCCTGAATTGCCGAGCTCAACAGGCCCAAATCCTTATGACTTTTCGGGAGCCGCCGAATCCGAATAATAGTGTGATGGCAACCATCACATGGTTGTGAATTTGAGGCTAGAAAAATAGTTGTGGCATACGAATACACGTTGTTGGTCATTGTTAGAAAGTGTTTTGTTACAATTGGCGCCCAACGTGTCTATGTTTGACCAGGATGTTCCATTGCACAAGCGGGATCCAGCCAGAAAAGGGTTTCAGCTGATTACCACAGTAGCTGGGGCACCCAACCTACCTGATTGGGTACGGCAAGCTCTGGCCAACTCGGCTCTGCAAGAGGGCTGTGGAGAGTACAACAGAGCTGCAGCCCTGCTGGTCAAATATGCTGGCATTTTTGCCCTAGGCGACCGACCTTTAGGGAAGTGCTGTATTGCGACTCACTCAGTTGACACCCAGGACAATAGGCCCATTAAGCAGAACCCGAGACGAATCCCTTACTCTCAGCAGAAACATGTAGACGAAATGATAAAAGAGATGCTGGAGCAGGATGTAATAGAGCCGTCTCAGAGCCCGTGGGCGTCCCCGATTGTGCTGGTGCCGAAAAAGGATGGGTCAACGCGTTTCTGCGTTGACTATCGTCGATTGAATGCAGTCACAAAGAAGGACTCATATGCCCTCCCATGTATTCAGAGCATGCTGGATGCTCTCAGTGGCTCAAAGTGGTTTTGTTGCCTGGACCTGAGAAGTGGGTATTGGCAAATCGCCATGGATAAGGCAGATAAGGAGAAGACGGCATTTACCCTCTACGGAAAAGGCCTGTGGCAATTTAAAGTACTCCCATTCGGCCTCTGCAACGCCCCGGCAACCTTCCAGAGGGTAATGGAGAGGATCATCCCGTCTCAGCTTGCCTTGGTGTACCTAGATGACATCATCGTCCATGGAGCCAATTTTGACACCACGGTTCAGAAGTTGGGTGAGGTGTTCAGAAGGCTGAAAGATGCGGGTCTGCAAGTACATCCCAGCAAATGTTCGTTTTTCCGGACAGAGACCCATTACCTAGGGCACGTGATATCAGGCAGTGGCGTCCAAACAGATCCAAAGAAGACCCAAGCCGTAGTTCAGTGGCCTACCCCTAGGAGCAAACGGGACGTTCGGTCATTCATGGGGATGTGCTCGTACTACAGACGGTTTGTGAAGGATTTCGCGAAAATCGCCCAGCCTCTGTACAAGCTCATGGACAACGCCACCCCTTTTGCCTGGAACGTGCAGTGTGAAGGGAGTTTCCAAAAGCTGAAGGTAGCGATGACTTCTGCCCCAGTCCTTGCATACCCCGACCTGCAGAAACCCTTCATTCTTGATTGTGACGCCAGTGCTCATTCGGTGGGTGCTGTGCTTTCCCAGGAGATTGAAGGCCAGGAAAGGGTGATCGCCTATTTCAGCAAAACGATGTCCACTGCGCAAAAGAATTACTGTGCTACAAGACGGGAGTTATTGGCAGTGGTGCTAAGCATTGAGCATTTCCACCAATATCTTTATGGTACTGGATTCACATTGCGAACTGACCATGCGTCCCTGAAGTGGTTAACCTCTTTTAAAAGGCCAGAAGGACAGCTTGCACGTTGGTTGGAAACCCTTCAGACATATTCCTTCCAGATTGTGCATAGACCAGGTAAAGCCCATGGTAATGCCGATGGCCTTTCGAGGCGTCCATGTTCTGCTGACTGTTCATTTTGCCTGCGGAAGGACAAGCAATGGTCAAGGGAAGTGAAGGTCATTCACAAAGAGACCCCTAACCCACAGATATGGCAGGACAGTGTCATAAGCACCGTGATTGCTTGGGTGACAGCGGGCAGGAAACCACAACCAGACGAGATGGCCGCACTGGACCCTGCAGTGAAGCAACTGCTGGCTCGTTGGGACTCCTTACTGGTGAAGGATGCCTGCCTCTACCACAAGTGGGAAACACCACAGGGCCGCTTCCATTGGCAGATTGTAGTCCCTATTGGCCAAGTTCCTTGGGCGCTGAAGAACTGCCACAGTAGCACCACTGGCGGCCACTTCGGTTTCCAGAAGACGCTGGGGAAGGTACGTCAACGCTATTTTTGGCCAAGGATGACGTCAGATGTGAGGGCGTGGTGTAAATCCTGCATCACTTGTCAAAAATCCAACGGACCTCAACAACGGTGTCCTGCTCCGTTGAAGCAATTCACGGTGGGAGGGCCTTTTGAGAGGATGGGTATTGACATACTGGGACCATTCCCAAAGACAAGGCAAGGGAATCGGTTTGTCCTAGTAGCCTCAGATTACTTTACGAAATGGCCAGAGGCAATTGCCATCCCCAACCAAGAAGCAGAGACAGTTGCCACAGCACTTGTCGAACACGTCTTCAGCAGGCATGGGGTTCCGTCCGAAATCCACACTGACCAGGGGCGCAACTTCGAATCAAAGTTGATTAAAGAAATGAGCCACCTCCTGGGAACCAGGCACACTCGGTCGACCCCACTCCACCCACAGTCAGGAGGGCTGGTAGAACGCCTAAATCGAACAATAACGAAATTTCTGAAAAAGTTCGTCAACCAGAAGCAAAATGATTGGGACAGGCTGCTACCACTTTTCCTACTGGCCTACAGGAGTGCGCCCCATGTCACGACTGGCTTCTCACCAGCATTGGTGGTGTATGGCCGCGAGCTCCAGCTACCAGAGGACTTGGTGAGACCCGTCATGAAGGAAGAGCCACTCTCGGTTCCGTATGTGTTTTCTCTTCGGAAGCACATGCAGGAAACCAGAGAGTGTGCTACAAGAATCATGGGAGTCCAGATGCGGCAGCAGAAGGAGCGTTTCGACCGTCGAGCCCAGCAGAAGGAACTCAAGCCTGGGGACTGGGTTTGGCTGCATGACCCAAAACGAACGGTGGGGCGCTGCCCGAAACTCCAGCCGCAATGGACGGGCCCATGGGTCGTGATGGAGAAGAAGAACGACGTGCTCTACCGGATTCGGCTCGGGAAAGCGAAGAAAATGGTCCACGTCAACCGGCTGGCTCTCGCCGACGTGAAGAGGGGGGTAGTGTGATGGCAACCATCACATGGTTGTGAATTTGAGGCTAGAAAAATAGTTGTGGCATACGAATACACGTTGTTGGTCATTGTTAGAAAGTGTTTTGTTACAATATTATGTCCGATTTAGGCATAGCAATTCTCTTGAAATCGGCGCTCACCTGACCAACTTTAGAATTTGCTGCATCGAAAGAATAAAAAACCCATAATATGGGTTTATTATAGCTATAATCCCCCTAGGGGATTCGCATATCATGCGATATGCAATATGCATGCTCGGTTTATCATGCCTAAGGGCGCTGTATCTGAATGTGACGGCTAGCTACATTAGGTACAAAATTTCAGAGGAAAAAATCACCATATTTAGAAAATATTTCGTAGAAAATATTTAATTTTACTTACCTATTCCTTCTTTCCTTTTGTAAATGGTGCACCATGATCTAGTTCATGAACTCGAATTGTTTGTCCGAGGTTTATTCTTTGATCTTCCGGGGTTTACTCAATAAACAGAAAATGACTTTTGGGGAAACAACTTTTACAAAAACAAATATAATTATTTTTATGTTATAAAAATATATAATTTTAATCTAAAATACTCGGCACTATAATTTTCATCATTTTTTAGGACGAACTACACAATTTCACGTGTGAATAGAACCTGCTCATCGACGTGACTGGAGAAACATCATAGAAACCGCTGTGTGTTTTTGACGGGTTTGCATTAGTAGGTACCTAAATGGGTGAGGAATGGTGGAATACGACATCATCGCTCTAGCTCATTAGCGGTTTCTGTGACTGGTGGGGTTTTGCTATCGATCCCTCAAATTTTGAGTAAAGCCCGAGTAGGCTGATTACTGAGTAGGTAACGCTATTACAATTTGATAGTGTAATAATTACCTATTAGTATCGGGACTTAATCGAGGTAAGAAATACATTTGACAAACCCTCCCAGAAAATTATTGATCAAAATCGATTTATCCACATAGATAATAATGAATAATATAATATTATTAGAGTGACTTGAGCATTTTTCAGAAAACTGAGAATTTTAGACCGAAACTCACCACGCAATTTCATTCAACCGTTCAACATATACCATCGTTTGATACACTTGACCATTTTCAATGGTTTATTCTACGCCACGGATTGCCGACTCAATCAAAATCGAGGCTTACTTTTTAACCTTCTTGTTTTCGTAGTTATAACGTGATGAATAATATTGTATTTTTCTTTTATTATAATAAACGAAAAATACAATATTATTCAACATTTCTGTTAGGTTTATCTCTTCCACCGAGGTTATGGTAAATTTGCAATAATGAACCTCACGTGAACAGCAGTATCCCTCTCACCAATATGTTCCCACAATATCCTTTGCAAAGCCGTATCGCTCCTTCGTCCTTGAGCGCTTACGGATCCCGACGGTTATAAATCTGCACTTAATTAGCCCTGAGTTCAAAACCGGTCGGAGGATTTTTCTGTGGGACCCCCCTCGTATTATCATAAGGCCGCAATATGGCCGCCTCCATGGTGAGTCATTCGCGTTTGATTACTCGAATAGGGCAATGATCAAAAAATTTCCAAGATTTTATTAATTATTAATAAAATGTTGGAAATTTTTTAATTTTTTTTTAAATTCACTCCCTGTCACATTCAAACTACCTCTTTGCATTTGAAGTGAGGCCAAAGGGTTACTCACAATTACACAGTGGGTTTCGCGGACGCGTTTGAGGGACAAAAGACGTCGAGGTTGTTTATAGTCGAGCCCTTTGGATTGTCTTCGGACGTCACACACTTTCAACAGCGAATAAATTACGCTCAGAACCCGCCACGTCTTATACTTTAAAACCTACCTAACCAACCTAACTCCTGACACCCCCCTCCCCCCCCCCCTTCTTCTGACACTTTTTTTCAAATCTTTTTAAACAATTTTCTTTTATTCGTTTTTATCCTTCACGTCTCTCCTTTCTGCTGTCCTGTTGAATTTACAATCTAACCGGCTACCAGTTATCTTTCAAGAAGAAGGTTAGTGTGAAATTCAAATGAAGTCGGGAGAACTTGAAGATTTCTTTATTGGCATTACACGACGATTCAAAGTCCCGCAACTGCAGAAGGGCTCCGCTCACTCGGACGAATTTCAAGTTGGTGAATATTCCGAAAAACACGATGCCTAACACAAGCATACCTGTGAATACAGTTTTTTTCCATTTTTGGCTCGTTCTGTGCTCTCAATTGAATCGGCTTCTTCAACAATGAAAAGGGCAGTATATTCCTCTTTAGCAGCCCATCATGAGGGACTATTTCCTAAGAAACGATTCTGTACATCGCCCCCCTGTGAAGAAAATGGTCCTGTCAAGGATGAAATTTATTAGACCCCTTTGAACACTCAAATGCGCCTTTTGAGTGGAAAACCCTATAAGCGACGATTTTTGTTCGAACCACCCCTTTTGTTACGAAAAGTTAGGCTTTCTCTTTTTTTGAGTAAGAACGTGAGTAGGTACCTGCATTGTGACCAAAAGAGCAGATGTCCTCACGAAGGGAGGTCCAGCTCATAATTGCTGACGGGTTAAATACGTGAACGAATGTAAAACGTGACCTGTTAAGACTTTTTATGAAAGAGATTCGTAGGACAAAATTTTCGGGGCTGCAAATTTCCTTTCTCTAAAAATGTCGTCGGTGGAACAACACAAATCGCGGCAAATTGCACACAAGGGTTAATGATTCTTATGATCTAAATTGTACAAAAATCAATTGTATGGTAAAAATTACGTACCTACCTACTATTTGAAAAAAAAAATTAAAAAAAATTTCCTGTGCAGTGTTTGGATGGATGAGGGACCCCAAAAAATGGATTAAGCGTCCAAAATCATTCGGAAAATGACATCTCATGCAACTTCCAGAAATCCTTCAAATGCTCATAGGGATTTAGGGGGCTTTCATGGTGCTACAAATGGGACTTTTGAAGGGAGCCAAGAGTAGGTACTTCCGGTCGTCCGAAATGTTTGAAGAAAAAATCTGGAAAAATTCATTACCAAGATTCTAGTCTGAAACCACACAAAAAAAGCTCAATGTGGCCAAATTGAACCAAATCGAACCTTTTTTTTTTTTTTTTTTTTAATGCGATCATAGACGGATTTGGGGTGTTGGTGATTTTCGCACAAGAAATTAGAGTGAACACTGTTTCGGTGAGAATTAGAGCGTTGGGCCAGTTTCCGCAGTGTAATATCGAGGGGCCTGAGCCCGTAGAAATTAATTGGAGCCCACGGGTGGTTATCCCTCTCAGATAAATAACGACGGGGGTGCAACTCCGGACTTTACGCTTATAACGCCCTTATCACGCTCGGCCTCGCTTATCACGTAAAACCGACTAGCGTGATTCCATAAATATGTTAATGGCGGCTCCGTTTCCCAGCTTATCGGGACGAAGTTTCGGTTGTAATTCCCCTCCCGGTATGGTAGTTCCATGGGAGGTGTCAGGAGAGGGGGAAGATTGTTATCTGGGACGCCCACAACACCAATCTTGAAGCCCTTTCGAATATAACTGCGCGGATGAAACTCGGCGATGGGGAGGACGGTGGGGAAGACAATTAACTGCCCAGAAGGGACGAGTTGGTAATTATCAGCGTATTAATTGTGTTGGCGTTTCCCAGACAACGGATTTGGCCACACAACGCTCACTTCAACCCCACCTTATGCGTACACTTATAATTTTTCTCCTCACTCACTCCTCATCTCCTCACTATAAAGTCCACACTGTCACATTTGTTCGAATTGATGCCTCACATTTTCCCCACCTTCTTGCCCCAACTGACCACGTGCCGTTATATAATTCACGTTGCGTGATCCCAATAAATTTTCCCGACTGAATCGATCTGCCATCGATCATCGTTTCAAATGAGGCCACTCTTGTTGTCCTCGGAGCGGCCGTTAGTCACAAATCAAGTGAAAGGCCCGTCCAATGAAAAACTGACACCAACGACAGTCAAAATTACTTTTTGGTTTATAATAAACCCAACGGCGTCATTGCCGGCCAATTACCGGGTCATTAGTGGTTTTTTTCGTGGCCCAGTTGGCCAGCTCTAAATCCACTGATTTCAATTAAGGGTAGTGGTTTTGCTCCGAAACATTTCGCCATAAATGTGAGAAGCTCAATAATTGAGCTTATTTACGTCAAAGCAAATCGTCCTAAAGGAGGAGACGAAATTACAATTTAAATATGTTAAAAGTAAATGGAAAAGTTAAAAGAAAATGAATGCAAACATGGATTGAATCCATGGGGGCATGCAGTAAATGCAGTTATAAATATGCAGGTACAAAAAATTAGGGGATGAACCAGATATTTTAATTAATTTTAATTCCGACTTTTTCTTCCGTTTTTCAGGATTTCGGTCTACTAGGAAACCAAGATATCACGAATTGATCCAATAATAAAGTCTTTATAAGGAACGATAGGCACTAGTACTGAGGCTTTTCCCAAGCGCCAAAACCTCCAAATATTGGTATCACTGGGCAACTCAACAAGTTCTACCGGAGCGATTTTGTTGTCTTGTTTCAAATCGTTTATTGGGGTTAGTCCTTATTCCGAGATTGTTGAGATCGATCTTTTTCATTCTGCAAAGCAAAAATTTGAACTTTGCGACTCTCGAGTCAGCTCCAAACAGACATTTTTGGGATTTCCCTTCAAAAGAATCGTGTCCAGCTAGAAAAATACCTACACATACCTACCTTGCATCACGCCGTCCTAGTTCTCCAAATAAACTCATCCCTTTGTTTCACGATGTGCTGATTCTAAAGGTGAAAGCTGGAATTTTTTGAAATTTTGAAGGATTTTGGTTAGTGTTGTGAGGCTGGTTTTTTTTTTTTTTTTTTTTTTTTTTTTGTGGTTTTAGGCGTAGAATCGATTTGTAGTGGCCCCAAACTTGCATGTTGTATTGTATAACCGCTTAAATACTCAAAATGGAAACAATCATTAAATAAATATAAATGTTATAGGATGATTTATAATTATTATTATACAAGTGAACAAATATATCTGATTCCTATAGTTAATCGTGTGCAGACGTTTTTCCACTGTAGCAATACTGTGTTACCGTCGTCTCGGAGGGGTTCGGGAGCAGGGAATTCATAATATAGGTCAGAAGGAAGGAAGGAAATGTAGGGCCTAAGAGAGGAGCCTTTCGGGCGTGTGAGTGCGTCTGTCGGTGTGTTGGTACACCCATATCGATCCGGTGGGTTTTCCCGCCTCACGACTCCCAACGTCCCGGAGAGCTCTTCCTTTTCCCGAGCACTTTTCCCTTCCCCTCAGTCTCGTAAATTCCCTCGACGTTTTTCCCTTCCCGAAGTGGACATCCGGAAGCTATTGATGTCCGCTGGAGGAATTCCCTGGACGTATAAAAGACCACCCGAGTTGAACACGTACGATGTGGCACATACACAGGGAAAAACGTGAATTTTAATTTTACGCCTAACAATGAATATACACATTTAACGTTTATTTATTTATTTTTATTTTTTTTATTTTTTTATTTTTTATTTTATTTTATTTTTTTTTTTCATCATTCATAACTTCCGTCGAACACAGAAGCGGAATAATTTATCATATGCCGGAAGTGAGCAGACGCTGAAGGACTCTGAATAATTGACTGCCCCTGAAAGTTTTCCCGGTAAACATCGCGTAAAATTTTCCCCCTTTTCCAGTGTCTGGTCCCGTCTGACCCCTTGAACGTCCGAATGACGGGACGTATTAAAACTTGACGTATGACATTTTGTCCCCGTCCTTCCCCACCCCCGAACATGAACTCACATATGCTCTTTCTGGTATAAAACAGAGAAAAAAAAATCGATCCGAAGGGGTGCCGCAGGACTCTCCCTCGACTCGAAGTAAATTAAAATTCCATCGCTTCTAATGGAAAACGAACAGGCGTATTTGTTTGCGTGAGTGACACTAGAAGTGGATGAGTAATGCTCAGCAATGCCCCCTTTTGGTTTATTATTGTTAGAATAATCAACGTGCTTTCGCTACGGGGGTCAAACTTTTAATAGGCCTCAAAATTTGTCATTTTACGTTTCATGGCGCGTAGATTTGTCCATCCGCCGACAAGGCCGTTTTGGGCAGCAGGATTTTTTTTTTTTTTTTTTTTTTTTTAATCTGCAATTTTGACAAAATACCTAATAGATACCTACCTAGATTTTCCAGCTTGGGAGCACAACTAAACGAAGAACCGAGTACGTATATTGTCAAAATTTGATATTTATGGACACAGAAATCCTGTTCCCCAAATTCCTCAAGAAAAGGTTTTGATCTTCAAAATTAATTAGGTTCATTCATTGCACATGTTTTGTTTTAAATCAATGTAAATGATCGATAAAACCGGGAAGGGCCCGAGAAAGTTTTAATGGGGTCTCTCAAGATATTTGAACAGGAAATATTCATCGAACTTATCAAAAAGGATCGGTGGGGACCCGTTCACTTTTTTTTATTCCTTTTTCATCCTTAAAGGCCTTCCCCACACGAGAAGAAACGACAAAAGGATTTGGAACAAAACGCTAATTGGTTGATATTTATAGTCGTAAAGCCTGATGTACATAAATAAAGGCACCGGACAACCCCTTCAGGATCCTAATGATGTATACCTATCCGATGATACCCCTCCGCTCTGAAGTTATTCAAATCTTTCGTGAATGGGGGAAAAAAGGGAATAAGAAAAATAAGAGTGAAACAAGGCTCTCCGAAGACGTCTCCAAAGATTCAAAGAAGAGAGGGGAGTGGACAATAAAAATAAATAAAATAATCCCGTATCCTCTTTCGTTCCCCACAATTTCTTTTTTCTACTATTGTGAAGGGGTTTTTTCCTCCCTTCAAAGCCAGCGCCTTTTCGGGGGGGGGGGGGGGGGGGGGTGTTTGATGGGTATCAATTAAATTTTATTGACTGGACCAGATGCCCGAAACAATGGACCCGATCATCGATAGCTTTGTAGGTGAACATCAAAGTGGACTTTGGATCGTTCAAATTTCAAATCGGGTGTATAACGATGAGGGCAGTAAATTTTGTCTTCCAAATTGGCAGACATCAATTTTCTCGGTCATTATTGCCATCTTGGGGAAGGAGGGAGTTTCTGCAATAGTTGAAATTTCGGGAAGAAGAAATTTAAGGGATTTCTTCCTCTCGCACCATGGAAATGAAAATTGTGAATGAGTTATATGTCTGCAGCAACACCCTGCATTGTCAACACTTGGGAAGTTTACTTAAATAATTTATTTTTTGGTGAATGCGTAATATAAATAATTAGATCTCTCCTCAATTTTCTGAGAAGAAATGCATTTTTGGAATAGGTACTTGGCTTGATGCTTATTGTTTATCAATGGCCAAAAAGCTCAAAGCCTCACCTACTATCCCTTAACAAGTTTAAACTTGTTAAGGGATAGTAAAAATAATTATTAGTGTAGTAAAAATAATTATTTTTACTAAAAACCCGGTTAGGCGGATAAGCGGATCAAGAACGGGCTTCTGCTTCATATTTCACACGTTTCTGCCTATTCTGCTCCCTAGGAACAAGTTTCTACTGATTGAAAACTGGTTTCTGCTCACAGAACTGGGCCCTAAACAGCTCCAGAGTTCCAACTTCTCGTGCAATAGGTATTTATATTCGACCTCAATCCCTGTAATTTGGGCGATTCAAGTTCGCGGTAAATGCCATCGCCCAGCACAGTATTTTGCCAACTTAAAACAAGCCATCAATTGAATTGGATAGATGAGCGCAACCTTTCTGTTACGACGAAATATTACCGCTTCTTTATTGAAACCAAAACCATAACTAAGAATTCGTAACTTGACTCACTAGGTATTTAACGTCTTCTCGGGATCGGACGAATCGTCGACGACGGAGGTGATTTTGATAGCCTATAACCACCCCCAGAACTCGCTCATCACAATGAGACCACCCTCATGAAAATCTGTTCAGCCGCTCGGGCGTGATGCTGTGATACACACACACACACACACACACAAGAAAAAAAAAAAAAAAAACGTCGAAGAGATGAGCTCACCTTTCCATTTTTTGGAAAGGTAGCGCTAAAAAGGCGTTTCTTAAGTAATGGAAATTTTTTGGATAAATGAGTTAGTTATTTACGGCCGATGGTTATGGCCTATGGCCCACAGGTCATTTGAAAATACTGTTAGATGAAAATTTCATGTCACATTTAATGATGGATGACATTAAATGTGACGTTATGGATGACATGTCGTGTGATGTTAAATTTTATCGTCACACGACTCCTCAATGATGATCTTTCACTTTTTATGGGTTGGCCAGTGTGGTGAAGTTGTCCTGAACGTTTCTCCTCCCAGTTCATCCCTAGCTGGCCATCTTGTATATTATGATTTTATTGAAAACCAAGATGGTATACCCTATTATTTAAATAGTAAATGTACACCGAAGTTGAGGTCTTAACATTTCATGATTTGGTGGTACTTTAGCATCTCAGAGGGCCTGTTCTGCGAAGGGTAATGCTAAGTTAGTATCGATATCCGTGACCATCGATAGTTTCGATACACTCGGCGTAAGGACTCAAAAAAATCCCTCATAAAATTCAAAAAAATATTTAATATACCGGCCGGCATTCAAAAATATAATTAATGATCATTATCATTCCGAATTATAATTCGGAATTCTCATTAGAAATAATGATACACACAGAAAAAAAAATCCTCACGTGCACGTATGACATGTAAGAATCCTCATGGGTAAGAAAGCATCACAGGTTTAAATTGTCAATGTTGGGGACCTGGTTTCCGAAACCGGTCGGTCATGTCCAATGATCCTATACCAGGTTGTCAATCTTCATTCTTTCAAGCTCCTGTAGGAGTATACACGATGACGAGAAGGAGGTGGAGAGTGACTCAAATTTGGTTTTCTTTATTCTAGGGTACTTCCGGTCATCAGAAAAACTTGAAAAACCACCAAAAATTTGTTTCGGCGAGTAAATGACGATAAAAGTCTGAAACCACCAAAAGTTGTTACATGCAGCGTATCTGAGCTCCGAAAGAGCTAAAACAAGATATCAACGTCTTGAATGAATCCTTTCACTTTGACATGGGTTAATTGTGCAAAAATTAGTTCTGTCATTAAGAAAATATTTTTGAAAATTTTTTTTTAACTCTATTCATGGTTTTAACAGATGTGAGACCTCGAAAAATGGATTGAGCATCAAAAAGTAGTCTGAAAACGACGCCTTATTTGACCTCCTGGGATCTCAAAAATTTTGTAGCCTCGTGAAAGCTCCATAGATCCCCACAGTGAAATCGGATCATTCTGGGAATCCCCCGAAGCGGATTCGAAAACTACTTCGTCCAAAACTACTTCGAAAACGACTCCTCGCACGACCCCAAGGCCGAAACCCTTAAAAAAATCCCTCCCGAAGCCCCTTTTAAGCCCTCAGGGCCCCAAGGGTTTGGGCGATCGGGCTCAAAACCTTGTGGGCACATCTAGATGTTAAACTGTGTTTTTCGCCAAAATCCAGATTTAAAAAAAAATCGCACTGCCCAAAACGGCGGACGGACATTTCGTTTTTGGAATCTGTCTTCAAACGGATAATGTCACATTTTGTGGCCGAACAGAATTTTCGAGCTCCGTCGCGATTACATAGGTGAATTATTCCAATAATAATAAACCAACACATGGAGAGAGCATCTCGACGGTCGTCATTATGCTTAGTCCTTTTTAACGTCTAAAAAAAGATCAATAGTCCACCAAAAACTGTGTAGCCAATAGTATCGATTGCATTATCGATATTAACCCAGCTACTAGAGAGTCTGTTCCGGAATCTTCTGCCCCTTCAGGAAGGGGCAGAAGATTCCGGAACAGACTCTCTGTATTATAATATAATACCATATTATGGTCTACAGTCTGGAAGTTCCAGAGTGGAACAGTTCCTCCATACGCCAAACACCTCACAGAATAACTAATATTAATATCGACGTAGCAAAGCAGGCTCACGTAAAACACCCGCTTCGGTTACCTGCAATACTTTATTTTGAGATGGTTCGAGTTTCGAGATGGTTTCTTCTGAAGGTTCGGGAGGTCTGAAGAGTCAGTGAAGACTCCGCCCACTGTCATAACCGATATCAAATCATCCCTGAGGACATGCGCCGACCCTCACCCGTTGGCCCGCAGGCCCTCAGATTCATATTTTCAGAAGTGCCCTCCCCTCTCACATCCCACGCAGTTTATTCCCACGCACAGGCGTCCATTTCAAGACGCAATTCGACTTGTGAAATCCACACGCTATGATTGAGAATCCGTTGAAAATGGGGGAGAATGTAAGCGGAGGGATCCGACCAAATCAATACAGATATACTCGTATGAAATGATATTGTCGGAAGCATTAAGATGTTATCCGAGAACTCTCCCGAGACTCCCCCTGTAGGGCATATTGATCTTGTAAACCCCCTCGGGTGTTTATTGTGTTCGGAGGAAGAGAAAGAACAATCGAAGCTTTCACTATAGAAATACTAGAAGAGGCCGCGTGCTGAAGGGAGCCTGCATGCGTCTATTAAAATGATATCCATCATTAACACAAATACACATGACGGCCTTTTGTTCGCTCAACAAGTATGAAGGATACTAATTGACGTTTTTAGAGAGGATTTTAGGGTGTCACTTGAACACCATCTGATATTGCGGAGTGTTTAGCGTTGTCGAAAATTAATTTCATGCCGATATAGAAGGCAGTTTAAAACCTGCAAGCCGTAGTACCTCAGGGTTATCAAGAGCCTTCTACCGGTATAACTTTTATTTGCATTCCAGGAACTACCCCCACCCGAGGACCGAACCCCATCCCAGAAAACCCGATTTGCGTCCTCCTTGTTCCCATATAATTAGTATTTACTTCACGCCTCCTCCACCAAGAGATTCCCAGACTCAAGGCGTAACTCCCCACCAGAGCCATTGTTCTTGCGATTTTCTCACGGATGCATAAATTATTTGAGAAATAAAACCGGGTGAGGCTGGAATAATAAGCAAAAAAAATCATCATTCGATTGGTGATCTTGAAACTGCATGGCAACACTTAAAATTCTGTGTATTCCTTTTGTTTGCACGAACTGTCATCGCTTGGGCCGAAATCACTCGTGAAAAGGGTTATTGCGCACCCTCTTTGCACATGGAGAATCCCATTGTGGCAATTGGAACCGGCAGTTCCCCGTGAAATACAGACAAGGTATGGGGGGTATGGGCCATGTGTACCTTCCGCATGATCACATCAGGGACAGATGTTACCCCCTACTCTTGTGCAAATAGAGGCTACCTTGTCCTACTGTCACTTGGTACCCTCCAGGGATGGGCTAAGCTTTGTCGGTTTTTTGAAGCTCTTTGGAGCAGACAAAAAAACTCGGATAGATGCACCATATTCGAACACATAACTTAAATTTTTGCAAACGTCGAAATAACCGTTTTTTCTTTGCAGAACAGTCAAGCTCGGGACGGGGATCACAGAAATTTTTATCGGCCTCAAAATGTGTCACAATACGTTTCAACGCGAATAAATTTCAAAAATGAATTTATGGCTGTTTTTGGCAGTAAGATTTGGTTTTTCAATCTAAAATTTTGACAAAATACGGTTCTCCATCAAGTCTCCCGATTGCTCACACCAAAGGTGCTCTGTGGGGCTAAAAGGTGGCTACCAAAGGAGCTTTTGAAATTTGTCTTTAATGATATCGAGTGGGATGTCGTTTTCGCACAAAGAATCCCATTTTTTGGGGTCACAGAACCATCCCATTTCACCTTGGGGATCTATGGGTCCTTCATGGCTACAAATGGTTTTGTCTAATGCTAGGAGGTTGAATAACAAGTCATTTTCCAAGTAATTTTGGACGTAGAATCCATTTTCGGAAGTCCTTTATCTATCTAACTCTACACAGATTCCCTTACATTTTTCCTTTATTCATTTATTTGTTTTATTTATTTATTTTTGTATGTAGGTAATTTGTTTACCAGTCCATACACTGTACGGAAATATAGATTTTTATGATATAGAGTGGGGTGTCGTTTTCGAAGTATTTTTGCATGAAGAGTCCAATTTTCGGGCTCCCAGAACCATCCCATTGCACCTAGGGGATCTATGGGGCTTTCATGGCATCAAATGGTTTTGTCTAATGCCAGATGGTTGTTTTCCGAATAATTATGGACGTGGAATCCTTTTCCGAGACAGTTTAACTGTCTAACTCTACGCACTTACCATTAGATTTTTACGTATTTATTTATTTTTATTTTTGTATTTATATTAATTTTGTAACCAGTCCAAACACTGTACGGAATTTTTACTGTAAGTATATATTTTTATTTAATATTTCCCGTTCTAATTTTTGCACAATTTGTCTAAAAGAATAATAAACCATTTCGTATAATTTGCAACGTTTTAACTCTTTAATCACCTCTAGTAACCTGAATAAAATCCAATGACGTCATCCCCGGTTTTAAACCCCTAACCCAACCGACAAATTATGGGACCAACGGGGAAGAAATAAGCCGTAAACGTAGAAGAAACATTTTAAAAGTCTCGTCTGGTAAAAGGAGTTTTACGACTTCAAATTACGTCCCGGTTCCTTCCCCTGTCGCGTTCTCCTTATTTCTAGTTAGGTGTCTTCAGTAATATAAAAAGGGATGTTCCGCTCCCTCCTTTGAAAGTTGGCTGTTGAGTTAGAAAGGTGAGGTAAAATTTGAGTGGATAAGGCTTGTTTAATATCTCAAGTGTTTCGTGGAAAGGGCGAATTTCGATAATAGCACATCGAGGGTCCAACAGCAACACCAGGTACTGCGTTTTTAGCTACTTTTCAGGAGAGCCAAAAGAGTCTCATTGAAAATGAAGACAGTCCGTGGTGTTGCATCAAGTTCTGGTTTGACGTTTTTGTGATTTCTGCGCTATCTATTGAGAAATCATCCCAACTTATATTTTTACCTTATCCGCCGGGAGAATACGCTTCTAACGGTATCCTCAACTCATTTTGGCCAAAAATGACAGTCCAGAAGAGTCTCATTGAACACCTGATGAAAATGAAGACAGTCCGTGGTGTTGCATCGAGTTCTGGTTTGACATTTTTGTGATTTCTGCGCTATCTATTGAGAAATCATCCCAACTTATATTTTTACCTGATCCGCCGGGAGAATACGCTTCTAATGGTATCCTCAACTCATTTTGGCCAAAAATGACAGTCCGTGGTGTTGCTGTTGGACCCTCGACATATTATGTTGTGAGTGTTTCACAATATTAAAATTATTATTGACTTTTTTGGAATATTAAATTCACAATATTAAACTTTGTTAATTATTGGTGGTTTGTTGGTTTGTACCTATTTTGTATTTGAGTTGGTTTTGTTGATTTTTTTTTTTTTTTTTTTTTTTGATAAACCAAAAACCAACAAATCTACGAATTTTTCTTGGAACAATACACCTATGTAATCGCGACGGAGGTCGAAAATTCTGATCGGACTCAAAATTTGACAATCCGTTTCAAGATGTCCAGATTCCTAAAACGAATTGCCCGTCCGCCGTACGCCGTCCGAGCCGTTTTGGGCATTAGGATTTTTTTTTAATCTGAAATTTTGAGAAAATACCTACTCGGTTTACCATCTAGTTGTACCCTCAAGGTTTTCAGTCCTATCGCCCCAACCCGTGGGGCGCTATGGGGCTAAAATGGAACTAATTAGTTAATTCCTTAAGGGAGGGGTTTGGAAGGTTTTCGTCTTTGGGGTCGAGTGAGGTGTCGTTTTCGAAGTATTTTGGACGTAGAATCCATTTATGGGGGCTCCAGTACGATCCGATTTAACCGTAGCGATCTATGAGGCTTTCATAGGGCTACGAATGGGATTTTTAAGGATCCCAGGAGGTCAAATAAGATGTCGCTTTCTGAGTAATTTTGGACGCATTATCCATTTTTCGAGGTACCTCATCTGTACAAACATTGTACGAAAGAAATTTTTTATTTTTTCAAAAATATTTTCTTATTGACACAAAATTATTTTTGCACAATTAACCTACCTATATCAAAGAATATTATTATTCTTTGATATAGGTTTATTATTATATGAACTTAATAGTTACTTAAATTATTATATAGTTAACTATAATTACTTATATAAATTAATTATAAACCCTTGTGTAAAATTTGCAGCGTTATTTTACAGTATTGATTTTTTTTTTTTTTTTTTTCAAATTCTGCTTTTGATCCATTTTGTTCATCAACTGGAGTTTGTTGCACGTTGGTAACATTCCTCCATGTCGGATTATCGACGTTCTGATATACAGTTGGGATTTGGGGCGATCGGGGCGAGCCAAAGAAAACAGGTGAGACACCGGGTGAACCGGTGGGTCCCCTTTCCCATGAAATATGAAGAACAGCTCCTGTTTTTGTTTACCGAAGTCATTTACATCTGCGGAAACTATTTATAATGTTCACCCTGGAAACGACGAGGGAAAAGACGGGGGGAGGAGAGTCCCCCGTTTTTGTGGGGAAACGGGAGTAAAACCCGGAGGTTTCCTATACGGTTATCCTTTTTATGCCCAGGAATAGAATGAAATGTGCCGCATTAGTAAATGGTCGACGACAGGGGCGCGTGCCCTTCCAGTAGAAGTTTCTGGTAAAGCAAAAACCAACCCCAAGAAAAGTTGACATATTTATAAGGGGAACCGGGTGACAAATGTGACGCAATAAAACACTCCGGGGGTTTTTGTCAGTTATGCGCTCGTTTTTTTCAACTAAAAAGAGGATCCTCGAAATGAGATTTTTTAGTGCGGGACGGCGAAGCCTTTTTAGAGCTCATTCCTCACATTAGGAATATCGTATGAACTACTGTTCTGCTACCTCGTAAAAACGATTGTAAAAATGAAAAAGCCAACGTTGGACGTAGTTTGAGGCGTAGTCATATTAGGCACGAGTACACGGTTATTTTGAACTGCCACTTGCACGCTTAGAGGAGGGCTCGCTTCGCTCGACAATTCGCGCTTGCTTGCGCCCAGTGTACTCCACCTAAGGACGCCCAGGATCTGAACAATTCATGAAAATTTTCCACCAAAATGTTGTGTAATAGAGGGCCTCAAAAGATATGGCTTTCAATCACAGCGGTCCCAAGTCTGATAGGCGGGTAGTCAGAAGTCCCGCCTGTCCCAAACTCGGCTAGTTGCCATGTGCATGTCTACGATTTATTAAAAGTTTATGCTCCTTTTACAACCCTTTATACCGTCGGAATTCATTCGTTCAAAATTTAGTACATGTTAACATTCAATTCGAGAGGAAAGCAGAGTTCAAGCGCCATCCGGATTTGAACCGTGAACAACGAAGGTACAAATAGTTCCGCCCCTTTTTAGGCCATTGGCGTAAAACCTTCAATTTGGGGTTACCGTTTGACGTAAGAAATTTGGGCGCAAGTGCGCTCATTTGCGCCAGATGGGCGCTCTAATAGTATGGCGCTGGGAGTCAGTAAGAAAACTGACAAGCATGTAACGTACATACAGGGACCGTCTGAATTAGTGATATAAATAATTATTTTATTCCAATCTCGATTCCTACTGTCTATAGAATCAGCATTTCTGACGCTCAATCCTCTTTCAATGCCAGAACAATTTCATGTCACTTGTTCCCCTTTTCCTTCAAGTTTCGAATGAATCTTTTACCCTCAAAAAACCGTCACGGGATCGTGAAACAAAGAAAAGGATTCATTCCGATCGAAGTGGAAAAAAAAAGACGAATCCAAGAGGAACAATGGCAGTTGTAGTTGAAAATGTAACAACAGTTGATTCTGTTCACAAAGATCCTCCAAGTTTTGAAGCGATCGGGACTTTGGCAGCTTCATAGAGCTTCACATGACCCTGGAACCAGCATTACATGAGGTCTGAAACCTTTTATTGTTTTTATCAGGGGATTCCGTGCGGCAGGCGTTTCAGTGGGGTCGAGATTGAAATAATAAGGGAAGCCTTTCAAATCCGACAATTCCGAGGGGTGATTATGAGCAGTCCCACGTAATCGAAACACAGTCGGAACTAAATTAAATACGATATGTCTGCCTTGAAGAAACACTGGGAGGTTATTGACGGCTAAAGTAACAACGTTCCCTTTTCGGCATGTACAATCGATAGCGTTTAATGATTGTTCAAGGTCAAAATTTTATTTAATATCCCATTACAGTGATCTCTCATCTAATGACACAATTTAATTTAGACACTTGAGCATTGCCATATCGCCCAGATGTTGCTCAACGTTAACAGGAAATATTGGCAGCAAATGAGGTATTATTAATAACTGTAGCCTATTCAAGCTTGTCCGAGGGAGTAATAGCCGGTAGGGCTAATTATAGAAAATTATTAGCTATTATGAAGGGGTTGGTGCCAAATGATCTTTGAATAGCATTCCTCACCGGTCGTCAGCTAATTTAGAAGTTCATTTCTCTTTGAGGCGGAGCGGAAGGATAAAGGAGAAAATAAAACCACAATTGAATGGAAATAGTAAAAAGGTTCTTAATAATTCTATAATACAAAAAAGGTTCTTAATTATTCTTTATTAATACAAAATTAATGAAAATTTAATTTAAAAAAGAATAGTAATATTTATAATTAATTTATAATAAACTAAAAGTTAATACTATTCACTTTCAATTTTTATTTGTTTTTAAATTGAATTTTTATCATTTTTTCTAACAATTCTGACAAACTCCAATCGACCTGCATTTTTGTGAGTGAGTGAAAAGGCTCATTTATCTGAAAAAATCAGACCATTAATTTGATGGGAGTCGAGTTTTAAGAGGAAATCCTTTCGAAAAACATGTCTGGGTGTGTCTCGTGCCTCCTAATAACGAACCGAATTGTGAAAAAGTGGAAGTGATTTATTAAAAATTCACATTTCAGATGGAAAAGGTGGTCGGACCGAAGGTCTAATGGAGATAAGTTAATACGGGGGTCCCGGTGCTCTATAGATCTTCCTCCGTTTCCGACAAGGGCTGTTTTTGTAGGAGAGGGTAGCGCCCGGATTTCCCCCAAAAACCGTACAGAAGACAGGCGTCTTTTACCTACTTACGGGGGCTGACTCCCGAAGTAATGCTTCACCTCATCTTACGAGTGCCACCTTCCTCTTTTGACGTATTGAGCCGGTTGAAGGATTTAGTGGGCTCGCGTGGGTGCAGCTGACAACCTCCCTCTTCACACCGTCATCATAACACGCTTCCAGACTTTTCGTAAATCGTGAATAAGACTGTTGAGCGACTCCCTGAGTACTTCACAAAAGGAGAAACGACTGCATTTATCCCACACTTGCACATATTGTTGACTTAAAAAAAAAATTTAAATAATAATAACAATATGTTTGTTGTTGCAGGTGAAAGCTGCTCAGGCTCCGAAGATGAGGAGGGAAGCGGACAGGTGACGTGCCCTCACTGCCAGGCTGAATTTCCGGGATATCCAGAACTTGCAGAACATGTCAAAGAGTGCGTTAAAGCTGCTACTTGCCCGTCGCCAACTTCTGCAGGGTCGGAAGATGAGTACGAGGGTGAGAAGCGGCAGGAGGAAGCGCGGAGGCAGCGGCAGGACGCCGAGAACAACAACAGTGTTGAAGAAGAAGAGACTGATGTGGGGTTTCCTTTGGGTCACGTGACCTTGGAAGCTCTGCAAAACACCAAAGTGGCCGTTGCTCAGTTTGCAGCGACGGCAATGGCAAACAACGCGGATAACCCGGCGGCCCTGCAGGAGCTTGCGGTTTTGCAGTCGACGTTGTACACCTTGCAGCACCAGCAGATGATGCAGTTGAACCTGATACAACAGCTGCAGCAGCAACTGCAGATAACGAGGCCGCAGAAGGAGGGCAGTCCTACCTCTCCCCCTCCCCAAGTCGGGCCGTCCAGGACGCCGACTCCCGTCCGTCAAGAAGTTCCTCCAACTCCACCTACGTCCCAGTCCCTACCTGCGAGTCAGGTGCCCCTCCCTCCAAAGCCCGAACCATCACCACCCTGCCATCAACCATCCTTACCACCTTGTTCCATATCATCGTCTTTCGCTTCATCCATCATCACCAACCTCGACCCGCCGCCATCCCCTAGTGAGCCCAACACTCTGGAGATGCTACAGAAACGCGCTCAAGAAGTACTAGACAATGCCAGCCAAGGGCTTCTCGCCAACAACCTCGCCGATGAACTAGCATTCCGTAAAAATGGCGGAAAGGGCAGCCTATCACCTTATGACTCCAAAACTGGAGGTAGGAATGAACCTTTCTTCAAGCATAGGTGTCGATATTGTGGCAAAGTATTTGGGAGTGATTCGGCTTTGCAGATTCACATAAGATCTCATACAGGAGAAAGGCCTTTCAAGTGCAATGTGTGTGGTAGCAGGTTTACCACCAAAGGTAATTTAAAAGTACATTTTCAACGACATTCGGCCAAGTTCCCGCACATCAAAATGAACCCCAACCCTGTGCCTGAGCATTTGGACAAATACCACCCACCTCTATTGGCTCAAATGGGGGCACACCAAAGCTTGCCACCAGGGCCTCACCCGCCCTATGCAGGGGGCCCTCAGTTTCCTTCAGGTCTACCAATGTACAGGCCACCTCCAGCTCCTCACGACCTTGTCCTTCCTCATCACCCTAGACCAACCCTTGAATCCTTGCCCTCCAAGCCTGTACTTCCTTTGCCCCTGTTTGGACCCCAAGACGTTCCTGAAAACCTTAGCAAAGCCTCTTCGTCCTCCCCTGATAGAGCTTACAAAGAAGAACCCAAAGAAGATGAAGATGAGAGGTTAACGCCAAAAAAGGAACTCATCGAAGGAGAAGCCGAACAGGACAGGTACCATTCGCCACCGCCTTACGATGACTGCAGCTTAGACTCGAGCAAATACACCGTGGATGATGTTCCTGGAGACAGGGATAGTCCTGGCCTGGAGAAAAATGAGGATAGTCTACAAGATCAACCTGAAAACCTCTCTAATAAAAGTACGTCAGACATTGGTCACTTATCTTTAAATCTCGACCACCGCTTGCCTCCTCCAGCCCGTTATCCAGATATGGTATCACCTCCTAGTAGCACATCATCTGGTAGCATACATAGGGGATTCCTTCCTTCTTCCAATGATCCTGATCCTTTAAAAGATCCTGCTATCTATTCCAGTCTCCTGCCCAGGCCTGGTAGCACCGACAACTCGTGGGAAAGCCTCATAGAAATAACAAAAACCTCAGAAACTCATAAACTTCAACTCATGGTAGACAACATAGAAAACAAAATGATAGACCCAAATCAATGTGTAATTTGCCACAGGGTACTCTCTTGCAAGAGTGCATTACAAATGCATTATAGGACACATACTGGTGAGAGGCCCTTTAGATGCAAAATATGTGGCCGTGCATTCACAACCAAAGGCAACCTGAAGACCCACATGGGCGTTCATAGGATAAAACCGCCGATGAGGATGCTTCATCAGTGCCCTGTCTGCCACAAGAAGTTCACTAACGGCCTCGTGCTACAGCAGCACATCAGGCTTCACACTGGCGAACCCACAGATTTGACTCCGGAGCAGATCCAGGCGGCAGAAATCCGAGACTTCGTTCCTACTTCCGAACCTCAACTCCGACCGTTTTCCTTTCCTCACATTTTCTCCAGGGACCCTCAACTAGTCCAAAATACTGAAGGTCCACCGCCCTCGTCCTCGCCATCTCCTAGTGCTCCTTTCCCATCCAAAGAGGAGGACAAGCCCGATTACCTTGAGGAGAGCCGTGCTAGTAGTGTCAGTCCCATTTCTGATGCGGCATTCTCCACGTCAATAACGGCATTAGAAAACCAAGTTCGAACTATAACAACCACCGCTCCCCATAACCCTAGTAAATGTGCCAATGTTCGCCCGAGTGAATCGTCCAATAATAAAGACTTGCCTATTACAGTGAATGGTGAGAAGTCACCAGGTTCCAGGGGTGGGATGGAGAGCCCAAGCGGATCCGAAGGTCCCCTAACTCCATCTCCACTCCACCCGAGCAACTCTATGTCGCTCCAAATGCCCCGCCAACCTCCAAGCCCGTCACCAGCGTCCGAATCCTCTCTGGGAGCTCTGGACCTCACGCCAAGATCCGACCGGGGGCCTCCAGTGTCGCACGGGCTGTTCTCCGGGTTCGGCATCATGCCACCAGGCTCCATGGCCAGCTCTTCTCCCCTGATGACGTCGGCGCTGTCTTCTCTGACGTCGTCCGTACTCACCACGACGGCCTTCAACCCTTTGGGCCTGGCCGTTGGACCGCCAGGTAAATTGCCAGGTAAAACGCCCTGATTCCGCAAATCTTCTCATTCTATCAGTATCTTCTTACTATATAGTCTCATACACTTTTAGAAACTATATAGTCTCAGATCTACTTATAGTGTCAGAAGCCCTTGCGAGAATAACCGCGTTTTAATCCTTCTTATGATGGATTCAGCCTCTAAAAATGAGCTTTATTTTCAACTTCAGTGAATTTACTCATCAAAATGTATCCCTAACATCCCGTAATGTCTTGCCGCAGGTCGGGGTAACACGACGTGCAATCTTTGTTTCAAAACATTTGCCTGCAATTCCGCCTTAGAAATCCACTACAGAAGTCATACAAAGGAGCGACCTTTCAAGTGCACCATCTGCGACCGAGGATTTTCCACGAAGGTAAACAATTTTTAAAGTAGGTAGAAAAAAGTCAGAATATTAAGCGGCGATAATTGACGACAAAAATAACGTGAAGTGATTTGCTCTCATTTCCCGGACCGGAGGCCGTTTTATCGACGAATATGGTTCAAACGGTCGGGACGGGATTTTGGAAGCCTCCCAATCTATGATAGGAATAAGGAAGGCCCTACACTCGTACCAGCCATCCCAAACAATATTATTTTTCACGCTGTCTGCTGCGAGGGTTTTATTTTCGAATCTCGACACTCTCTCCCCCCTCGCTGTCACATTTGAATTCTTCCTTTCATTTTATTTTTATTTTTATTTTTTATTTCCTCCAAGTTTTCCCTCGTCGTCTCCCCCTCTTAAACGCCTTCCCAATTATTCGTTGGGCGTCGCTTAATTATGTTTAAGGGCCCCGCCAGACCTCATGTTCTATTAACAAGGGCGGTAATGACCTGGAACCTTCGGGCAACAGTTTAGGCCTTCGGATTATTTGTTTTAAATCCCTGGGTCTATTTTGAGCTACCTATAGTTTTCTAACCCCCAGAAAGACAGTGAGAAATGATTTGGACGGAGGGCTGAACCGTGAGAATAACGTCATAATATGACGACATGATATAATAATATTATATATGATATATTATATCATGATATAATATATCTATCTAATATATATATAATATACATGATATAATATATCTATATTATAGATAAGATCTAAATATGAAAAAATTGTGTGTAATCACAAAAAATCCCTTATAATATAAGGATTTTATATTATAAGGGATTTTTTGTGATTACACACAATTTTTTCAAGACCAAACAAGTTTTATAGGTAAAAAAAAAACTCCATTCAAAACGAGCCAAATGACTGCCAAGAAAAGTATGCGTTAAACAAATTGGTTTGAATAACGTGAATTATCATCAAGACTGTTTGGTTTGGTCGGTCAGAAACGAAGAGACCCATCCCAGCGTAATGGTAAGAGTAGCCACATTGATGGATTTATGCTCGCGTGAACTCCGTGCCAAAAACTAAAATAAATACGTCCTCTCACTCAACCTACAACATGCCGATTTTCCGTCCTTTTTCGTTTTCTTTCTTGCATCTTTCGAACGGTCCTCAACAACGAAAACACCATTTGTTTCATAAGGGTGGATCTCAGATAACTGGCCATCTTAGCGTACGGTAGGTATGGATATTCTCCCATTTGAAGGGCAAAGCTCAATTGAAAAAGCTCATTCTAACGGCATTTTGGAATTTTTAATATTCGAAGTAATGAAAAACATCTGTCCCACGAAAAACGTTCATTAACATCACTGAAATGAAAGTAGGCGCCAAACAGTGAAAGAAAATGGAAATCTGATGAAGTCGCGAAAGATCAACAGTAGGCAACCCTGCCCCTCACAAAGTCGGGAGAAGGCAGGCCCAAACTGCCTGTCATAGTCCCCACGCTGCTTGGAAGATCAAGTTCCAGCTTCGAAAATTTCAACACCTGATTACCATAACAGTTTACCATCGTTTTTAAAATAAATAAAAGCAATCTTCAAGATTTTTAATTTATTTTGAATTCTGTTGTTAGGAGTTACAAAACGCCATAATGCTTTTCCTGCCCTTCTCAGGTCTAAAAGCAAACTGAATACATGAATCCTGTGTCATTACCATAGCAATTTGTTTTTGTTGATAATGAATTTTGGAAGATAAATTTAATACAAATTGGAGGGTCACAAAGTGGTTGTAGATTGGAGGGTGATGTTGACATTAAAGGTTTGTATGATGTATAATATAGATCATACAAACCATACCATCTCACTCATATTATGAATTTTGGTTGGAAACTAATTACTTACCTAGAGCCTCTGATTTTGAATCAAATATTTACCAACACTACCGTTATTTTACACCATACCTATGAATATGATTTGACAGAGAAATTGAATTCCAATTCTTTCTAACCTTTGTATCATGTACCTTTGTTTGTATCATCAGGGAAGACTACAGACTAGGAACATTAAACAGATTAAACATTTTTGTTCATTTCCAGGGAAACATGAAGCAGCACATGCTGACGCACAAGATTCGAGACATGCCGGCTCATCTGTTCGAACAGAAGGCAGCAGCAGCGGGTATCCTCCCTCCGAGCAGCAGCAGCAACCCCGCCGGCGGCCCCACTGGCCAGATGCTCCCAGCGTCAATGTCGTCGCCCCACATGTCCCTCCCCCGGCCGCCTAGCGGTCCCCCGATGTCCATCGCCAGCTCCGTCTCCAACGACGGTGAGAGCCGAGGGTCGGAGACGAGCCCGACGCCGCCTCAGGCGCCGCCGCTGCAGCAGATACAGCAACAGCCGCCGCCCCCTCAGATGATGAATTCGCAAACGCCGGTGCACTTGCCGCAGCAGCAGCCGCTCAAGCCGGAGCTCGGGGTCAAACGGTCTCCGCCACAAGGCGACACCGCCAGCATGCCTCTTCCCAAAAGACAACCGAGTGAGTATCTTCTTTCATTTGTCTACTCGCTCTCAATCGACAGAATAAACAGAAAACACACAACAGGTTAACCCACTGAGAATCAACCATCAGTGCCACCATCACAGAGTAACAGAGAGGCCACCATTCACTACCTCCATGAACTTACTACAACTCACTACTAGGGATGAGTATCGATATCCGATTTTTACCCGATTACTCTGAAAAATCGATTTTCACTCACTAAATAAAATCGAGAATCGACTTTTTATGCCAATTTTTCGAAAAATCTCGCGATTTTCTTGTTAATTGTGTGCTATTCGTCATTCACCTGCGATTGTTAAGTAATTCAAATATCTTACTCTGACGGTAGTTGGAATGATAAAATAGATGAAAAAACGGAAAGGCATTCAAATCGAGAATTAAAAAAACTGAGGAGTTAAGAAACCTGATGGACTAAGCGATTATTTGAGCAAGAAACGCTTGCATACGAGTCTGCAACACATTGGGACATTTTATGTCTTTAGTTCCCCCCCCCCCCCCCCCCATTCCACCCTTCCCTCTTCTGTACTCCCCTCTATTACAATTGAGTGTAAAGCATAGAAATTAACTTTAAGAGCAACTCAGCTGATCCGGACACTGGGCATCGTCAAGTAAATGTCCTAAAGAGGCTACATACGAAATTACAGCTTCCTAGAGTGTAAAGCTACACTTACAGCTAAGGAAAAACTAAACAAGTTCCATTTCCCTAGAAACGGCTTGGGAAAATTTTCGTCAACAGTTTTCGTGACGATTTTTGAGTTTATGTGCCAAAGCAAAGACATAAAATGTCAAAAAACTTTAGAATTCGTCGTCTGAAGTATCTGGTTGTTGAGGACTGAAGTTAAGAACACAGGGGTTTATTGCATTGTTTGGATCGTATAACTGGCCACTGGCAACGAAAAGGTTAAGTATTCGTTGTTTGTTGACCCGCGCAGGACGTAGTCATCTTAACGCTGGCAGCGAGCGTGGCCGGCCACTCTGAGGTGGCCTCATCAGCAGACTTTGATTGTGAGAAACCGATCTTCACTACTATCTCTCTTGCTTCCATGTAATCGTTATTGTAACTACCGACACAACTATTAGAAATATTTCAATGTTTTTTCCTTTCCAACTTTTTATTAAATAAAAAGTCAAATTTTGATCTATTTTATCATTCGAACTTCCGTCTGAGTAACATACTTCAATTACATACAAATAAAAAGGTGAATCACCAATAGCACAAAATTACCATTTTCTCTTCCTTAAGATTGAATTCTGGATCAGTAAAGTCAACACCAGATCCTCCCCAATAGGTACCTACTGATGAAGTAACATGAAGCCTGGTAGCTCAGCCAGATCCAACGTTGGGAAACTCCACCAATCTGAAAACATACATACAGAAGCATCAAACGCTCATTTGATAGACACAAAGGACAGAATGGTCCACTTACTCATTCAGGATTAAAACCAAGATTAATTTTAAAACAGTGGTTTTTGTTGTCTCTGCCTTCGCGTCAATTCCCACTTCAAATCAGTTTTAAATTTCAGTAGCGGTTCTATACAGCATTTTTGTAAGTTACCAACTCGTTATTTCCTTACGTCTTGCCAACAAGTTAGGTTTACAAAAAAAAAAAAAAAAAAAAAAAAAAGGAGGAGTGAAAAAAGCCGATTTTAAAATCGATTTTTGAGAAAATCTATCTTCTTGGTTGCTCGATTTTTTTAGAATCCCGTTTTTAGGTTCGATATAAAATCGATTTGTTACAACGGTACCCATCCCTACTCACTATCCATTAGAACCAACTGTTCCATTCATAATCATTACATACTGTTAGAAGGAATTTTAACCAAAGGAAAAATCCTTTACACATCCCGATTCAGAAAAATGAAAACTGGCAGGAGAGAACTGAAACAAAAAATTGCTCTTGGTCGGTCAATGCCAGAGGTGCCTGGAAGCAAGTGAAACTCTGCGGGCCAACCTGAAGGTTTCTCAGCAAAGGACCTTCCGCTCAGGCACCCATCAGCAAACTCAGGCCAAATTCGAGGGTATTGTTTTCACGGGCCTGACTAGACCCATCAAGAGGGTTGATGATCATATTATGGAAGGCCACGGCCTATCTCTTCAACGCAGGGCACGCTTGCAACTATACCTTACGCAATGGTTGATATTCAAAAGTAACAGACCACAAACTCACGCATATCCCCTATTAAATAGGTTGAAATAGGGCCTATTTCAACCTTAAAAAAAAACGTTGTTTAGCGGTTATACGCTGAAATAAAATTGGGAGTTGGCGCAACTGTCCCTCCAGACAGTTTTCATTTTTCCGAATCGGGGGTTTTTTCAACATGAAGAGGATTTTTCCTTCGGTCAAATCCGTTTTAACAATAACAAACCAAAATAAACCAGATGCCGAAACATTTTTCAGATGTCACAGAAAATCACACCTTCAACTTAGAAAAATAATCCATTCTCCCCAATCAGTACACACCTAATGCTTTGAAAAATCTAATCAGAAATGATCAAACATGTTTAATTTTATGATTTTATAAGTAATTTTGGTCTTGTCACCCGATACTACATAGTGACTGGCCAAATACGTTGCTCAAATCCCCCGATTGCTATTAGTTTCAATATGACAAAATGAACAAGCTTGACTAATAGATTTGAGCAGCGTATTCATTTTTTTAAACTTGAACCTGACGTAGTTTGGAATTCTTCGTTTTATAACATCTTTCGATCATTTTATTTTGAAGTAGTTATATGCATAAAGTCACACCCATGCAGTTTCAACGACTTAACTGCTTTTTTTTTTGTATCGCTTATCCCTTCTAAATTTCTCTTCCGCTTTGCTTACTCACATCTTATCGGAAACATTCGACTAAATAACGTTTTTTCTGTCAAGTGAAAGAAGAGGATCATAATTGTAATGGTAGTAGTAGAGACATACGAAACAAATTCTTTTGAGTAGTAAAATAGCTCTTTCTAAAATCTTTCACTATTAAAGTTATTATTTTTAAAAGATAAATCCAAACTATAACACAATTGCTTTGTTAAAATGTATACCAAACCCGCTCAAAACCGGAGGATATTGTAACATGTCAGATGTGTGGAGTGAATGCGCCTTATTTTTATTAACAAGCACGACGTTGGGACTGTGTGGTTTGCAGGCTTACCCAAGCACTTGTGCCATGTATGCAATAAGAACTTCTCCTCATCGTCTGCTCTTCAGATCCACATGCGGACGCATACTGGAGACAAGCCCTTCCGATGTTCCATCTGCCTCAAGGCCTTCACCACCAAAGGCAACCTCAAGGTATTTTCATTTTGTATTATTTTTGAAGGTAGTTTTTTTTTTTAAATTTGATGTAGGTATTTGGGTGACAAGACCTGCTTGAATCAGTGATGTTTGTCGAGAAAATATTTGGGACACCACAACTCATTCAGTAGTTTCAATCACCGAAATGAGCATACATGATATATCAGCATATTTGATATATCAAAACAGTGGCAGCCGAGATTTTTTTTTTTTTTCAATGTTGGTATTATGTTGCAGGTGCACATGGGTACTCATATGTGGACCAACGGGGCGTCTCGACGAGGGCGGAGGATGTCCTTAGAGCTCCCTCCAATTCCAAAGGATTCAGAATTCCTTCACAGGAGACCCGATCTCTTCTACCCATACCTCCCGGCCCCCTTCCTTAACGGCATACACCAAAAGGTACAATAGGTGTAACTGAAATATAAGTTTTAACAGTTTAAAGAAATTATGAAAAACCAGGGGGCCAACCCCTGTCGGCTACGCCAGCCACCCCCTGCTCGTTCAACCCTGGTGGGTCGCTCTCTTCATAAGTTCAGTATGAGCGTGGTGAGGTTAAATTCAGTAGTGTTACCCTCGTAGTCCCCCCCCGCACCTAACACATCACATCAGAACACTCCTTCGTTGTTGTTTGTAAATAATATTTACAAACAACAACGAAGGAGTGATGAAATATTATTTCATCATGTGAGGGTTTTCAAGACTCCTGAGCTCCACAGGTAATGGTGTAAAACGATACTTCTTGGGGGGGGGGGGGGGGGGGGATCGCCGCCATCTACTCGCCCAGCTCAATTTTTCAAGACAAATTTCAAATTTTTCCGACTTTAAAAAGTACCTTTGGGCTGGAGCTCCAATATAATAGGACTAGGAGGCAACCCACTTGTGGCTAAAGCCAGCCAACCCCCGACTTTTCCCAACAACTCGCTTTCCAATAAAGACTACAATAGACTAATAGTGAAATAATTTGTTGTCTTCAGCTGTCGGAGATGCCGCCTATGAGTGGAGGAGGCGGCGGCGGCCCGAACGGCCTCGTCAACTACGGCGGCTTCCCCGGGGAGCTGAAAGGGGAACCCCGGAGCCCCGACAAGGCGCCCCACGCTGGAGCGACGCCATCTTCCCTTTGGGACCTCCACCTCAAACAGGCATCCCACCACCACAGCGATGAAGGGTCGCCACCGTCGACGATGCCCCCGCCGCGGGGCGAAGGGTTGGCCGCATGATACCACGCGGCGCTTCATTCGACCTCGGCGCTTCATTCTAACTACCCAGCAGCTCCTTCGCCGCCGCAGGCCGACACTTAGCGCCCCTCCATCCCCAACGCCAGGACATATCAAACCCCTTCCCCTCAACTACCCCTCCTAACCTGACCACAAAAAGGGATGTTCAGTGCATTGGAAGATTTCGCTAACTCGTTTACGTACTAAAGTTACACCAAAAATGGCCCCCCAATGCCAACCAGGTGTACCAACACTACACCTAAATTCTGTTTCCACCCTCAGTAAACTTACCAGCAACCTATGCACTCTACACCCCTTTTGAACATCCCCAGTGAACTTAGTACTCCCATTAAAAGCTTCATACAAAAATATACATATCTTGTCCGCATAAAATTTCTTATTCTTGTGATTACGAAAGTGACATTATGCAAAAAATACTGACAAGGACGTGAAATCAACAAAGGTGCGCGTGGCTGCAATGTTCCTATTTTGAAACTAGTCTAAAAAGTAAGGAAACAAATTGTAAACATGAACATAATATGTGAACGAATCGAGGTGTCTAAAGCAGGAACGGGACTGATGAAAGTTTCTAAGTATTATATCTTAAAGAAGGGTAACAAGGCAGAATTCAGTTGCTCTTCAAAATGTAAATTAAAAACTTGAATGTCATTTACTATGCAATTAATATCTATTATTTAAAAAAATATATTTAAAAATCAAGAAAAAATACAATGAACGTTTACATATTCTATATTGGAGGTTTTACGACCATTTTGGTCAAAGGGGCATTGCGTTTTTATTATTAGCGTTCAAATTTTTTAGATTGTAAGCTACAGCGAACACGTTATTATTAATTTTACACTTGGATGCGAATTTCGATCAAAATATTTTTTCATTATATTGGGCACGTTATGAATAATTTAAAATTTTTAATTTTGTTATCACCTGTGATACTTATCAGGAGAAAAATGAGCGTACAGGGTGTGTTAGGAACATTTCCACTTCTTTTTTTTCTTTTTTTTTTTTTTTGTAAGTTTCAGTTCAAAAAGCTTTGAACACTACTGGAATTCACTCACCACACCCTGTATCATTTCAACGAGTTCATTTTTGATTTTTGAATCCTCGTGTATTGCTGAAATCGTTGTTGAGAGCCAGCTACTTTTATTGTGTATAATTGGGTTATGTTATGTTTGCCCGAGTATCCTTTTTCTTTGGTCGATTGTACTGTAAATTTTGTACATTGTATTGTGTATATTAAGATGAATAAAGAAAGATTTTTAGTTAAACTTAGGTACATAAAAAACACTATTTCCTTACATTTTACTGCTGTAGAAAACAAAAAAACAAAGTAGGTTTGTTGTTTCAAAAAACGAACAAAAATTATGTATATGGAGAAAAACGTATTATTAGTGTATAGAGCAGTCACAAAAGATGAAAATTATGTTCATTATATAATATATTAATGTGTAGTGGTATTGCAAAAATCGCACATATATACGCCTGCCTATAGTCGGTCTTAAGTGGGTTTGAAAAAAGTATATGCAGAGCGTTGGGACCCCGTTTTACCAAATCAAAGTTAAGTTAAGTGTTAATTGAGTATTTATGGAGCTCTTCAAATATGAAATTATTTATTTAATGCTTAATCATTCATTACTGTATTCATTCATTTATTCAATTTCCGTTTTTTTCTCCGTCTTTTTATTCTGGAATGCTCGGGTCTCAACGCATCCAAAGTCCTGTATATCTCATAATGCGTTAAGAAAAAAATCTTAGCTGAAATCCCATTTTATATGTGTGGCGATGTCTAATTATTCATATTATCAATGTTATAATTAATCATTACGCATCAAAAACACCATAAAAATTGCTGAATCATCATCGTTACCTGATGTCTTTTTTTATAATTTCGCATAATTGAATTGCATATTAATAAATTATTTTGTATATATTGTAAATGTCAATGTAATTGGTAGTTACTGTTGTGATTTTTTTTAATTCAATAGAAAAAAGTTAATGTACACAAGTGATAAAAAGAGTGTTTAATCGATTTCATTTTATTTATTTTGTTCTGTCTTGTTTCAAAGTTCGAAATGTTCGTTTAAAAAAAGGGGTGGATATCATTTTCATTGAGTGGTAAAAATCGCTATACAAAAAATAAACTACTTTAAATTTGATCTCAAGAGCTTTTTCCCAAGAATATGGAATGGAAAAGCGGAAAAACTTAAGTGTTGTCTGAGAATAATAAAATGCGTCACAATGAAAACTGATTGTCTAACGTTTCATTCGTGATATAAAACATGCAAAAAGGCTGCAAATTGGATTGGTTTTATTATTCTTGATTATCTAACATCAACTTAGGGGGGAAGGCGTGGGACACGAAAACGACGCTTCACTCGACCACAAGTTCGAAGCGCTTCAGAAATCCCCATTAAGCCTCACCCATTTTGACAAAGTGAAAGATTTTCAACGAAATCCCTACTGCCACAAACGACATCTTTCGAAACACCGAAAAACGTGAAACAAATTTTGGGGCCGAAAACGTTTCATCACCTTCGCAAGAACATAGGTTGATTATTCAGAGAAAAACCAACCAAAAGGGGGATTTAATTCGCAGCGGGACGCATTGTGAGTATTTCAACCCTTGGCTAACAATAGCGATTCAACAATCAGTAGTGCCAATACAATTTGTATACCTGAAGCTACAAAATGAAACGTCGAAAAACAATAAATTAACTATTTATTTAAAAAAAATTACATCAAGTAGAAAGTTAAATTTATATACAACGTAAAAATCACTGTACATAAAGCACTTCAAAGTGCTAAGCGTAATTTACCGGACGAGGGAAATCGCGATGAGGTTGAATTACTCCCATTCGTAAGTTTGGTTGGAGGTATCTGTGTCTTCTACCTGAAAAATCAGCGCAAATACTCGTCAGTTATTTGGGACCAACAGGATTGCAGCCAACGATACGGTTCGATATCTTCACCTGCATTTCCTGTTTGGAGTCATCGTTGAGGGATTCTGGTTTGCAATCTTCGTTGGTCCCTCGTTTTTGGGATATTGTTTTGAGAAGTGACTTCCCTTCTTCCTTCGTCTGAAAAAAAAAAAAAAAACAAACAGAAAATTCACAACGAAGAGCCAGCTTAGGACTACAATGAGTTCTGGAGTACGCTTTTATTCCGAGTAGGGAAGGTAGATTCAAAGGAGCTCAAGAATCATTCGAGGATTTTGAGGGAGACTTAAATTTTAGGATAGGTAATGCAGATTCACTACTGTCGCATAGGTAGGTACTGGAAATCGGAATTTTCCGTAAATGAGCGATTTAGACACATGTTTGAGCCTTGTAGACACATATTTACAAGCCGACGAGCGCCATGGACCCTCAAAAAAAAGGAGTTTCAGAAGCAAATGGAGAAACACGAAGGAACTCAAGAAATTCGTCGCGATTTCGCAATATGGGTTCTCGTCATTGGCGCATAATTTCGGTTTCGATTTTGCCGGCATCGCGGGGGGGGGGGGGGAGACTCCGTCCCGTATGCTCATTAAAAGCTTAGAGCGGCTTAACGAACGTATAGGACTCCCTACCGGCCGCGGTCCTATAGTCGTTTGACTTATAGGATTCCCTCCCGGTTATTTTGGGGTGGATTCAATCACAAGCTCAATGTTAGCAATTTATAGCACAGTGGCAAAAGTCGAAAAGGGTTCTAACTTAAGAACATAACAGCCTCACAAATAATAATAATCAAGCAATATAAAAATAGTAATCTAGAGGCCAATAATTGAGTTCCCAATTATTGAGTTCCCACAAAAGCTCGCTACGTTGCTAGCTTGGGACCAGCTTTGCAAGCTATGGAAACCCTTAGACGCTTGGCACCAACCGTACAAGATCTGGACAGATCTGGAAAGCTTGGGACCATCATGGCTTGCCTTGCCTCATTCAGCTTGGCACCGATGACATCGCTTCTGACCTTGACATTGACAAATCACACGCACAAACAGGCTCTGCGAGCGCCGATACTGAGTCGCTGTCACTGGATTATTAGCGCAACCTTTTTCCAAAAAATGGAAAGGTGCGCTCACCTCTTCGACATGTATGTTTTTTTGTTTGTTTGTTTGTGTACACGGCATCACGCCCGAGCGGCTCAACAGATTTTCATGAGGGTGGTCTCATTGTGATCAGCGAGTTCGAGGGGTGGTTATAGGCTACCTTGATTTTTCCTCCTTCATCCCCTTCATCGGTTTTCGGGAGGTCCTTCACGACGAAAGTTGTTTATCTCTGATGTGTAACTAAGGAGGCCTCAAAAGGGGGGACGAAAGTTTTTGTCCGATTTCGTTGGTACAAGGGTCTATGGAATGAGCTTTTTAGGCTGATTCCAACGACTCCAAAACGATTTTTGCAGCCTGAGCCGTTCGTTACCTCTGATCGGCATAAGGTTTTCTTACGCATCGGTCGTTAGGGTGCAGTTGTTAACGTAATGAGCATCACGTGGATGATGTGTTGTGTGGCATAGTTTGGTCGCTAGATACCTACTGTTTCTTAGTTTCTCTCGCTCATTAAATATATCGTAATAACAGAAAGGTTGCGCTCATCTATTCAATTCAATTGATGGCTTGTTTATAAATACATCATGTAAATTTACAGGTTCACTTCAACGGGATGGAGTCCCAGACAGATAACAAGCGCATTCTGGAGCGAGTCCTAACTTACTCCAAAGGCACCTCCAGCAAGAGAGGGATTAGCGTCTCCGATTAATAAGGGTACGGGACGGAATCAAGCCTCCTGGCATCGCTACACCGCTCACTATTTGGAATTCGAAGGAAAAAATGAAATCCACACCACGCTAGAGGCACAATTACCATGCGAACCGTTTAAACACCAGGGTAAAATGTCAAAAGCGCCCCTAGTTTACCATTATCCACCATTGTTTACCATTATCATAATAAACCATTTTCATACCGTTCACTCGTGGGAAATCATTCTCAAAACAAAGCAAAAATCGTTCTGCACTCGTTGGAAAGCTCTCAATTTTTTGGGCGATTACCCATTGCGCCCACATCCCTCTGGTGATGCGATTACCAGACTCATTAAGCAAAGGGGCTGGGAAAAGTGGGGAGGGTGCTATTGCGTCCATCTGAAGGAAAACAAAGTGGACTTTCGCGCCCAAGACGAGATTGCAAAATGACGCAGTCGAACAGGGGCTCATGGCCGACGTCAACGCTAGGTCATGGTGCACGAGTCAGGAGTTTCCGAAATGGGCCCCAACTATTTTTTTGTCACAGAAGGTGAGGACCAAAATGGGCCCATTGAATTTGACAAGGCGTTTGGGTGCAAAAATGAGCACCGGATTCCAGTTATTAAACTAGGGAGCCATCCCCTGCTGGCTAAAGCCACCAAACCCCCGAACTCTCCTAACTGGCCTCAGACCTCTTCTACTCGCAATATATAGTTAGGTTTTTTCCCAAAGAAATTCGGCGCTACTGGAGCTCAGATGCGCCACATGGAGCAACATTATGGTGGTTTCAGACTATTTTTTGGAAGATTTGATTTCTGTGAAGCCAGACAACTGCAAGATAGATGCAATTTGCAATTACGTGCATGGTGACTATTTCCTACGTTCCATTAGTATACTATTAGTGTTTGCTTTACAGAATGATAAGCGTGAAGAAATGTACAATGGGCGCAATTGTCTAGCTGATGGTCACAACCCAGGGGCGCAAAAGACTATTCTGTCTGTGTTGCAAGTCATAATTAAGAGGGGGAACCACTTCGACCAAGAGGGGTTTGGGCGAGATGGAGCAGTGCCCCAATTTTTGCCAAACTATGCTGACTGCTCAGCCATAAATAATGGTAATTAGGAACGGCGGGGTAACTTGGATGATAGTGGTCTCAGTGTTAGAGACAACATCTCGGCACGACCCATAACACATAATATTATTCAGGACTCCCCCCCCCCCCCCCCCCCCCCCCCCCATTTCAATTAGACTCATCATCGTGTCGATTCGCCATTCAATGTCGAGCAGCCCGGTAAAATACTTCATCTCTTCTACACTGAGAGTCAGTAGGCTCACAATGTGAGTATATGATATTGGGAAACCTGACGCATAAGGTTCTTGGTCGTACCTCTTCCTTACTTCCCTACATTCTGCCAATGACTGTATTAAAACAAGAAAACTGTCTTTCTTGAACTTTGTTCAGCGACTTTGGTACGCCTATTAGAATTCAGAATCGGCAGTAAGGTGGGTAAAATTCACACTGTTGGGAATATGGGGACGGACGACAGAGTTTCGTCTGTTTCCAAATCAGTCGGAGCTCTGATCAGCCTGGTTCAAATCCGGGACCGAACACCAATGTTTGATCACAAGTCAATCACGTGTTGTAATACCTGTCTCGTTGGAAGACAATTCACCTCTGAACGCAAGTTAATGTGTAGCCTTTCTCTGGAGCTAGAATTTCCAAAGTTTTTCCAAGTACAGTGCGGAGTCGGCTCCTGCCCCAATTGTGAAAACTAAGTTGGTTAACACAACAACAAAAAACCCAAACTTTTTTAAACTGTTGGGAATATTAACTATTGTTAATATGCCGCAGCAGAACTCCGTCGAGTTTAAAGTTATTTAGAGAGATCGTTATGTTCAAGTCCAATATTGACTCAAAAAGTCGGTTTTTTTTTAAATAATGATACCCGCCAAGTGTTGAAACAATTGATAATCACAGGGACATAGAACAAGAGAATCACGATTGGTAGCAACGAACTTCTACTCACCTCCTCAAAATTCAAGCTTTTTTGGGCGTAGTTATAGGCGAGGTCCAACTCGTTCTTGTTGAGGTGAAAATTCGCTAGGTACTTGTACGCCTGAGCCAGCTCAGTTTTGTTTTCAGTCATTGAAGAATCGTTTTCGTTCACGTACTCCGTAAAAGCTGTAGCAGCCTGTTCGACGTCCATCAGCCGGTCAAATAATCTGGAACGCGTTCAAGAATATTTAGCTCTATAACCCTCTCATTTGGATCGTTTGGACATCCACATAGCCAGGCCGGCTCTGAAACAACTCTGGAGGGTCCTAAGGTGTCAAACAGAAAAGTCGCACCACAAATCCATCATGTAAACGCACTTGGCCAACTTGAGTATAGCAGAACCCTCAATGTCACCGACGCTTCGTGCTTTGTAAAAACACTTGAGAGCCTCTTGGTTTTTCTCCATCTTCTCGTAGGTTTCCCCCAGGGCGACCAACATGCGAGAGTCATTCGGCCGGAGCTGTTGAGCCTGCTTGTAGTAATAGAGGCAGTAATAGGGCATCTTCAGGATCTCGTAAGTTTGTCCCAAGCCGTACCAAGCACGGTAGTCTCTTCGGTTCACCTCTGTAATCACGTACATAGACAAACAATTTATTTAGGGGGCGCGAGAAGTTGCAGCATTTTGATGGGCCACGTTTTCACACCGCTTTTTGAGCGTTGGCGTGTAATACGAGGAAAATACCATAATATATTATATTAGAGGTATAGCTTCTTGAGGACGTGTTTCCAAACATTTTAAGCCCGATTTCAAACTCGGTTAAACTAGGAAACACCAGAATTTTACGTTATCCTGAATTTACTCGCTTAATATCAAACCGATTTTGATGAAATTAGGCTAAAATGTACGGAAACATGTCCTCATAAGCCATACTTCCAATATTAACCTTTTCCACGCATTGCGTAGCCCACGCTCAAAATCTCGGGCGAAAACGTGGTTCTTCCTCTTCAAAATGCGGAGCCCTCCCGCGCTCCAACTCACCTATAGCTTGTCTGTAACTTTGAATAGCCGCATTCGTGTTCTTCATTTCCATATACTCGTGTCCCATAAGCGTCCAAGCGGACAGATACTGAGGATTCAGTCGAAGAGCTCTTTGAAAGTAGATTACCGCTTTTTGGTGATCTGACCGGAGTGAATAATAATTACCTAAAATTTCACGTGAAGTAAGAACAGAAATAACACCAATACAAGTATACGATCAACTCAGTGTTACCTATAACACAACACGTTTCTACGCGGTATTTGTCAATTTCACAAGCCTCTTGAGCCAAGTAGGTTAATTCCGTTTTCATTTCCTTGACGTACAAAAGGTTAGACAGAGTGTCGATATTATCCAGTCGGTAGGGATCCAATTTTCGAAGATTGCGGAACGTGTTGATCGCTTCGTTAACCTCTGAAACATACTGAGATAATGAGCAAATCGAAGAGGCTGAAATTTAACCAATGGATCGAGTTTTAACAAATGTTACCTCTTTTATTGTGGTGGGCGATGCCAATTTGTGCCATGAGATAAGTGCTGCCGCTGAAACCAGAATTCTGCAAGTCGTAGTAAATCTCAAGAGCTTTGTCGTTCATCTGTTGATCCAAGTACGACCGTCCGAGGAAAAACTGCTTCATCCAATGGTTTGGAAGCGTTAAAGACCTCGCCTGAAACGGAGTACTCAAACGGTAATTTTTGGATGGTCGCAGAAGACACTTCTGTCGCATCGCTCACCTTAGCTCGATCAGTGACCAACATCGAAAGTTCCAACCAGGCTCCCCAGTGGAGAGGTTCCAAAGCCACAGCCTCCACCAAGACGGCCCTGGCATCGTCGAGAAGATCGAGCCGCTTCAACACAACGCCAAACAGGTACATACAGAAGGGATCCATAGACTTGTTGACGTGAAGAGCACGTAACTCCTTGCACAACTGCTGAAGGTCTCCTGACGTCTTCGGCTCGGGACCAGAAAACAGCTCTGTGAGGTTGTCTATCTTTTTTCTTTCCATAGACAAATATCTGGAGTAGTAGTGCAGAAACCGCGTACAAGGCGAAGACGTTTTCCCAGCGTAAAATGCACACCTGCGTGTTTCGATAAAACGCCACCTTGAAGATTATACTTGGGCTAGCATATAATTACGTTATAACACGTACCTGTCATATTCTTTGACATCAAAGAAGCTTTTAGCGAGGTAATAATCATCTGTTTCGTCATCATTCACAGCCAACTCGTAGGGCGGAACGGCATCCACTTTGATATGTTTCAAAGCATAGTTCAGCTCACTCAACCTATGAAAAATCAATCAAATGGTCAGAGGTAAGGAGTACTTTATAGAAATACAGGAAGCCCAGCAGGACAATGCAATTCCCATTCTTCCTGGGCCATTACCATTTTATTGGACAGAAAACTATTAGTCCTATGAAATAATGTCAGGAGCTAGTAAAAAGAAAATTGAAAAAAAAATTATTTACTTAGAACCTAGTAGGTATGAAAAACACAATGTAACACGGAATAATAATAATTCTATTCCGTGACAATGTAATAAGCCCTCCAAGACTAGAAGACATGGGGACTGAAAATATCAGTATCAACACATATCGTATCGATATTTAAAAAGGTATCGGGTCGATATTTGTAAAAAGTATCGATACTTTTCTAAAAACATTGGTCTGTACGAAATTATTATGACCACGGAGTTTTACTATTATATAGGTATGCCACAGAAACTTTGCCTACGTTTGGCGCATTCTTCTGGAGAAAATAGAACTAGTTATCTCTTATCATCGCTTATCATCAAGCAGATTCCCCTGCGTACGATAATTTTTCGGGGATTTCTTCCCTCACAAGTGGCATGATTTCCCTCCTACTGCAGCTTGAACTTGAGAGCACACGTTCACAGAGCAGCCACTACCCGAACATCGAATTTCTGACAGCTCCCATTTCCGTGTCAAGGTTTAACAATGCAAGGTTGACTCGATCGATAGTTCGCGGATCCGCCACCTAGGGGGCAAAGCCACACGTAGGCAAAGTTTCTGTGGCATACCTATAGCGGTAGCGACCCTAGACTCACGCAGAATCCAAATTTGTTTTGGCCTTACTTATATGTACGTCAAGTTTCTTTCCTCTGCGACAGTAGGTACTAGATGAATTGTTATCCGCTAAACAAATATCTAACCATGTTTTAGAAAGGGTGAAGATGTGCGGCATGGTTTAGGAAAATTCTGCCAGAAGCTTGTAGGTACTGATTTCTGGGTGCTGATGCCCTGCCATTCTTCAAATTAATCTGGCAACCTTACTTAGCCTACCCCTCAACCAAGCCTCCCCTTAACACCTCCGTCTATAGTAAGATACTCTTTGTTGAAGCTCTTCAAGGGCCACTTTTACCAACCACAAGCCCACGTTAACTCCCAAAGGAGCACTTTGTAACATGGGAATCGCGCAGAGCGCAAACTGCAGCAGAAGCTTCGAGTGTGTTGACGCTAACTAGTGACGAGAAATAACAATGAGTTACACCCCTCGTATATCCATAACACATACCATTTCGTACTCTGAAGCAGTCCTCTCGTAGAACAATCATGAATGGCCTTCTGGAGAGAGATTTTCACATCCTTCAGATCGAGCTTCAATCCGCCATCCATCGTGCAACTAACTATAACTCAACTAAAACAACTCGACAACTATGAAATAGTTTTAATAATTTTGCTTATTTGACCATCGAATAACGCTGTATTTTGTTGTAAAACCTCTTCGGCGCACAATTTGTTGGATCTCGCAGTCACGTTAGCGTGAGGGCTTTCGTGGCTGTTGTTGATGAACGGGTTCGGTCCATGGTGGACAACTGGTTATTAACCACCATTTGACTTGATTCGATGAAATGAAATCAAATTCATTCAAAAATGAATCAAAAGCCAACCCTCACGAAGGTTGGCAAACCCTTAAACATTAAATTTTTTGGAAACGTTTATTATGTTGGTACCTCTTTTTGATGTGATAACGGGATAGGGATGGAACATCGGACCCTCACAATCGCTTGTACCATCGTCACAATCGATAACCGTCGATTTTAATCGCTTTCTCATACTCTTCCGGGTAGGTACGTTTATAAATTTTTTGCAGATCGGTTGGTGGACTAATTTGAACTCTCGTAGGTAAATCGATACAATACAAATCCTACCGGCATCATAATTCACGATTAAATAGTCAAATACCTATCTGGGATTAACGATAGACGAAAAACTTAATTAATTAAGGTCCAATTGGACCCACCATATTGACTCCATTATTAGGAACTTAACAAAAACCCTCCGCAGTTTCTACCTTCTCAAAAAACTTTGCCCTCCCAGCACCCTTCGAACCGATTACTATTCTTTAGTCCACTCCCGCCTCCAGTATGGTATAGAATGCTGGGGCGGAACTAACAAGAAACATAATATGTTCTATATTATAGAAACAATTTTCAAAACACAAAAGAAAATTTCTTTTGTAATTTGAAAATTGTTTCTATAATTTAATTCGTTCGACTACTTTGTGGTAAGAATAAACACACCCCATCAGCTCCTTTATTCACTAAAACCAATGTTCTACCTTTAAAAAAACTCTTTCTATTCAAAACTATGAAAATTTTCATCCTCAAATACCCCTCTAATTTATTTAAAAACTTCAAGAATAACAGGCTAGGAACAGTCCCCCTCCCTCAGGCAAACACTGAAAAATTCAAAAAATCCTTTAACTTCATCGGTCCACGACTCTACATTGTTTTTAATCTGTATAGGTAGTAGGTTGTAGAGTCTACAACCTACTACCTATACAGATTAAAAACAAACTTGATCAAAAAACGCTGCAAATTTTACACAAGGGTTTATTATTCTGTGATATAGGTTACTTGTATAGACAGTTAATTCTGTCAATAAAAAAAAAAATTAAAAAAATTTTTTTTTTTGGATTTTCATATTTCAAAAAACATTTTTTGGGGGGATTTTTTTTCAAAAATGTGTTTTTTCAAAAATTCTTTAATTTTTACTCTAAAAATATTGAACTTCTTGGGATCCTTCAAAAATCCCATTTTTTTCCCCATGAAAGCCCTATAGAACGCCACAGTGAAATCGGATCGTTCCGGGACCCCCAAAAATGGATTCTACGTCCAAAAATACTTCGAAAACGACACCTAACTCGATCCCATAGCTAAAAGCCTTCAAAACACCCCTCCTGTAGCCCCATTTTAGCCCCATAGCGCCCCACGGGTTTGGGCGATCGGACTGAAAACCTTGCGGGCACAACTAGATGGTAAACCAAGTATTTTGCCAAAATTTCAGATTTTTTAAAAAATTCCTACTACCCAAAACGGCCCGGACGGCGGACGGCGTACGGCGGACGGCGGACGGACATTTCGGATTTTGAATGTAGACCTCTTGAAACGGATAATGTCAAATTTTGAGCCCGATCGGAGTCGTCGACCCGCGTCGCGAAAACATAGGTGTATTATTCCAAGAATAATAAACCAAAAACTACCTAAAATTAATTAAGAAATGACTGATGAACATTGATAATAGCTCCAATATTTATTCTGACGTTCTGTAGGGTAGACTGAGGTATGTATAGGTACTTCGGTCTGCCCTACAGATAGAACGTTAGAACCAACAAAAACTACACCTCCTTACATTATTATTTTTTGCTCAACTCGATACCTATTATTATTATTTTTTAACTCAACTATATAACAATCAATTATACTAAAATCACAGAAACTCAATTATATTATTTAACTCTGTTATGTTATCTCGTAACTATATTTAATTTCCACCGCAACACAATCCAGCCAAGTCTGGATAAAAACGGCGGAAAAGTTGTTATTTCCTCACGCAAGGATCACCTACTACTTATCCTTCAAACACCTACCTATAGTAATATTAAGTATATACACCTACAATATTATGTACTTACCTGTGATATTATACCTGTACTTAAGGAAATAAAATCATTTTGAAATCTGAAACTAGTTTTTAATAAAAACTAGTTTTTAATAAAAACTAATTTTCGTTTATAAAAACTTTTTATAAACGAAAATCGATTCAAGATTTTTTTTAAATCAGTAGTAAAAAATCGATTCACGATTTTTACAAAAATCGGAAGTAAAAAATCGATCTATCTAAAAAATTTGAACTTGAAGATCGATTCAAAAAATCGGAAATCGATTCCCATCCCGAGATTCTATTATCTGTTTTGGCGTCGACTGCGGATTTATTTTTGCGAGTGTTCTAAATCTTTTAGCTCATGTCAATTGTATGATTCTATAGTAATGACCAGGCACGCTAGAAATTGTACAGCCGGAGCGGTTTACACGTACCACGAGAAAAAGAAGGACGCGGAAGCTTCGGGGTACGGAACTGAGAATCGACGGATTGGAAAGGATTCTGTGAAAGATTTTGATTGTTGCTGCTTGACTCTACAACCCTGTGCCAACCCAGTTATCACGTAAGATTTTATAAGCCGCGATAGTTCCGCCTAATTGGAGTCTTTTGTTTCACATTGAAAATGCCACTGAATTCTGCACAATGATGTCATCATTCTTTCCAGGCAAGATGGGTTTTTATTTGACAAAGAAGCTATCCTTCAATACATCATCACCAAGAAGAATGAAAATAGCCGTAAAATGAAAGAATACGAAAAACAAAAGAGGAAAGAGCAGGTAGTTCTAATGGTCGTTATTTTGCTTAAAAGAATAACTGTCTCTTCTTCTTATAACAATGTTTTTCCTTGCTTAGGATGAGCTTTCCGATTTGGCCGAAGCAGAAAAGCAATCTAAAATTTCAGCATTCCACAAAACCGAGAGCAACATTGTCAGCAGCATCCACAAAGGCGCTTCGTCCTTAATTGGTAAACTAAAGCAATTTCGTAAATTGTTCCTCAATCTGTTAGTTCAGAATTTCAATAGTTTGTCTTTTTCAGGTATGAACTTACCGTCTGTTTCAAACATGTCCAACGGGCGTGACAAACAGCTTCCCAGTTTCTGGATCCCGTCCATGACGCCAAAAGCCCAACACAAAAAAGTGGACAAACCCGTGAGTTGTATTTTTCTTTAAAAAAAAAATTGGTTTTTTCATGTTTGGGGTCTCTAAAGTGAAACATTTCTGTTGTTATTGCAGGACAATAAAGTGTTATGTCCGATGACGGGAAAACCACTGAAGCTGAAGGACCTGATAGACGTGAAATTCACTTTGGTGAAGGATCCCGACGACAAGAAGTCTTTGATCATCAAAGACAACCGGTACATGTGTGCTGTGACCCACGACATCCTCAGCAATTCGGTCCCTTGTGCTGTTTTAAAACCCACGTAAGGACGTTTGGCAGCGAAATCTCACAGCAAAGAGCCAGTTAAATGAACCTAGTATAATGGGCTTGTTCGATATTTCAGAGGCGATGTTGTGACGGTGGAATGCGTGGAGAAGATCATCCGCAAAGATATGATTCACCCTTTGACTAACCAGAAATTAGAAGAAAAAGATATCATAATTATGCAAAGAGTAAGTTTCTTGGTTTTGTCAGTTGGAAGTAGTACGGTAACCAGCAGCTCTTTTCAACGTTTTATTTAGGCTGACTAAATTTGGCTCAATCTACTGTGAAACCTTCATTTTGCTCATTATGTCCCACAGGGAGGCACAGGATACGCTCAGACGAACGGCAATCTGGAAGGAAAGTGGGAACGACCAGTTCTTCAAGCCTGATCCGTTAATTTTTATTTAGGTACATTTTACAATTCATTATTTTGCCGATTCAAATTAAATTGACTGTGTGACGTGTTGATTTCGACCTCGTATCTTTGTCGAAGTTTCCATGAAGAATTGCGATACACAACTGCTGGTGACCCCACATGTGTGCTATTTCCATTGAAAATCAGAAAATTCATCTGTGGGTTGCCCCGACATGCTAAACTTTCTATGCAGGATGGTTATGGGGCATTCTCCTGAACTACTTCCAAATTGAAATGTACAAACATCTGTACATTTCAAACTTTCATTACAGTCTTTTAACATATTCGTTTTGAAATGGTGTGGCAAATGAGTTCCTTGGAAAGGTCGAAATTCATCACCCTTTAAAACTTTAAATACCCCATATTCCAATTTTCAGTTCGAAAATCCGTATAGTTACATGCGGAGATTTTGAACTTGAAGTGGAAGCAGATTATGTCACGCATTGAACGTTGGGCATTGAGTCGCTAGAGCTTGCAGTGATGTTTTTGGTAAACCACACGACCCAGCGACACCGTTCACATCACTCAAATCTCCAAGAACTGTGGATTGCTAACGTGAATTCCTTGTACTGACTGACGGCAATTTGAAAACGTTCAGTAAGAATTAGAAGGTTGACTACCCGTGATTTTACATTTGACGTCGCCAAAAACCGCTTGACTTGCTTCTCTGTGATCATAATGGGCTCCTTAAAAAGGCCGGAATTTTGCATTTCTAACGACGTATTTGGATTCAGCACCCTTTAAAACCTCTTATTCCAGGAGCAGTGATGGTTCCAAGCTTTCTTATTGGCTACACAGACCATTCATGGGCCCTGTCATGTAGTGGAGGATCAGTTTCAGGGATAATACCTTATATATGTTGAACAGTCTCTCTTCTGAAGTCTCTTTTTTGCCCTAGATTTTGTTATTTTGGGTTTCACCACAGAAGATTCGATTTGCACATTTGCCGTTTTTGCCAGTAGGAATGCTTAAACAAATCCAAAATTTTCATTTGTGCTGATTACAAATTGGAAAATATTTTCTAATAGCTGAATTTTACCCCGAAAGCTGAAGGATGTCAGAAGGTGAATGAGGTGTCGTTTTCCGAGTAATTTTGGACACAAAATCCATTTTTGGGGGTCCCACATCTGTCGATACATTGTATAGGAATTTTTTTATTTTATTAATTTTTTTTATTTACAGAATTAGTTTTTGCACTAGGTACCTATAATATACCTATTTATTTCTATATCAAAGCATTTCGAGGGTCTCACGGCAACCCCCCACATCGTCATTTTTGGCGAAAATGAGTTATGCATACTGTTCAACGCTTCTTCTCGTGGCGAATCGACCAAACTTGTTGGTTAAAATAAAATTGATAGGGAGCATAGTAATCGTTGCTAAGTGCTAATTGAATACCCTCATATCGTCTAGTCATCAGTAAAACCCCACATTTGCAACTCAAGTCCTTTATTTACTAGGTACTCGCTAGTGAGTCTCGGAGTTAGTTGTGGGGTATTGCTTTTTTGTGGTTTTCGGGCTCTCCTGAATAACTTAAAAAATGACGATGTGGGGTGTTGCTGTGTGAACCTCGATTTGCCCTTTGTGTAAAGTTTGCAGCGCTTTTTATCCTGTTTTTCGGCTATTTCCCTCAATAACGGTGATAACTTGGGGTCTGAGGGAAACGGCTCCAACTGCACTGGAAACTAGATACAATTTTATCTTGAATGACGCCTACCGCCGCCTTTCAAGCCCTGGATTCATGATGTTTTCAAAATGATCACTAGTTTTACACTTCTTTTCGGCAATACCAACTTCGAAATTCTCCGAATTGGCAAACTATTCATGATACGCGCTTTAATATACGTTCTCCAGCAAAACGTTTTGTGCAGAATCGTATGAGACCAACCCCAACTTGCTAACGTTGCGTAGATATTGAAATATGAGTCAAACAAGTCATTTGGGGAGTTTGAAATGGGATTTTCCACTTTATCAACTTCCAAATTAAAACTTTATTAAAATTATGACAATGAAAACTTTATTAAAATTATGACAATTATTGTCCCGTAAATACGCCCCTAAGCTCCCAAAACAAAGAAATTGAAGAACCAGACGCATGTGTTGACATTTTTGGAACTCATATTTTCTCGGTGTACGTATTGAGTAAAAGCCAAAAAACTATATTTGTACTTTTGTAGACACCACCGGATTGTTAATGTTATGATCGAGGATCAAACCAATAAAACACAGAATGTGTTTTTTTCAGTAATTCCGCCGAGGAGGTCGACTCAGGGCATGGGGTGGGGTTAGAAGGAGTTGTGAGTGGATGGGGGGTAACCATTGGAGCGTCAGGTTGGTTGTGGGCGGGATATTTCTGTTGACTTTTGACTTACCTTACGCCCATCAACTTCAAACCAAATAACCTCCTTTAACACAATCACGTTTGCACTGTCAAACCAGTTACCTGTCAGGTAACTCACACCGGACTGCATATTGTTTGAAAGGGCTAAGGAGGCCTTCCCCTATTGGAATTTCACTTTGAGCGTAATTAGCGCTCTCAGTGGTGGGGGGGGGGGGGGGGGGGGGGGGGTTGTCACCCCACTCAGGTATAAATCCTTCAGCAGGGCAGGGGAGGGGGTGAGGGATCGTAAAGGAGGGTGGAGAATCAGGTATACTTGGGCCTGGGATAGACTGACGCATTTTCAAACCGCAAGACGGAAAAACACATTCTGTGTTGAAAAATCCTGACGTGGTGGCGAAAATTGTATAGTGTGCAGCACATCTGAAAACATGGAAGACAACCCCTCAGATATTCCGAGTGCTTGTTGTCGTTATTTTCGTGCCCTATACATACATGTAATGCTTGGTTTTTCTTCTTGTTGTTTCTGCAAGGTTTTCAACCCAATCTCATCACACTGTGTTTTAGCCAGCTCTAGGTGGCTTGAAGGGGCTCCTGTGGTGCCTTTGAAGGGTTTTTAACGTACAATTTTACAGGGATAATCTTTTCTGAGCATTCATCAATTCTTTTCTGGGTAATTGTTTTCTACATATTACTGTCACCTCAAATTCTTTTGGTTTTTTTAATATGTTATCAAGAATGGACTACAAACGACAGATAAACATGTTTTTTGGTCTGGAACATAATACACGAACGAATTACGAACTCCAACGACGACATTGAGTGACTTAATCTGAAGATGACTTCTGAAGTAAGTTTCTTTTTTTTTACTTTATTAAATGTATTTCCTTTTTTCCCAAACGTAATTATGTCAAATATCTTCTTATTCCAAAATTTAGAGGTGACACTGTAAGAGTAAACAATTCCCCTGTTCCAGTATTTCTACTATTCCCCATGGTTTCATTTATTTGTTCGTTGCCGTTTTGTATTTATAGCGAATTTGTTATTTTCCTCGTATGCTAAATCAACTGGCCGTCTAGTGTATTCATTTAGCAGACGGTTTGAAGTGTAAACTCGGGGGTACTCTTGTTGGCGAGCGTTACATAACTGCTGGATGTGTCCAACTATTATCTCATATCGGAGGGAGGCTTATCACATATCATTACAAATAAAAGCGGCTGCGAGAGAGAGGGTTCCCCCGCGGCAGTCAGTCGGCGATTGTTGTTCAGTTAAGACCTTAAACTCCCATTATCCGCCAGTTCTCACTTCGGTTCCGAAAGGTCCTCGTGGAGTTCCCGTGTGGAGTTTTTCGCGATGGGAAAACGTTCTTGGAGGTGAATCCTTATTACCCTGGTAAGCCCCTCACCGGCCCCCACTTCTGTAACTTAACTCCCGTCCAACCCGCTGTCCTTCGGTTATGTAATATGCAGCTAATAACTTTTCCGTCGACCCCGCGATCTGACGGTATTCATTGACAACCTCATACTTTTGCAAAAAAATAACTCCTTTCGATCGTTTTTTTTTTCGCGGACTCTGAACCTTTCTTCACACAGCATATTGATTTCGTGCATATTCTGCGATGGACTTGGTGACATTACGTATTCCCGGCTTTATTAAGGGGTTTCTCACGGCGCCCCTAGCGAACAGCCAGGTAAGCGAATGTACCATGGGTTCTATATAAAACCTACCATGTTTACTTCTCAATTAAATAATGACCTTAGGAGTCTTGATAAGTAGCAAGTATCAGAACTTTAGCTTTAACAACAAAACTAATTTAGAATCTTTCTCTGGATGCTTTGACATTTGAACACGTCAACAAGTGGAAAAAACCATTGCTTGTAAGTTGTAAGAACGATATTATTATTTGAGCTGGAGAAATAAGAGGAAATAATTTGAGAATGTCAATGTAATATCAGACTATATCGATTCGAAATATCCAATGACAGCAGAACGGATAGCGATACCCCTCTTGATTTCTCGTGCGTTTCCCCCAAGTCGAACCGGTTTGACAGATACTGAGCAAATTACAGGCAGGTAAGATAATTAAGGCCAAAGCGAGAAAGCGAAATTCGGTTGAGCTAGGTTGTGCCATTTTTCAATTCGTTGGTAACATGAATTGAAACAGAACAACATTCATACATGTTGGCCAAACTTCTCTCAGCGTTGTATCCAAATCAGTAAGTTCCGCAATGGCCACCCGGAAGTAGCAACGATTACTGTAAGCTAATTAAGGATAATCTACCAACTTTCAACGAATGGGAAAGGAATAATACCGTCGACTCATATGTCACATAGAAACCTCTACTCATCTGAAACTTTTTAAATCGGACTATTAAATAGTTTAATTTTGAAACTTAATTACCTTAAAACAAATTTCTTTGAGTTGAAGTATTTTCAAATTTCTTTCTGACGTGAATGACCTCTACAATACCTAAACAGGAATTCAACTGACGTATTGCAAGCATATTTAGGAGTTGTTTTTAAATCGAGGGATCAGAAAGAGCAGCCGTAATTATCGGTACAATGGGCTCGGGGGTTTTGCTCGATGAGAAAATTACATAGCCGCTCTCCCATTTGGATTGTTTGTTAGCTTTTTTTCCCCTCATTCACGTCGTTATGAAACCAAATCGGTTTCACGGATTCCCTCCTGATTCAAGGACGTTGATCGAGACATAATATTCGACGTCATTCGTTTAATGACGGCATAGAGTAATGTTTTTGCGATGAGTGTCAATTAGTGATGGATTCAAGTTTGGGAATTGAGTCGAAAGCTGGGCGAAGCTGATAGTTTCTAAATAGCGATTTGAGATCAGTCGAGTTATTTACATACCCGAGAGAGGAAAGCTGATTTTGGGAAATCTTGCCGTACAATGATAGTGGAACATTCCACTCCCATCTTGGCGCGGATTTTCCTTTTGCGCGTGTTTTTACTAACATCATCAAGAATGTCCACTCAAAAAAATCTTTCAACGTTTTCTAGGAACGTAAAAGCCTAGTTCAGAAACGGAACTTCGTCAACAACTTTGGGCCAATGGAAAGGAATAACTGAATTGTAAATAAAAGATTGAAAACAACAACAATCTGAGTATTGTGTGCACTATGATTAGAATCCGTCCTCATTTTTACGTATAAGTTTGCATTTTGATGGTGACCTTACTGGAGTGTTACACCATCGAATTCGCCCGTATATTTTCCCTATTCTAACCACTTCAACCTCCTGGTTCACGTACCTACATACCTACGTACCTACATAAAAAAAAAAAAACCATTTACACCCCCATAAGTTGTAGATTTTACCAGTGTTTTTCGAGCATATTTAAGACATTATGATGAGGGTTTTGAGCATAATTATCTATTGAGCATAAAATGGATGTTTCCTAGCAGATTTGGTGATTTTATCGAGCATATCAATCCTGCATTACTATATTTTCCCGGATGGCAAATCGGACCAAAGAGCGGAACTTGCTCGTTCCCCAGAATGTTTGGTTCGGGGTAACAACCAATTTTAAATATTTGTGCCCCGAGTTCTTTGAAAATGTAAAAACTTTGACTCATAAAGACTTCATGTTTAATCGAATTTTTAGTTTCGAAATTAATTTCTGTTACGTTTAATATAGGCACCTAGCTACTAAATGCATGCAGAGTTTTGTCAAATGCATACATCTCGGTTGAAAAATTAAATGGCCGTCCACTGTACGCTGCCCAGGGCGTTTTAGCCTATTAAAAAAATTTTAAAATTCTTTTTAAAAAATAATGCGATTCTCCATAAAATTTGCCTTTATGGTTTTCATTTCGATCGCTCTAACCCGCCAGGCTCTGTGGGGTTAAAAGGGGGTACGGGAGAGGTTTTTGAAAGTTTTCGGCCATGGGGTCGAGTTAAGAGCCGTTCTCCAAGTATTTTTGGACGTAGAATAAATATATTTATTCTACGGGGGTCCCAGTCACAATATATTGGGGGGTCCCAGATCCATCCAATGAGAAGACGATGGCTATGAGGCTTTTATGGGGCTTTTGATGGATGTATACATTATAAGGACTCCTGACTTAGGAGGAGGTTGAGGGAGTAATTTGGACTTGTACTTAATTCATATTTCGGGATCCTTCATCTATTTAGACACTGTACGGGTATACCGATTTATTGATTTAATAGGTACCTATTTTATTTTTAAATATTTTTCTTACTGACTGATTTTTGAAAAAAAAAAAATTAAAGATTATTTTTTATAAATTTATTCCATGGCATTACGAAACCATTTTTTTTTTTTTTTTACGAAGCTATCTTATTTACTTTTTGTTGTTTTTCTATCTTTTCCTTACTATCCTCTGATTCGTCAAATCCATTGATTCAAAATTGTTCTTGAACTTTTTGGTCCTCCCCTAAATTTGAGTTGTTCTCAAGACTGACAATTTAAGATACATACCTACACTTTGATCTCATAAATGCATAATTACTCATAAAAGCAAAATAATTACAATCAATATTTTTCCGCCGCTTCAAGGTTTAATTCGTTCGCGGCGTTCTTTTATAATCAAAACACATTAGGCCTACTTAGTTTTCCATCTCAAGCTTAACGATTCATGAAGTGTGCGAGTGTGAACTTCCTCGTACTTATCTCGTCATGGTATTGCTGCGGAGGAAAAAATAAGATTAGCATAGCAGTAATGTGGCGGTGAGAAAATATCCCTCTTGATTGTGTCAATTTGTGATATTCTGCCTGGCTCATGCATAACACCGAATAATTCAACAATTATTTTTGAATTAGTCGGTGTTGTGCCTGATAATTATTATTGAGTGCTTCGCCTAAGGTCATCTAATTGTCCAAAGATTGATTGTTTCTCATTAAAAATAATTACAACCCTTAAAAGTAAAAAGTGGCTCAAGGCAGGAGCCGGTTATACTTACGTTTATGAATAACCTGAGTTGGTTGCATTGATGCGATTTCTGTGAGGGGAGAATATTTTCTTAGTGGTCACGGGAATAAATTCCGTTGTGTGAGAGAGAAAATGAGGGAAATCTAGTATCTCATGGGAAACCCATCCTGTGGCGTAGTTGTGGCACTTCTGCACATCCTTCATGCCGGTTACGAAACAACCAATTACATCCAATTGTGACGGAGAGGTTCAATCTTGGAGGGGCTATCTTCGGTATTCACTCGGCACCATCGCCGTGAGCTATGGAAGAATTCAAAATGGACAGTTTGTTGGTACTGCCTGTGAATTATGATCAAATGGCTACAATAATTTAGAGATGTAAAACAGACTGTGCAAGCTCTTACATTAAATTGGATATTTCTTATCTTCCGCTACGACGATCGTTCTTTATTCTGTTTGTATTGGCCTCACGTGATTGGTGCTCATTGCATATTTTCAACCCCCTTAGCTCGTACTAGATATTTCGACATTAACCTTGAAAAAATGAAGTTGAGAAGCTTGGCGGCATTATGTAATGCACTCAACTAAGAGTACACAAAAGCGGCGAATGCTGCACCGTGTCATCCGATCGCCTGTTCATTATTGTCTCGCCTTGTCCGGATGACTCAAGGAAGGTCAGGTTTATAGTGTACGCTACAGTAAGAGGAACCAGGAAAGAAAGCAAAGAATAGTACCATGACATAATCTTACCAAAAACTCTTGAAACTAACCCATTCCGATTGTGACAATCTCTTTTTGCCGGAAATGGCGTTCAATTCTTCGGAAATCTGTCTACGAGGGTCTCCCTCCTCACCAACACAGGGAGAGAAGGTTTCATGTTAAAAATACTGTTTTTCCTTGTCATTGATAGGTTTATACCTTTTGAGGATACCTTGTCCTTGCCATTGATAGGTTATTTTATCCGGCATCAAATTCAGCATGTCGTAGGTACTTGGATTAGCCTTATGCCTTCAATTCACGTGTTGCCCGGTTTTCGGCGCTTTGTACAGTTCGAAAGGTTTAGAATTGTTTTAAACATTTCGACAGAGATGAACGATTCTCATTACCCATAACCGTTTAAGAAAATGTGCCGGTTAATTATCCAGGAAGTCAAGCAGGTAACCTTCGCCGATTTAGCTCTCAAAATTGGTGAGAGAAACCTTTGCCGCATTCCACGCTAGGCAAACTATTTTCAGTGTTGTTTAATAGCGTCGAATCCCATTCAGGTCACGTTTGAAGGGCTTCACAGCTAAGTTTATTAAGTATAAGCGAGCCTGGTTGGGACCATTTGGCCTCGCCAAATTACAAGTACGAATTGATAGCAAATTTTGTCAAGAACTAGAAAACAACACACCGGTTGCAACTGGGTGCCCTTCAAGGCCTCGCAACATACTGGTCGGATTTGCATGTGTCCATCGAGATCTGCAGAAATAGGATTTGCTTTATGCCTATAAAGGTCAGTGTGATTTAATGAAAGTCAGCGACTGCATCAGCTGTGATCCTGTAAGCCCCACCTCCCACACGCCCTTTCATTTTCAATAGTTGATTGTATAGTTTTCCTCATTCCACATGAGAGAGCCCTACCCTGGATCACCTTGGCCCCTTGCCCTCGGCTCGACTGATCGGCATATCACCAACAGGTTGATTTCGTCGTAAATTTAGAACATTGCAGTCAGACTGCAGCAGTCTAAACACGATTTGCACCTTAAGAGCCAAAATCGTGCCACTTAGGGGTAGATAGAAGCAAAGAGAAGAGTTGCAAAGGACGGGTTACGTTTAAACCCTCCCCAGATTTTGACGGTGAGCAAACAAGGGGAGGCCCCTACACACCTGGTTATGACTTTGACAAAAATGCAGACCAATTATTATAGGCCTACCGTACCACCCCTCCTAATTACACGGTCGTGTTTTCGACACTGCGTGAAATTCAACCACAAACCAACAAAAAACATCAACCGAATGTCCTAATAATTATTAGTGCTGTCAAATATTCGATTTGTCTTTCAAAAATTCTAAAATCGCTAAAAAAATGGACTTGAAAAAAACCAAGGAGAAAAAGTGAAAGGAATGTCACTACTGAAATTCATTTGTTTTATAATATAAATATTATTTAACCGAAAAAATTGAGATTGAAAATAAATAAATTTAATCCAACTCAGTGGATACAATTAATATTTTATTTTATTGTTCTCCGTGTATTTCAAAGTTCGGAAAATATTATTATTATTATTATTTTACCGTGAACTAACCAATCAAAAAAGGACACCCTACTGTGACATCAAAAATCGACCCCAGTAACTGGTGCTAAGGACACCTGACCAGTTCTTTTTTTTTTTTTTTTTTTTTTGCAACATAGTAGGTACGTTGCAAATTTTACGCAAGGGTTTATTATTCTTTAATATAGGTTAATAATTATTGTGCAAGGAAATATTTGTTTTTAAACCTCGGAAAATGGATCATGCGTCCAAAATTACCCGGAAAACGACACCTCATTAAATTTTGACCTCCAGTGATCCTTCAAAAGTTTGATTTGTAGCCCCATGAACGCCTCATAGATCCTTAAAGTGCAATCAGATCGTTCTGGGACCTCCAAATATACTTCGAAAACGACACCTAATACGACGCCATAGCCGAATCCCTTCAAAAACCCTCCCGTAGCCCCATTTAACCCCCTTCCCCCCCCCCCCCCCCCCCCCTCCCGGGTTTTGGCGATCGGGCTGAAAACCTTACGAGCACAACTAGATGGTAAACCGATTATTTTGTCAACATTTTAGGTTTTAAAACGCTGCAAATTTTACACAGGGTTTATTATTCTTTGATAAAGGTGAATTGTGCAAAAATTAATTTTTTCATTAAGAAAATATTTAATAGGTAAGCTTTTCGAATTTTTCTGGCAGGGTGCAGTTCTCTTCTCTATTTTACCCACACTTATACGACCTGGCCCACCAGTTTTCCCCTTTCTCCGCCTCGATTCTCCTATTAGTCCATGATGGATGGAAAACCTGGTGTGATCGTATTTTCCAAGTTGACGATGCGCAGTTTGTCCTGTGGTTGAGTTGCACTTCATGTGGAACTTTTCTGAGCTGATAATAGATTATTCTTATCAAGGAGTAAAGAAGGCATGCAAATATGGCCTCCGATCCTCAAAAAGTCAAATAAAACACCCAGTTTGAGGAGTGAGAACATCCAGTTCAGTATGAACATTCACTTTGGCGTTCGAGTCCATGCCAACCACTCACAACCAAAAAATGCTACCACTTCGAAGATCAACACGTACCTACATACAACGATCATCGGAGATCCAATTACAGAAATGACAATTATTTCTAGTAAGTAAGTGCATTTCAACCACTGCGACCGAGTAATATGGGGGACGATTCTGATAACTTGACAAAAAAGGAAGACAAGCTCCTGAAACAAAAGTTGGTGTGCTCTTCGAGAAAAATACATGATACATTACACGAAAATACACTCCCGCTGATTGAAGATAAGGTTATAAAGAGGAATAATAAAGAAAGGAAATTTTTGAAAAAGTGGACTTTGGATTATCATCAGTCAACAAAAGGCAACATGGACGACAAAATTGCCGATGAGTTCTCTCGGGTCGATTTGAAAATTTCCGAAATCCAAAGGCGGTATCACCTTTTGTTGCCTGCATTGGAACAAGCCAGGGAGACGATGGAGCAGGCAGTTAGTAAAAGCTCAATGACTGGTGTCGGAGACAGGCAACAACAGGGTGAAAGAACGCTGCAAGTTTCTTTGGTTGGGGATGTAACCGGCCCTACGATGGGCATTGAATCGAAGGAATCAGAGGAATCCTTAAGAGACTTCATTGATATGTCAAGTAGTTCTGTGTTGATAGAAATGTTTAAAGAGAACTCGGATAACTTTGTGAAAACCCCAATAACTCCTAACAGACAGCATGATTCTAATGTGCAGGTGTTCAAACTGCAAGGGTTGAGTGATACTCAATTACCACCCGAAGAGTCCGCTAAGGGTGAAAAACGTGGGGCAGATAGTGAAATATTGATAGAAATTCACCTGTTGGACGATGCTGAGCAATCTGCTAAAGTGAATCCTCTTCCCAGGGAATCGTCTAATGGGACCAACCAAGATCAAAAAGATAAGAGTCTTAAGGTCATTTCGACCTTAAGACCACAAAGTTCCGTTGCGTCTCATCATAGCAAAGTGGAACAAAACGTGTTGACCACTGGGCCTCGTGTCAATCCAGCTCCAAGGCCCCCAAAGCAAGATGCGAACGTACCAGTTGGTACAACTGATGCTAAAAGAGATTCAATTCAAGTCCAGACTAGCTTCCCCAGTTCAACCGAGCCATGCAGGCCGGAAACTTGCCCCAACAGGACCATAAGGATCATCGATAAACAAGACAAGCCGGTGCAAACAGTAACTGTTATCGAACGGAAATACGAGCCCAAGCAGAAACCCATTCCCATCCCTACGCGTGAAGTTCAGAAGCCTACCATGGGACCATTCAAGATACCATCCAGAAAAACAACAACCATGGACGATAGAATGCTGAGAAGAATGATGTACTTTAACTCTCAAAAATCATCTGTTTGCAATGAGGGTGTTAAATTCTGCGTCTATGATATTCTCAAACCGGTGGTGGAAAGTAACTTGAAGAGTGCTTGTCACAACTGCCCAACTCCCTGTCATAACTGTCCAAGTTCTAGAAAGTGCAATATTGTTCTGGACCAGCATCGTAATAACCTGACATGCAATGAAATTGTGATTGAGGTTAATTATTTGGAATTGAGGCAAGAGTGTATAGACCAATTGAAGAAAGTTTGCTCTTTTTTGTACATCGATTACGTATTCTTAGGATATTTAGATAATGCAACTAGTCTCGCTCCTTTGTCAAGCAAAATATTTTTCGATTCCAGAAAGTCTTATAGCATTTCTATGAGGTTTAACAAGAAAGAGCGAAGCATTCTCAGAGAACAAATCAAACCCTCGGGGCGCCTCGCCAAAAACACCATCGTGTTTATTATTGTGTGTCAAGCGTCCCCAGAATTCAACGTCAACAAGAATCGAGATTTCGGGTTTGGGTACCTGTCGATGAGACAACTCGCCGAGCACTTGACGGCCGAAGATAAGAGCGTCGTGAACGTGGAAATGAAGAAAACATCCGATATGAAAAGCAACGTGGGGAAGCTGACGGTGATGATTGAGGGTTTGAAAACGATGAAGAGCATAATGAAGGAGAACCTGCAGTGCGTCGAACCTCAAGTCGGAGCGGTTATGAAGAAGTTACAATTGGACAAGGCTCCAGAGAACAAGCCACAAGGAAAAGGTGGACACGCCAGCTTCCGCTAATAATCGTCAATCAACAAATAAACCATTACAAAATTAATCACAGTCGCAGTCCTGTAAGAAGACAAAATATTCACCCAAAAAGTAAAGCTACTCACCTCTATCTACACTCTGCGAAATGTCGAGTAGTCAGACACTACTGTTTATCTTCGACTACATTCTTCGTGATGCTCTGATGCAAAGATCAAGAGGACTGCATGTTTGGTAAACCGAGACTTACTTAGTAGACTAACTCTTGGGCATCTTGGGTGAGACCATCGATGAACACTGTATGTTTGGTGACTGGGATATTATTGACATCTGGAAGGTATATACTTGCTATATAGTGCTATAGCTGGTTCCCATCTCCTAAGGCAAAGGCGATCCAAACTGGCAGAAAGACCCTTATGCACATAGATGTGGCAGGCAAGCTGTACTAAAAAAGATGCTAGAAGAAAGAATTCGGGAGGCAAGTGACCCAAGCAGAGGGGTAAAGACAGTATGGTACCAGGACCTCGGCAGTATGGCTTCGCCAGGCGAAAAGAATATAGAGGGGGGGGGGGGGGGGATCGATGCAGTACCTACTACAAACCGAACTCAAGAGTCTTGTACCCGTCAGAATACTGAGATTCGCCTGGCAGTGATTGTGGAAGAAAGGAAATTCTGTACCTGGAGCTCTCTTGTCGACTGATGGGTGGCAAACGAAACTCAGGGAAGACACAAATAGAGTGATCTTAGGGGCTGCCCGGGGATCAATTCTTAGGACAGACCTGTGGAACATGACGAGATCGCAATGCCAGAAGGAGGCTTCCTCGTACGATACGCTGACGACCCCATCGCCGTCGGCACGACGTTGCCGATTAAATACAAGCTAAACCAAACTTTGCACGAGATAATGAAATGGATGAAGCCTCTCCCTGCCTCTTGCTGATCTGACAGGGATCGTGTTACTGACACGATGTATCCCAATAACAGTGAACCAACAAACGTCATCTTGACGACTGAAATCACCATGCGCGGTGCTATCCGACGGGTCTTAGTTCGTTTGTCAAGAAGCGCCCGGGCTGTGTTCACCACAGCATTACGGGAAAGGGTGTAATGTCTCAGATCTCCGCGAATCAGGGGACTGTCCTTTCTACATATTTGACTGGAGATGCGTTTCTCGCTGCACATAACTTGCAAACAGAGCTAAGCATACACTTGGTTTTCTCAAAATGCATACCCAAGAGTTCACGAGCATAATTATATTATAAAGCTATTGAAGCAAACTAAGTCCTTTGTTCTTCCAATCTTCTTCCAATCCATCTACGGTTTGGCGCCCATTGTACACCGTGCACAAATATTTACTTGAGCGAGTCCAAAACGAGCTCCTATGATTTGTTGTCTTCCCGTTGGACATTCCATCAGCTGAGCTCAATAATTGAAGGGTGCCATATGCAAAAGAGCCCAAGTGCCATAATATGCATTGCATATTATGCAATACGTGGCGCTTGGGCCCTTTTGCATGTGGCAACCTTCAATTGAGCTATAATATTATTACCTTAGGATAATCCTTATGCGCGCCAGACGTGTCGCCTGGAGACTCTTGAGAGGCGTCGTATCATGGCCGATCTCTTCCTGCTCTTTAAGCTGCTGAACAACCAAATTGACTGTCCAGAGCTTCTCTCGAGATCGGCTTTCTCGCATGTACTTCCGCTCGTTCCCAACGGCTGTTCTTCAGCTTTTCTTTTACAGCCGTTTTGGGCAGAGGGATTTTTTTTTAAACTGAAATTTTGACAAAATGGTTCTGGATCTATTTGTGCCCGCAAGGCTTTCCTTCCAATATCGAGTAGGGTGGCGTTTCCAGGTATTTTTGGACTTGGAATCCATTTTTGCGATCCCACATCTGGACAAAAACACTGATTTTTGGTTTATTATTCTTGGAATAATACACCTATGTTTTCGCGACGGGGGTCGACGACTCCGATCGGGCTCAAAATTTGACATTATCCGTTTCAAGAGGTCTACATTCTAAATCCGAAATGTCCGTACGCCGTCCAGGCCGTTTTGGGCAGTAGGAATTTTTTTTTAAATCTGAAATTTCGACAAAATACTTGGTTTACCATCTAGTTGTGCCCGCAAGGTTTTCAGTCCGATCGCCCAAACCCGTGGGGCGCTATGGGGCTATAATGGGGCTACGGGAGGGGTTTTTGAAGGCTTTTAGCTATGGGATCGAGTTAGGTGTCGTTTTCGAAGTATTTTTGGACGTAGAATCCATTTTTTGGGGTCCCGGAACGATCCGATTTCACTGGGGCGATGTTTAGGGCATTCGTGGGGCTAAAAATGGGATTTTTGAAGGATCCCAGGATGTTAAATATTTTTCGAGTAAAAAATACAGAGTTTTTGAAAAAATACATTTTTGAACAAAAAAATCCAAAAAAAAAATTTTTTTGAGATAAAAATCCAAAAAAAAATTTTTTTAATTTTTTCATTGACAGAATTAAATTTCTGCACAAATAACGTATATCAAAGAATAATAAACCCTTGTGTAAAATTTGCAGCGTTTTTCTTAACATGGAACATGTTTTTGCCTTGAGCTAACTGGCAAAAAGTGTCCGTTTTTTGGGTGACGCGGTCATGTCACGAAATTTGTAACTCCCGCAGTATTCATCGGACAGAAATCTTTCACCACTCGTTGGAAAGCTCTGAATTTATTAGACAAGGTACATTTCTCCAATTTGAGTGTAGCTGTATGGAAAGCTGAGTTATGCGCATGACATCAAATCATTTTGGTTTATTATTCTTGGAATAATACACCTATGTTTTCGCGACGGGGGTCGACGACTCCGATCGGCCTCAAAATTTGACATTATCCGTTTCAAGAGGTCTACATTCTAAATCCGAAATGTCCGTCCGCCGTCCGGGCCGTTTTGGGCAGTAGGAATTTTTTTTAAATCTGAAATTTTGACAAAATACTTGGTTTACCATCTAGTTGTGCCCGCAAGGTTTTCAGCCCGATCGCCCGAACCCGTGGGGCGCTATGGGGCTAAAGTGGGGCTACGGGAGGTTTTTTTTAAGGCTTTTGGCTATGGGATCGAGTCAGGTGTCGTTTTCGAAGTATTTTTGGACGTAGAATCCATTTTTTGGGGTCCCGGAACGATCAGATTTCACTGTTGCGATCTATAGGGCTTTCATGGGGCTATAAATGGGATTTTTGAAGGACCCCAGGAGGTTAAATATTTTTCGAGTAAAAAATAAAGAATTTTTGAAAAAAACATTTTTGAAACAAAAAATCCAACAAAAAAAACTCATAAATGGAAATTCTCCGCTTCACGGAAAAACATTGAATCATGGATATGTTTACTGTAAACTCGTCGTCACAAATTTTGGTGTCGTACTTGTCGAGTAGAAACAGTTTCTAGTAACCAACCGCCAAACTTCCATACAGACCAATCATGTGATTATAGTTTTCGCGATTATGTTGCGTAACAAATTTTGGTGTCGTTACGCAAATTTTAGAATGACCCCCAGCCCAAAAATATATCCATGTTAATTTTTTTTTAAATTTTTTTCATTGACAGAATTAAATTTCTGCACAAGTAACGTATATCAAAGAATAATAAACCCTTGTGTAAAATTTTCAGCGTTTTTGTTTACTAACATGTGACCGTCCACAGGAAAACGTACCTACCTGACGATGTTTATACCGATAAACATCCATTGCTAGAGAGTGATGTCCTCTTAAAAGACGATAGTGATATCCACCGTGAGGGGGATGACGTAGTTATGCGTTCGTACAGCATAAATCTCACATTCATGTCCATCGTGATACCACGTGTAAGTTTGAATCCGGTAAACTGGACAATGATAGCTGTGTGCAAGTAAGTGCTTATCAGGAGGTTTTTCCAGTTTCCATCCTGCACTTCATCTACCCCAACTGCTTCCATCAAGTCAATATCAATTTTTGAGGCATGATGCTTGGCGGTGAATATTCTAACTCCGAATACACCTGGAATGGTGCGACCATTATTTGTTAGTTTGGTATCACTAAATAGCTCAATTTAATCTTCCAATTTGAAACAATAACGGCCGGAAGGAATGAGGAAAACCCTCATAAAAATTAAGCTCGTCCCCACTTTATTCTGGCCATCCAGGTAATTATTGTTTGACGCGATAGTCAGTCAGCTGATGGCCTTGAGTGGTCGGAAACATACAAGTTTACTCCGTCCTTATTATCTCAGCTCCAGCGATCAACGCATAAATGCGAATAATACATTGCTAGCGTTACACAACAGCCTTGTCAGCTTATTTCTGTGTGGGGTGGGTGGTCATTTATGTTGAAGGAATTTTTGGGAGTATCTACAGTGAAATGAGCCGTAGGTACCAAGTCTACTCCACAATTCCTGGCAACTGGAATTTCCCAGATTTCGACAACACACACCCACCGTGTTAGCAATACAAATCGAATGCCAAAGTTCGTCAATGTTCAAAACTCGTGTTCGTCAGCACTCTTGCATGGCTGTTGACAGACATTTCGGCTTGTTGAAACGAAAGTTCGTCGAAATCGACGATCAGGAGGTGCCAACCAAACGGCGCTGCGCTCCTGGAGACTCGTTCGCGCATTGGAACAACCTCCGCGCACAATCTGGAGGGCCCAACGAAATGTATTCGTACGAAGATCTCTTTCGGATTTGCCGTGACCAAATCGACGAAATGGAAAACCGCCTAATGACGCAGTACGAGTCAAAATTGAAACAGGAACTTTCTGAAAGATACGAACGATTCTGCAAGGATAATTCTGCTGCAGACAACGCAATGGAATTGGATACAGCACCATACATCAAATGATCAAAGTTCATTTTAAATGTTTGATAATTAAATTTTTTGGTAGACAGTCGTACGAACCGACACAGTTTTAACCTACTAAGGTTATACTGACAAAATTGCCAATTGCGAAAAATATTTAATATTCAATTTTCGTACGTTAAGAAACCAGGTGCGAGAGCGAGACGAAGAAAACTCAACAAAATATTCGTCAGTATGAACACAGCTGTGTCACGAGAACTGCAGCCAAACAAAAATAACTATCTTCAACACTTAGGTACCCTCATTAAATGTAAATTTTACAGTCAAGGCTCACTCAGTACCAGCTTCTTTCGAAGTGCTTGCAGCCTTCGGGCGCCAGTCTTTTCTTCAGGACTACGCTCAAGGGCACCCTTGAAGCGCGCAGTCGCGTTTCCACTAATTTCCGGATTTATTCCCTAACGCCCTAGTTATTCGCACTAAAATGATGACATTTATTCACAATGCTCTTTTTGTTATGCACTACGCACCAGTGAACACTGGTACCAGATTTTTCATAGCTTCATCAGGGACGAGTTGACAGATCCACATCGGCTTTAGCACAAAGTGAAGCTTTTTCCTTTTATCCTTCAACCGATTGAAATCAAATTTTTACCAGCCACTAGGACATCCTGAGACACATTTATGATGTGCCAAAAATTTAATTTTTTTAAACAGACTACAAACAATTTTGCGGAATTTACAAATCAAAAATTGGGATTTCATTATTTTCATTACCTAAACCAGCTGTTGCGGTGTTGCTGCCGCTCTCTAAAAATTTTCGTACCTCATAAATGCCTCTTTACATGGCAAACACAACCAAAAAAAAATCTCAAATCGGAGTTAATGGAGCCGAGAAAAGCTTCATTTTGTATTAAAAATACACTGCCAAGGGGGACATGGCCCATAGCTTCCTCGGATATTGTATGAAATGTTGAACGAAATTTTTCATCAATAGGGCACAATTTATGGCTGTTAGCTCACTAACTCGAGCAAGAGTTTAGCTCCCCCCTCCCCCTCCCCCCTAGAGATAGATTTTAGCTCACTCAGCTGACCAGGAGAATACCCGTCATTTCAATCGTCTCTTGTACTCCCATAAGTGACGGAACCAAATTTGTTCAGGAGGCTCTGAAACGCAAAACGTGAGTGGAAATTTTGATTTTGGAGAACAACATTTTTTCATTTCGAAAGTGAAAACAATGCTTCCTCTGCCTTGCAGACTCGGAAGCAAAATGTGGTTTTCTGGAAATCGCGTTTTTCTTCGTGTTTCTAAAAGTGCGACCCACCCGCTGAGTGCATTTTTGGCCACATTAGAATAGGTATATCTCCTCTCCAGAATTTTATTTTGTGCAATTATAATATATGAAAATGACCGTTAGATTCTCTAGTTTTATTTTAAGACCAAAAACTAAAAATCAACTTTTTGGTCGAAATTCGCCTTACCCGAAGTCGATAGACCCACTAATTGTGCTGATGGGCTCCTTTCCCGGATAGGAGGGAGTTCGGTCAATTGCACGATGTTTGTGCAATTGATGTTCTTTGAGCACGGCTGCTTTCCACGGAGTGCACTCCATGCTGTCTTCACTTTTGTCAGCTTCATCAAAGGTTGTTGAAGGACTATAGTCCTTTGTCCAAGCATGGGTTTCTTTCCCGAAGCGTTGGCTTTGTTGGAGTATTTAGTGTGGGGGAGAAAGAGCCTGAATCTTCACTGGATGATCTGAAGCATCTTCAACAGGTTTCTTTTCTTCAGGTCGGCGTGATCCTCTTCAGCTTCACCAGCTTCTTCTATATTGACAGCCCGTTCTACATCGATCTCAATGTTTCCAATATTGTCCTGAAATACGACCTCACGGGAAAGAACAACATCTCTTTTCTTAGGGATTTAAATCCGAAACCTTTCATCTCCATCATATTAGACTAGGTAGCCCACCCTTGGATCCACTTTCCGTCCCTTGTAAGCTGGGAGATGGACGTAGCTTTTGAACTCTCGAGTCGTATAATATACGAAATCCGTTGTATTATGTTTTATCCGTTGTTTCTAACCAAACCGGAGTTCAAATGGTGTGAGCACAGCTGCTTTGCCCTCCATGCTGTATTCATCAAGATTTGTTGGCTCGTCTTCGGTTAGAAACACCTAGCAAAGTTAGGTGTGAGGTAGTCCCCAAAGATTGGGGGATTTTCCCACTCGGTTGTGAACGTTACCAGCAGTAGTGACAAGTTCAGCCCAAATTATCCATCGCTTCCCTGCTTGAAGTCAGAGGATGGGAGTAGGGGAAGTCCTCGTACCTCAGGACATGCTCAAATAAATTCAAAATAAGCAGGTAAAATTCGCTCTGCCCGTCATTCAGTGATGGGTGAAGTGTTCATGCTGCTTTTTCTGTTATCTCAGTCCGTGAGAATGTTATAAGCCTTGTTTGTTTTCATCTGCTGCCCAAACTTTGTTTTGTCTGTGTTCAGAATCTTCTCCCTGTTGAAATTTCTCTAATTTTTCATTGTTTCCCATCATTTCAAAGGTTGCTTTCATGATTCTGGGGTTTTCAAGATGTGACAATTTCTTGCAAAGTCACTATCTTCACTTTTGAGAGAACTTGCTGTGTTTGTATCTTGGGGCACATTAGTTTGAACCAGAGTTGTAGAGTAATCATTACTTTGAGTAATGTTAACTTTTTTGATTACTTTTCATATAATGCCAGTTTTTGAGTGTGCTGGTACCAGACTAACACAAATGAAGGAATTCGGTGGTTTTTTGCTCCAAATTACTTCAAAAGTAATGGCCATTACCCATTCCCATTCCTGGAATGGTAATCGAAATCGCGATTACTCTTCCCATTACATGTAATGGGAATTCGAAAAACCCATTCCCATTACATGTAATCAGAAAAAGTAATTGCACTTTACATTACCATTACAAGGAATGGGAATGGGTAATTGTAATCGGATTACTCGGAAACTGACAAAACTCTAGCCACTAGTCCGCGGATCCAATCCCCCTGGTAGCTCAAAATCCTGCTAGTTAGCCTCTATCCAGTCATGTCAGGTGTAAACCAACTGGAAACCAGCCCAAAATCACTGAGAAACTGACAAAACTCTAGCCACTAGTCCGCGGACACCCTCCCCTTGAGACATAAGAGATGGACTAATTAAAATAATAGACTTAAATTTAGCTCAACACTGCATAAAATCTCCCATTCCTTTGTAACCCGTGTAAGGCGTGTAATGGGATTACTGGCATGTAATGGGATTACTCAATTCCCATTACTCCATTCCAATTCCTGTAATGGTAATCGAAATTGCGATTACTTTTTCCCATTACATGTAATGGGAATTCAAAAACCCCATTCCCATTACATGTAATGGGAAAAAGTAATTGCAATTTCGATTACCATTACAGGAATTGGAATGGGAATCGCAATTACATTTCTTCAAAAGGAATGGGAATTTGTAATGGGAATGGGGATTCCTTTTTTAACAACCCTGGTTTGAACCATGAAACAGGCTTTGTACCTTGGGACAAAATTGAAAGTGTGAAAATCGAGTTTTGGAACGTTTTAAGTGTTATGATAATTGTTTTGATACATATTATTAAACCATAGGCGTAGTAGTAAATTATAGACCCTTTGTTCGATCAATAAAAAATATGTATACGGTGAAAATCTGTCCCAAGATACGAGTCCTTCACCTACCGTAGGTGAAGGACTCGTATCTTGGGACAGTCATAGGCTACGTATACGTAACATATACGTAGCCTATAGGTTTCTACTTAATGTTCATCACCAGAATGCGTTTTTCCATCGACGGAAACGATGGTCGACAGTTTTGATGCATTGCCTTCATTTTGCCACGTACCTATCAAGCATCACTCATTATTTCTTGTAATAATCTGCATCGGTAACGAAGAAAAACTCATTTCGGCGTAAAATGCCAAGGGATTGACGATTTATTTTTCCCTCTAGAAAGGTATTTCTTTTGCCGACGAGCGCCAGTTGAGTTGGTATAATGAATGAATCCGTCTTGTTTTTTCATTGATTGAACAAATCAAACAAAAAACTTCTTTTGTGAAGCGCTAGGGAGTTATTAAGTGGATATCACGATGACATCAAGCTTGAACGCTGGAAAAGAAGCTCTACCAGGCGTTAATCAATGATTAGTGAAGAGAAAAAAATGAACTGGCATAAAAGGACAAAGGGGGAGTTTATTAACGAGGCCTTTCCTCTCATTTTGGGCGCCAACGGAGGCCGTGAAAATACCGGTATTTTCATCTTGACAGTTACGAAACTATTTCGTATCAATCGTCGGTTTTTCAGACGGTTATAACATCGTCAAACACCTTAAAGTCTTATCTGTAACCGCGATAGGAAGAAATTTCATGCAGACCGTTGGCCTCTCGTTAGGCAACGAGACGCCGTATTATTTCAAACGACCTCTACCACAAATTTCAATTAAGGTTAATCGTAGAACGATAAGAAATAAAGGTCAGTTTCTCACTAGGGAATTTTTCGAACAGCATGGAAGCAAACAGCGAGTAGTTGTGTGGCCGTTCAGAAATAATAATCTCAGGTTGAACGATTAGCGTTGAAACTCGTTCGGCAAAGTAACCTAGTAATAAGTAAGTAAGTAGGGTATGTAACTAATTTAGCCGACAACCTCGAGAAAACCTGTTTTTAGACTGTGATCGCGGAGTTGATAATAGTGCATGACTTGTAAAGCCCAGACATCACAGAGGAAGTGTGGTGGAGGAACAGACGATTAGACTCACGTCCTGAGCACTGGGGGCGTCAAATATGCCTGTTGGAAGATTTGCAATACAACGATTTTTTGTTTTCCAGGAACAGAAGAAATGATCTTCACACCTCCAGGGCTCCCGAGGTTAAAAGGATGCTCCAAATCTAAGTACCAGGTATGATGCAATTTCAATTCAGAAAATATCACTCTGCATGGAAATGACATTTGGATATCGAGTGACCCAATTAGAGGATGGCGTTGTCTCAGCCAAAGACGTCACCCCTTGTGACGCAGGCAGACTTGAGGAGGATCTGCACCTGACAGGATTCGAACTCCCAAGGGCCTGCTGTAATATCTATTTTGACGTTATTTGTCCTCTGGCCATGTTTTGAAAAGGAAGTGGAAAAGGCAGACTTATTCACCGTGAAATTACCACATTTGCTACAAAAGAGATAAATGCCGACTTGGAAGATTCACTTAACAGCGTCCAGATTAACTTGACATCGGCCATTATATCGGAGGTGAACAGAGAATAGCTCTGCGACTCGCGATGATCCACCCTTAATATCCTTTAACAAGGTAATTTTTCCACCCTCAAAAAAAAAAAAAAAAAAAAAAATGAACGTTGGGGGATTGTGGTGAGCCGTCACGTAAGTCTCCTGAGTTTTGGTGTTCGATGTAGTCACATTCGATGACCTCTTTTATAGAGCCTATGGGCGTATCGATTTCTAAAGAGATTGGACTGGATTGTTTCTGTTGAAGTAGTGCAATGTATAACTTGAATGTGTTCTAGTATACCCTACTCTAAAGCCTGGGTCACTTCTCACCTACGCGCTGCTAGGTGTATACATAACCGGGCTTCTCCTTCCCAGTAAGATGGTGTTAGAGGGTTCAGGGTGACGCTCCTTCATCCTCACGCTCAGCTTAATCGTAGGAATTCACAGTTTGTCGGCATTTTGCTCATCCTCTTTGTCCAATAACGATTTTTTGTCAATGAGACCTGCCCAGCATGAATCACATACATTCATAGATATATCAATTCAGGTAACTCAGTCCTGGACCAGGAATCTGGGGTTCTTTTCCAGTGATTGCCAATGTTTCCTGTTGGCTGGTTTCATGAAAGGTAAAAGCACCATTGACCAGATCTTCTCGTTGTGGGTGATGGTGGAACGAGCCCGAGAATACAGCATCCAACGAACCAGCAGAGCATCCAAACCCTCCACCTGTTCTTTGATTTTCGGGCAGCGTACGACAGTGTGAGAAGACAGGAACTTTAGATAGCCTTGCTGAATATGGGGGTGCTATCCAAGCTTGTTAAGCTCGTCCCACTGACTATGAAATCAGAGCAATGCTCAGTCAGAGTTGATGGAGAGCTCCCAGACCAATTCCAGACGCACCAAGGTCTGCAACAAGAGAATGCTCTGGCCTGCCTGCTTTTCAACTTTACACTGGAATCGATCCTCGCTAATTTTGGGTTATGTGGACGACATTGATGTCGTGGAAGAAATACATGATGACCACCCCTCGGGAAAGAGCTCCGGACCAATACATGTGGATGGTTTCTGCTTCGTTTATCATGCTCCTTGGTAACCCAGGATGGACATGGAAGCCAAAACCCAAACGAGAATCGTAGCAGCCAACAATACATTTAATGCTCCTTTGGTCTTGGAGGAGGAGGACCCTATCACGAACATCTAAGCTCCGATTGTAAAACACGCTTATTAGGCCAGTGCTAGCCAATGGTTCTGAGACTTCGACGCTCCTCAAAACTCAGGAAATCCAATTGCTCCCATTCGAAAGGAAAATCATGAGAAGGATTTTCGGATCCATCTTTGATCCAAGTGAGCTGGTCTGGTGAGTCAGAACAACTGTTGATAGAGTTGTGGTTCGGCAAGTTAAGATTGGCTGACTTCAGGGTCACCTTGCCAAAATGAGCCCTTACTCGGTTCCTTGGAGCCTAGAAGAGCAAATACATTCCACCCGACGACAGGGACGCCCTAGACTGTGCTGGAGGACAATGTCAGGACAGATGCACGTATATTGCTGGAGTCAGTGCTTACAGAGCAGCTGCACAACGCCGAGATGACTGGCAGACTTGGGCGGCCTTGAGCGGGCTGTTGACTCAAGAAGAAGCGATCGCCAGATTCCTCTCCAAACGCCAAATTATTATAACCTGCTGCAGTTCTCGTCTGCAAAAGCATATGAACTTATGGCTTTTCTGGAAGACTGGCACGAGGGAGTCTTTGGATGTCCCCAGCGATACCACCCTCAAGTCTTCTACCTTCAACTCCTCTGGGACCCAGGAAGCCATTCCGATGCTTTGTCAGGTGAACTGGGAATCCTTTCCCGGATCTCCTTGTCATTATAACGTCTCCAACGACGGCTATGCCTGCACTTTCCCGCCAAACCACAATCATGAATTTACGTATACTCTCACACAGAAGTACAGTATACGTTTGAGTTAGGTGAAGATCCTATAAACATATTTTGTTTATTTGGAGATCAGGTTAGCGACCACCATCCAAACCCGAGTGTTCCTGAACTTGGCACTGCATTGTAGCTTGAAGAATTAGGATCCATCGACTCGCACATGTCTTGCAATTTTACTTCTTTGAAAGTTTGCGTTTGTTTAGAGGGTTTCCTGAACAAATCAGCCTCTTCAAGCCTCGCCATAGACGAGACTACTTCTTCTTCAGGCAGGATCAGTATTTTGGTGTGTGCTCTGCGAAGTAGAAGATTAATCAATGCATGAAAGAGGCAAGTTTACAAACGGTGCTTACCTACCTGTACATTTCACCCGGGAGGAGTTTCTTGGTTTTGCTGATGTGCCCAGATCCAACGCATACTGCATCTCTGTGCGCGTCTGTGATGAAATGTTTCGCCCTGATGCCGTCGGTGTTTTTCTCTGGTATGTACCAGGGATATCTTAGGGATGGAAATTGATAAGTTGGCGAATCTTGGAGGTAACAATTTGCCAGGTGAACGGAATCTACCTGACTGTTGTATCTGGGAAATTCTTTTTGCTGATTTTAACAGCAGGCTTGTACGGTGGCTGGCCGGTTTTCCTGACTTCGCACTCGTCCGTTTTTCGCTGGTAGAACAAACTGCCGTCGTCCAGTCGCGTCTGGTAGATGCGGTACATGGTTCTTCCGTACGACAGCACCTCGTTGTCGTCTACTTTCAAGGGATTCAGATGTGGTATGTTGTTGACCAACTTATCGCAGTAGAGTTCCCCGTGAAGGCCTTTGAGATTCCACTCGTCGACTGTTTTGACTTGAAAGTTCATCTGAAGGTGGATCTTGAATTCAATCGGTTTGGATGGACTGGTATTTACGACTCGGAGGTCACAACTGAGAGACCTTTCTCTCAAGGTTATCCTGCAAAAGTTGATTTCCTTCAAGATGCTTCACTGAGAGCGTCTCTAGCTTGCATCTTACTTGTAAAAAAGGAGAAAGGTTGCGTCCCAAGTTGACAACGTCCACAGATCATCTTTCATGAGGAGGGTGGCCGTGACGTCACCATTTCCAGTCATCTTCGGCTCAAGAAAAACCGTCCAGTGGTACAACCTTGTCAACTCGTTGACTTCCCGAATTTCGCAGGGTGGGTCGTATGGAAAACTCAGCGTTATCCCACCTGATAATGAAAATTCAAGTTTCGTACTCAAGCTAAGCTGGTTTCGGTCTAAAATCGTGCTCACCTTTGAATCGAAAAAAGCGGTTGTAGTCAGCTGTCACGGGAGTGAAGAGTTGTTCGAGGTAGTTGACTCGCCAAGAACTTATGACGCATCCCTGAATTTGAACAGTGGCAGTCGTACCCTCACCCCTATCCAACGTTACCACTTTTCGGTCGGGAACGCTGTTGGGAATGAGTAGGTACGTTAAAAAAGCACGAAAATCGTGAAGACAATTTCGATTTACGATCATTACCCCACTAAATTGCGTTTTCTCCGATTTGGGGTGACAGTTTGTTCATTTTCCATTTCTCGGCCGATGAACCTGTAATAGAATCCTCCGTGGGAACCTGTCTCCCTACGTTGAACTTTGAATGTATGGCATACCACGTTAGAATTGCCGTAAGGTCAGATCGAAGGATATTTGTCAAATCCTGTCAACAAGTAGGAGAACACCGTGCCACTTCTCCGGCAATTTATGGACATTCACGCAACCGAACATGAACACAATCGCTTGGTATCCTTGAAACGAGCCACGTAATCGCGTGGCATTCGGCATCGGGAAACAAACAGTGGCGATTGTCGAACAAAAATCATCCTTTGGATCAAACTTGAGTGATAAAGTGTTGAAATACTACTAATCGATTCCTATCAGCGACAACCAGATCGTCCTATTTTTTATACCGTTGAATAAATCCTTCGTACATAATTTTAAAGCTTGAATGGGCTCAAATTTATACCGATACGACACTGGATTTGGCCCACAACAAATTTATGTATTCATTCAATGCAAGTAGGTATTCATTAGCATAATCGATCGACTGAATTCATTTTGTATAAATTGTATTTTCCATTTATCTTTCGTTGGATGTTGCATCATGTTTGTCCTTGCAGCATAACAGTGTTGCGTTTGATGCGATAACTCCCTTTGTATTGTTATCGGCCGTGTTGGTTAAACTGTTCAAATCCAAAAGAAAAATATTGGTACTTACGTCCCAAAAGCAAAGAGGCATCACTTCAGAGACACTGGACACATAATAATTATTATTCTTCAAGGATGGCGTAATATGGGGAGAGCACCAGTAGGCCACTTAAGGAGTTTTGTCACCTATTATCCCCTAGTTTATTATTGGCTCAATTCTCGATATTTATTTATTTTTATTTTATTTTATTAAAAATGAACAAATTTTATTGATTTATTTTATTTTTTATTTTTTCATCGTCAACAAGAAATATGTCAGAATCGAATGACGAAAGAATTTTTCGTCATTCTAAGTGAAAGAAGAAAGGGGTCTTAGGCCCAGTCGGCCCTAGTTGGCACCCTTTTTTCGAGTTTTCATTTTAAAATATTGTAGTTTACTAGATCTAGGTTGACTATGGCACCCGAATTCAATGTCTGATATTGATAAATGGGTTTTCCAGCTAGTGGGTGGCCGATTATTATCCGAACTAAGAGGAAAATATGAAATTGCGCGGGAGAGCTCCGCACTTTGAAGAGGAGGGACCATGATATCACGCGGTGAGCCGGAGCTAATGAATGTGTGGAAGAGGTCAAGATTTGATATTTAATATGCGAGGCTTCCAAGGATCATCGATGTGAACATTTGTAGCCCAATTTAATCAAAATCGGTTAATATTTCTGAAAATAATTCAGGAAAGCGAACAATTCAGCTGTTTTCTGATTTTATCCTTTAGTAATCAACCGATTTTGATTAAATTGGGTTATAAATGTTTACAACGATGTTCCCAAGAAGCTACTTTACAAATAAGTCACCTTTTTTCACACATCATGTAGCCCATTCTCAAAAAACCTCGTAAATACGCGGTCCTTCATTCTCAAAATGCAGAACCCTCCTGCTCTCTTCTTTTGCTTCATGCTTCCTATCCCTAATTTATGACTAACCTGAAATACATGTTAAACCTTGGATTAGTTACAGAGTAAATATAGTTGTTGGTTGTTAGGCAACGAAATGTCTAACAGTTGTGATTATTCCTAGATTAGTTCAGTTATGATTTTGTATGAGACGTGAGTTTTACGCTCGGAAATATACAGTTCTAACAAGGGTTATACGGCCCGCATTATGGCTGAAGGAGGCGAAAGATTCTTTGATTCGATGGACAATCCGTCGGAGAACATGAAAGTAGACAAGGTGAGTGGCATCGTTAAGCTAAATAAGAAAAATTACAAGACTTGGGCGTTCAATCTCAAGCTTGAGTTACGCAGCAGAAAGCTGTGGGAAATCGTCTCAACGACCGACGACGACGCCTTTGACGCGATGTCAGCGGAGGCGAAAGAAAGGGCGTACTTATTGATCGCAAGAACTCTAACTGAGGATATTCAAGAGTCTATTTTGGATATTGAGTGCCCAAGGGTATTATGGCAAAAGTTAGCTGGGAGGTTCCAGCCAAAGACTAGGTTGAGAAGACTACAAACCTCAAAAAGCCTGTACTCTGCTAAGATGCTACCAGCTGAAGATATGGAAACGTACATCAATCGAGTGCTGGGGTATGCCTCGGAGATCGTGAAAGCTGGCAGTATGAGAATACACGATGAGCAGTTATGTAATGTAATTCTAAATGGACTACCTGAGGAATTTGAAACAACCGTCAGTATGATATGCACATTCGGTGATGCGGACTATACGCCAGAAAAGATCGAAAGTATACTTTGTGGTGAATTTAAAAGGAAAATGATGAAGAAAGAGGAAAGTGAATCGAATAACGCATTACTCACAAAACGGTTTGGCGGCGTAAAACCTATCGAGTGCTACAAATGTGGTCAGATTGGTCATTTTGCCCGATCATGCAAGCAAAATAAGGATGATAAACCTAAGGATTTTAAACTTCAACAGTCCCTGAATGTGGTATGTTTGAATGTGGGTAAAGTATTACGGGATGACGAATGGTTGCTGGACAGCGGTGCAAGCTCCCATTTCTCTCCGGAAAGATCAGATTTCACCACGTATGAAGAACTAACAACCCCTCAGATTGTATCGCTAGCCTCAAAGGTGAATTGCACGGTCATTGGGAAAGGGTTAGTGGTTGTTTCCACAAAAACTCGTGATGGGGAGTTTACCATTCGTTTTGAAGAAGTATATCATGTACCCGACTTCAGTTATCGATTGGTGTCAATTGCGACGATCGAAAAGAAGGGTTACAAAGTAGTTATTCAAAATGGAATATGTCGAGTATTTAACAGAGATGGTTTTGTGGTGTTGGAAGCTCCGCGAAATCAAGCCAACATGTACTCTCTGAAGAAGGAAACTATCAAATCCGCGTGCTTAACTCAGACCAAGTATCAGGGTTGGCATCAGAGGCTCGGCCACATTAATCAGGACTTGATCAAATTGATGTACAGAAGAGGCTCGGTGAGGGGACTTGACGATGGAGTTTTGAAGGAACCAGAAACTTGCGAAGCGTGCATCATAGGGAAGAACGCACGTAAACCGTTTCCGAAAATTGGTAAGCTGGTTACTTCACAGTTACTGGAAGTTATTCACTCGGACGTATGTTGCTTGCCAGTGGAGTCGTACTCAAAATTCAAGTATTTTGTGTCATTTATTGATGATTACTCAAGGCGAGCTACAGTTTACTTCATAAGAACCAAAGATGAGGTTCTGGGCTGCTTCAAAACTTACAAGTCGATAGCCGAGAATCAAACTGGTAAGAAAATCAAGTGTTTGAGAAGTGATAATGGACGAGAGTACATCAACAAAGCGTTTGATAAGGAATTGGAACGATGTGGAATAGTTCGTCAGCTGTCTTGTCCATACAGCCCGCAACAGAACGGATTAGCAGAAAGATTTAACCGAACCATTTTAGATCTGACGAGGTCGATGTTGATTGAATCCAATGCGCCTAAACGTTTTTGGGCGGAAGCTGTCAACACGGCTTGCTACGTGAGGAATAGGTGTCCATTAGATAATGGAAAAACACCTGAGGAAATTTGGACCGGCAGGAAACCAAGCGTCAAGCACATGAAACCATTTGGGTGTAAAGCGTTTGCTCATGTACCAAAGGAGTCTGAGAGGAAGAAATTGGACGACAGAGCGACAGTATGTGCAATGCTAGGATACGCTGGGGCCGCCAAAGGATATAGATTATGGGACTTCGGGCGCAGCAAAGTGTTGATTAGTCGTGACGTTACATTCAAGGAAAGCGAATTCCCATTCAAGGGAAAAAACCAGACAGCAGAGGTCTACACAGAAGATGAAGAAATATTCATCCGAAACCATGTAGAGGAAGAAACTGGCAGAGCAGTTGCAACTCAACCAGAGGCTTTGGTAGAAGAGCAACACGAAGATGAACCAGAAGAATTAGAAGATGACGACGACGAAGAGGAAGCTGTAGAAGAGGCAGAAGAGCCCGAAAACAACGGAAATCATATGCAGTTAAGGGACAGGACAAAACTCCAGAAACCAGAAAGATTTGCGAATTCAGCTGAAAGAAAGGATCCAAAAACCTACAAACAAGCTATGTCTGGACCAGACAAGGAACTGTGGGCTGAAGCCATCCAAGAGGAGCTGACGTCACTGGAAACAATGAACGTATGGGAGTTGACTGACCTGCCACCTGGAAAATCAGCAGTGGGTTGCAAGTGGGTTTTCAGAATCAAGTACATGGCTGACGGTAGCGTGGAGCGCTACAAAGCCCGTTTGGTTGCCCAGGGATTTACCCAGCAAGAAGGAGTAGATTACAACGAAACGTACAGCCCTGTGATCAGTTTGCCAGCTATAAGGTTAGTGCTGAAGCTAGCAGTAAAGAACAATTGGTGGATCCATCAGATGGACGTCAAAACGGCATACCTGAACGGAATCTTGAAAGAAGAAATATATATGAAGATGCCTGGTTTATCAGAAGTCGGATCAGACCAAAAAGTTTGCAGGCTGCTGAAGAGTCTTTATGGGCTGAAACAATCAGGTCGTTCATGGTGCGAAACTCTCAATACCAAACTTCTCGAGGGTGGAATGAAAAAATGCAAGTCAGAGCCTTGTATTTACGTAAGCAAAAGAGCGTCAGGGGTAGGCATAATTCTGGTTTATGTGGATGACCTGATATTGGTATCGTCAAGTAAGGAATGCATGACATATTTGAAGAGCATGCTAAGAAAGTACTTTGAAGTAAAAGACTTAGGAGAACTCAAGTATATTCTTGGTATCGAAGTCACGAGATCACGATATGGAACGATAAAACTGAATCAACAAAAGTACATAAAAGAAATTTTGAGTGAATTCCGAATGGTAGATAGTAAACCAGCCCTGACACCAATGGACCCATATCAGGAGTTAAGCAAGTCACATAGCCCAACGACAGTTAAAGAAAGGCAAGAAATGGAAAGGGTACCATATCGAAGACTAGTGGGGAAATTGATGTACCTGTCCCAAGCAACGAGACCAGACCTGGCATTTGCAGTCTCCAAACTTGGACAATTTTCTTCTAATCCCGGGATGACACACTGGATAGCAGCAAAAAGGGTGCTCCGCCACCTGAAGGGGACGCAAGACAAGGAGTTTATCATTCATGGCCACGGTAATTCCATGGTAGCCTATTCGGATTCGGATTGGGCGGGAAACAAGGATGACAGGAGATCAACCACAGGATTCACTGTGATGATTGGCAGCACTCCCATCATATGGAAGTCAAACAAGCAAACGTGCATTGGACTGTCAACCATGCACGCCGAGTTTGTGGCTGTAGCGTCGACAGCAATGGAAGTAATTTGGCTGAGAAGCGTGTTGAACGAGTTGGGGCACGAACTGGATGGAATCCCCAAAGCGCTTTGTGACAATCAGTCGGCAATTGAATTTGCAAAAGGAAACCGAGTCAGCTCACACTCGAGGCACATCGACATAAGGTACCACTTCCTAAGGGACATGGTCAGGAAGGAAGAATTGGTGCTCGAGTATACTCCAACGCGAGACAACGTTGCTGACATATTCACCAAGCCGTTGTCGAGGTTCAAGCTCGAAGCTGTCTTGAAGGACATAGGGCTTGAAAGGAAAGAAAACAAGCAAGAATCTGTTGGTTGTTAGGCAACGAAATGTCTAACAGTTGTGATTATTCCTAGATTAGTTCAGTTATGATTTTGTATGAGACGTGAGTTTTACGCTCGGAAATATACAGTTCTAACAATAGTTTCTGAAAATGCCGCAGGAGGGCCACACAATTGCGGGAGAGTCAGTCGAACTTCGGGAATGTAGATAGACGTTCAAAGAAAAAAGTTTAAAAAAATGAGTCACTTGTTGTTAGTTGTTTTTATGTTTGCGTACCTAATTCATTGCTCATTTCTGCATCGATCGTGTTTCGAAATGCTTTAATATCATCGATAATTATTATATTACCGTTTTTATCGTTGATGCGTAATCATTTCCCTTGCTCGGCGACCTTCGAATAATTAATTTACAAGTAATTTTACCCGCTTCTGGCGGATCTCAACTCACGTATCAGATTTCCAAGCTTCCCAATAGCTGTTACAATACAGATGATCTCATTTTGAGCCATTTAGCGACTTTCAGATTTCGCTGTTTGTCATGCATAGTGTCTCTTAATCGATGCCGTATAAATGGCAGTGTTATCAATAAAGTCTTGATAGTGGTAATTCAGGTCGTTTAGCAGCTTTATGGGAAGGTGTTGTGATAAACAAGGGAATTTTACTCGAGCAGGCAATTATCAAACTTGAATTGAATACGATGTTATGGTGTGTGGGTATTAGTCAATGGTTGAAGACTTCGAATTGGTGCCAGCCTCCAAGGTTTAAAACTCACTTTTTGAAGAAAATGGCCTATTTTAAATGTGGCGTAGTTCGGTGACTAATTTATCTACAGAGCTCCGGTTTGGCTTAAATCATCTCAAATTTGATGCTCTTTAAAAACGTAGGTACGTAGTAGCTTTTGGCGAAAAAATGCTTCGTTTAGAAGATACAGAGCAATAACTGAAAAAAGTCCGAAAATTTCACGGTTTGTTGTGTGTTACACTTTTTAACATGGATATGTTTTTGGGCTGGGGGTCATGCGAAACTTCGTAAGACGTTTTTTTGTGACGCGATACCAATAAACCTATGTGTTGCTATGTAGTCATGTCGTCAAGCCCAAAAACATATCCATGCCTCAATGTTTTTCTGTGGAGCGGAAAAAATTTGCGATGTGTGTAGTTTGTGGTTTTTCCATCAATTTTTGACACTTGCAAACTTGGGTAGAAACTACCCCTACCCTAATGGGGCCAAACAACATTCTAAAAAATCAGAGATACGTCATGTTTTGTTGATTTGTTGTTGATTTTGATTGGCCTACAAGTCATTAAGAGGAGCATAATATGACTCGATCGTATCAGACGTTGATGTTTACCGAATTGCTCCAATATGACGCATGTATTTAGTGACTTCAACCGCGAGAAGGTAACGTCCCACTGGTCGTCGTGGAAGACTGGGGTGGAGAGGGAGGCAGTTCAAGGCGCTGCAATGGGTGGACGCGTCATGAACAATAGTTAGTTGTAGATGTCTCGAGACGAGCCTAGGATCCGTGTTGCCAACATCCTTGAACAACCCTCCGCGCCCGGAGGCGGTGGGGAAGGTTTTCTCGGCCGGTGGAGGGAGGTTTTTGTTCGCGGGGGCGGTGGGGAAGGTCCTCAGAGGGGGTTGGGGGCGGAGCTTGGAAGAGGGGCGGAAGGGGCGCCGGCGACGCAGTCCCAGTCATGGGCCGTGATGATGGTAGCGCGCTCGGCAGCGGACGTCCCTTCTTATGAATATCTTTTACAACACGCTTCTGATGATGAATCCACCCAACAAGTGCTCTACTATGATCTTCAACCAATATCTCAGTGAGTTTTTACAACAACAAAAATTCCACCACAACATATTATTAGTAAACTTTAATTTATCTTTCAATCCAAACAATCAACTGCGAAATATCACCTGAAGACTTGAAAAAAATAAGAATATGTCTGAGAAGATTGACCCTCTTAGCGTTACAGGCGCCAGCCCTAATGCGTGAGGATCAAATGGCGGGAAAGGAGCTCCTACCAATGGGAGCCTGTAAAACTCGCCACTTCCCCAATCCTTCGTGGTTTCCCGTTTCGTCGTGAAAAGAACAAATTCTGTAAACTGTGTCGTGGGTAGTTTGGTCGACGGAGTCCACACGCCGCCATCCGCTTCGAACATCTTCTCCAGCACCCAGCTGTAGACACGGAGGAGAGTGACGACGAAGAAGATGTCCCGTTTGTACTTGGCGTATCCTCCTCGTTCTTTGATCTGCGCGGTGATCCCCAACACGGACCCGTTGCAGATGAGTGGCGTTCCCGCGTAACTTGTTGGAAATCGGGGAACGTCCTTATTAACAATCGGCGTCCACTTTGGCGTCATGCACAGGATTGAGGCGTTCATTCTCGCATTGAAGTTTCGCTTGCACGGCTCCAAGAAACTGACAGCTGCAGAAGACGACTGCTCACACAAATACTTGATACATTGACTGTGGAAAGGTATGGATGAAAAGTCCACCCTATAGCTGAAGACCCAGTATTTAGGAGTGATGGTTTTAGGAATAGGAATTGCACAAGAATCTTCGTGAAGATTGTGATACCTATTTGAAACAACACATTATTCACAATATAGCGTTTATGGGTGTTTCCGCGAAAAGTTTCCCTTTTTGGCAACCTAAAAAAAATAAACGAAAAAAAAATGTACCTACTCAAATGCGACTTTTCAAACGATTTTCTCTTTACAATGGGGTGCTAACAAAACCCCGAAAAGGGGATTGACGATCTCCCATAAAACATATTATGTTTTATACTTGCATGTACGGATTCATACACTGTACATGTCATACATCCAGATGCGCGCCATTTTCACAGTTTTTTGAGAATCACAGGGGCACAGGAGCAAACAAAAAATAAAGGGAAGCAATCTACAACTCTGCAACAAACTAAGTACAAGTACACTAAGTACAAGTAATGAATTTAAACTCAGAAACATGGCCAGATTAATGACAAACAATAAAACCACTCACATGTTTCACGACCTTCAATTCCATTAGACACCTGATGTGTGTCAAGTAGACATCATGTGTGTCAAGTTGCCACTGGCAACTAAGGGCAAAACTTCCATGGGTTTGTGAAGTTGAGGAATAGGGGTACCAACTTCTGCAAGAAAAACCTCCCTCTCTTTGTTATCGAGGGAGCTGCACCATGAAACATTTGATACCAGGTGAATGACTCAAAACCTGTAGGACACCTCATTTTAAAGGGGCTATAGCTCAGGAAGTGTCCAATAAAATTCTGCTCACCACTTTTTGGAAAATTGGGGACTGTAGGTTATACCTATATACTTATAGGATACCTATTTATTTAAAATCTTCTACCTTCTTACCTGTTTTGGCAGCACGTTCGAAAAGTTAGCAGTTGACCTCATGGGACATCCAGATGAATGACAAATTAGCCCTTAATATGTAAATTTTAATATGAAACACTGCGGCTTCTTGACTGAAATAAATGGATCCTAGTACATAGAGCCAAGCCTTACACAACACTCTTTTCAAATTTTTTAAAATCTGTTATTGAAGACCACTTATGGGCTCGGGACAAGATGAGATAGGTAATCACAAAGAAAAGGGCAGCTTTTCGCGGACTCACCATTATATTGGTGAAAATCGAGTAGGTACATACCTTATTTCAATAAGTAACTGCAGTGGAGGGGATGGGAAACTCACAATAGGAACGGTATCTGTGATACTAAAGGAATCATTGAGTATAACCACGCTGAAGTCGAAATACATCCTCTCACCACCTTCTCCTGCCTTTGGGTGAAGTTTGATATTAACAACCTTCCTGTTCTGGTAGCAAGGATGATCAGGTCCCAAATGTTTTGACCAATAACCGTCAACCTGTTAGGATGGAACGTGTTCGACTTCATTGCTCTGACGTAGTACCAAGCCGAAGACAAAACCGATTTGGGATTGATGAGCGATCCGAAAGAGGCCGTTCCCACGTCGATTTTCTCCCCACCGAGATCCTTCTTTTCGTCTGTGATCTTCACGATGTACGCAAATGGCGAAGTTGCGTTTAGTTTGCAGTTGTATACATCAGGAGGGGGCGTTTGACTGGTGCAACTTGAGAAGAATTTCAAAAAACACAATAGGGAACCGACAAGGCAATCTGTTATCTGCATTATCGATTGAAAGACTTGCCTGTCGCGATAGCAAAAGTTACAGTAGACTTGTTGCGTGGTATGGTTCTAACAATGCTCCACTGGAGAAGTTCTTCGGGCTGGATTTGACGTTTTCTTCTGAATAGACTTGATTTGACGTTTTCTTCTGAATAACCTGATAGTCTTCTCCGTATAAGATTTCACTTAGCCCTTGTTTATTGGATACTCCCCACTTTTAACCTGTGTATTTTGGTTACTTATTTATATAGAATATCCTCGCCGTGCAAATCAATGAAAATTCCATTTCGGGGACGTTGTAATTATACCGGTCAGCCGAGAGGGTAGAAAAATGCGTAACCTGACACTTGTGGGCAGCGGTCAGAGTTGATTGAATGCTTCTCGTTGTGTATCAGATGAGTAGCGCGTAAAAATTAATTTTCTCGGAATAGGTAGCCGGATCGATACCACCTTGGGGGGAAGAGCATGTTTGATACTCTTGAGGGAAATAAAAAAAAATACGGTATTCTACGGAAGTCTCTAGTCAGTTCTAGACTATTCCATCGAATCTCGTCTTGTTATTTGAAGATGGATTTCTACTATCTTGCCGCATCCACTTTTCGTTAGTATTGTTGGAATTGTCGAAAACATGTCATACTCACTGGTTGGACTGAATGGACTTGAAGCAGTTTTGTACTTTTAGCAGCGTTTTCAATCCCTTTCCACCTGAAAGTTGTTTTTTTTTTCTGTTCAGGACCTGCTGCTCCTCGTCTACCGCCTCCATGTACCTCGAAAGTGGGCAGGCGGTCTCAAATGAAATGGCTATGGAAATACCGCAAGCAGACAGCACGAGAGAAAACCCGTCGAAAAAGAGGAGAGCAGCGTCGTACCAGTGAGTGCCATTTGTGAAAAAAAAAATGCCAATATATTTTAATGTTGAGGTTTGGAAAAATTGAAGCTGTCAACGCTTGAAAACTATGGGATCCTGTATCTTCGTGGGGGCGTGTTTCTAAACTCACAAGATCGATGGTGGTTGTGTTTTGGCGGGAAGGTGCAGGCGCTACATCAGTTGCAGCTGAATTTTAAATCTATGGCGTGGAGTTTCGGGAGAGGTTTCCCATGTTGCTTGTCCAATGTGCCGGAGTTTCTTCCTGGTTCTTCAGTTCCAGAGGAGTTGGAGGAAGAAGATTCTTCAAGCGTGGTGTCAATGGAGATGTTTTGATACTTCACCCTGCCAGAGTCTTCAAACGTAAAGTCAGTTTCCTGCGGTATTGACTTGGCGGGGGGGGTCTGGCTTTCTATTGAAATTGTATAATTTCAATAGATACTATATATAGTATCAAATAGAACTATAGTATCAAACGCTGGAAAAGGTAAACGGTTACCAGTTCAGGTCTAGGACTGAGTGTTCCAGTGAAAAATAATGGTTGACGGCCGCACAGGCTTTTTTTTTTTTTTTTTTTTTTTTTTAGTGGCAACTGTTATGTAGCCCGCGGGGCTATTAGCAGGCCCCTTGTAGGAACCAGGGAGCGCCACCTGGCAGGCCACGTTTGCTACCGTATGGCTCCACCTCCAGCCACCCATGAGGTTTTCCATCCCCAGCAAGCATCTGCTCAACCGCCCCTTATTATAGGAAGGAACTTCAGTGCATTGGGGATAACTGGTCCCTTGCTGCCTGCCGGGGCATTCTGGGCAGCTGCTGCACAGGAATCAAACGCCCTGGATCTCGACGTGCTGGAGACATACGTACTCCAGTCCTCCCTTACAACGTCAGGGAAAACCTCCGCCTCCAGGACGGCTCTCTCCCTCGCAAATTCTGCACAGCCCGATGCACATGCATTGCTTAGCCCTCGGGGCCGTGTAGGTTAGGCGGGAAGTCCCCTTGGCCGCTCAGTAGCTGTGAGGTCTTATGATCAGGCACCATCCACGGCATCTGCGACCGCCAGGCCTCAGGTTAGGGTGGGGGGAGCCATCCTTTGGACTCAGCAGCCCCCTCCTCCTGCCACTGGCCGTCAACCATGGTCAGCAGAAGGCTCGAAGCTTCGCCCCAACACCTGAAAGGGACGTCCCTGGCGAATCGTTCACGCCGCAAATCAGTGAGCCGCTTTCAGTTCAACAGGGAGAACCCCATATAGGATGTTCTAAATGCGGTAACGTTGAATCGACGTCGTCGTGCAGGGAAGGGGCGGCGCGCGTGTGCCCGCATGCACCTGTTTGAGCAGCACCTTTTGGCGCTTAGGGGAGCAACGACTGGCCAGGCCCCTTCACGCTATATAGTAGGTTCCCTACAAAAACTAAGGCCTTCATGCTTTGCAAAAGTTGCGAATTAATTAATATTTTAACAATATATTGGCCTTCTATAGAGTCAACTTCAGCCCTCCGTTCAACAATTGAAATGTAGGGGTAAGCTTCTCTCAAGGACCGAGGTGGAAAAGGGGTTAACTCTGACGTCAAAGCGTTGCATCACCACAAATTTACCAGCGAATTGTTAGTACTCCCACCTCCCTACCATTAAATTGGGTTTTCATACAACATCAAAGCCTCAATTCGTACGGCTTCCTTGGTCGACCTCGCCTATAGGAAACGTGGGGCTCTTCTGTTTTGAAGAAGTGAGAAACTTGTTATTATTATCGGCAGGCTGAGGGGTTTTTAAACTCTTTTTCAATTAGCTCTAAATGACTTGTCGGAAAGGAGGAAAATCCACGTGCTTTACTCCTGCTGAATTTGCACGATTTCCATCATGTCGCAGCTGCTACGAACAGAACCAAAACGTCTAATATTCGAGGCACCCGGTCACCACTACGACCTTTCCTCCTTTATTTTTAAGAGGTTTCTTTTTCCGCAGAGATGGCAGTGACGAAGATACAGGAGATGACAGCAAGTCCACACGAACAGACGATCATAAAAAGTGAGCCATCAAGTTTTGTCAGTCAATCCATACACGCTTTTTCATCTACAACTTCCAGAAGCAAATCCTTTTCTGAGACAATGATTTAATGCAATTTATCCAACCCAGATTTTGTTTACCGCTTGCCCGTTAGTTGCCGGTACCGGGTGTTTTTTTTTTTTTTTTTTTTTTTTACGTTAAATAAAACATTTCCCGGTGACTGATATCCATGTGATATGGACCTGATTCGATTCGAATCTCATTGCATAATCTCCTCGGGGAGATATGAGGGTCCTTCGGGATTGTTCTCGATGCATGGAAATTCGTCCGGTGACAGTTGACCTGTGAGCCAACCTGACGCGCACAGACGTACTGGAATTGAGGTGAATGCAGATGCTAAAGAACAATATAAAATCCTCTGATCAAAGCACGTATCGTAACTGTTTATTGGATTTGAAGTTGAAGAAGCCATTTAAAGTAGAACTCGCATTAACTCAATACGTCCGGATCGACCTTGAGCTGTTTTAAAGTAGCTTGCATACAAATTGTTGACTAACCGTCCTCTTTGTTATTTTATTTTATTTTTTATTTTTTTTTCCCCAAGGCAAAATCATAGCGAGATTGAGAAGCGGAGGAGGGACAAAATGAACACGTACATCACCGAGCTTTCTGCGATGGTTCCCATGTGCCACGCTATGAGTCGGAAACTGGACAAACTGACCGTCCTCCGAATGGCCGTCCAGCACATGAAGACCATCCGGGGGGCCGTCCAGTCTTACACGGATGGAAACTACAAACCGTCGTTTTTGTCCGACGTGCAGTTGAAACAACTCATCAAACAGGTGGGCGTCTTATTTGCCAAAGATGGTTCTGAACACCACAAAACCTCTCATTTGTCTCGTGTTGCAGGCCGCTGAAGGATTTTTGTTCGTGGTTGGATGTGACCGTGGACGGATACTGTACGTTTCCGAATCTGTCTCCCACGCTTTAAACTACACACAGGTACGAAAATGTGTTTTACAATCTAACTAGCAGAAATAGGGAAAACCTCACTTCGTTAGAGTGCTGACAGAGTGGAACTGCGATGAGAGCTGCGATAATAGAAGGAACACAAACAACAAGCTGATAGGGCAGCACAGACTCCCAGGGATGGGAAAGTCAACCCTTTTCGAGGAGTCGATTCTCGCGATTCAATTCGTTAAAAAGAGTCGACTTATGAGTCGACTCTTTGCGAGTCGTTAACCCGCCATTTCCCGAAGAATCGTCGGTTCTTTTTGAATCGCGATTCTTCCTGAGTCGTCAGCTCTTCCGAGTCGTCAACTCTTGATTTCCCGAAGAATCACCGGTTCTTTTTTGAATCGTGACTCTTCCTGAGTCGTCGACTCTTGAGATTTTGATGCGTGAGACGGCTGACGAGACGACTCACGGTCAGAGGGCATGGAAGAAATAGCTGGAAGGAATTCTTCCATGGTCAGAGGGTTTATTATTATGTACCTACCCATTTAGATGAGCTTATAAATTTTATGAGAAAAACCAATAAATAACTGGGGCCAAATTACCTAGCAAAAAATGAACTTCATTTTGCATTTTGGCTCTGGCATTAGATGTTAAGAAAAAACGCTGCACATTATGTAAAATATTTTCACAAGGGTTTATTATTCTTTGATATAGGTTGTGCGAAAATAAGTTCTGTCAATAAAAAAAAATTGTTTTTTTTGAAAACTTCTTTTTTTTTCAAAATTGTGGAAGATGATCAGCACACCTAATCCCAAATAATGCTATTTTTTGTCTGCTCATGACAACAACAAACAGGGACTCCCCGTATTCTCTTTCACTCTGTCCTTTCGACTCCCGAAAGGACAGAGTAAAAGAGAATACCTAGAGAAATCAACAACGAAAACAAAAATACGCACGAGTTTGAACCTTGGTACCCTGTACAGAAACCACGGAACCAATCAGAATTGAGGATACCCAACTCTCTTCCACCCCTCCTTCACGATTCTCGATGAGTCGACTCGTATCTTACCAATCAGAATTGAGGATAGACGACTCTCTTCCCCCTCCTTTAAGACACTTCACGATTCGCAATGAGTCGACTCTTTGGAACGCCGCGAGTCGACTCACCCGGTTCATTTGAAAGAGTCGATTCATTGAGTCGACTCATTCAAAACTTACCCAACCCTAGCACAGAGTGAAGCGGTGCTTCAAAGTCGACCAGAGCTTCGAGCAGCGTTGATGATTTCGAAGCTGTTATCGGTGGTCCTATCGTTGTTTTCGGGTTCTCCTAGACTGGCCCTGTGGAGCCACTGGAGCACCCTGTGAAACGAAGGTTGGGAGTGTACCTTCGTGATTATAATGCGTTCCTAATTGCTTCTCTGGATTAACATTATAAGTAGCGTTCTGTGTTTGGGAGAAGCCTCTAGGGTCGTATCTAGGATTACACTCCTGCTATTTGTGGAAGAAAAGGAGGGATGTGCATGAACATCCCTGATTAAGACATCTCACGAATTAATGTCGTGGTATACAAACGTAATCGGAGGTGTCGATACAGAAAGGGAGGAAGCACGAGCTACAGGATGGCTGTAGGGGTCCTATAGCGTGTCTTTCCTTGTAGCGGGACTGAGAGGAATCCAATATCAAATACGAAGTGTCGTGATTGGTACTGTTCCTCCCACAGCTCCTACTGCTTTGGTATGTGAATTTATAATGCATTCCGGTTTTTTCAGGCAGATCTTCTAGGTCAAAGCTGGTTCGACATCCTGCATCCCAAAGATGTGGCTAAAGTCAAGGAGCAACTTTCCTCTTCGCATCTGAGTCCTCGAGAAAGACTGATTGATGCAAAAAGTAGGTTTCACATTCATACTCATGATGATGAACTCATGTAATGTCTGTCTCTCTACTTCCTTGTTCGACTGCCACACCAAGACCAGGAAAGTTGAGTTAGTGACCTGTGGCACCCAATACTCCAGCACAACAAACTTCGCTTTCCTGAAAACGTAAACAAACTAAGGATTCTCTAAAATAGGAAGGTTTCCATTGGATTCATGGGGGTTTTCCTCGAAGCTGACAACTTCAAAAAACTTTATTAGGCCGCACTTATGCCGAATCCCGCCATATTCAAACTGCAAAAACGATTGGACCGGGGACTGTTCCTGGAACTGGGAGACTTGCATAAAAGAGTATATAACCCCAGGACTATGTGCTATTAATTATGTACGACAGCATAGGTACCTAGTCCCAAAGGCAGAACTTTTCAAAATTCCTTAGCACCACTCAAAAACCATTCCTATTCTAGCTATGCTTCCCGTCAAAACCGACATGCCCCAACAGGGATCTAGACTATGTCCAGGAGCGAGGAGGTCATTTTTTTGCCGGATGAAATGTAAGACATCGAACAGCATCATTAAGGAGGAAGCAGATACAACCACTGGGTGCCATAAACGGAAGAAACAACCCAACTCAGGTGAATATATTCGAAGTATGCTGCAGCAATCGCTGTTATTTGCACTGGTGCCTTTTCCCAAGAGCAGTTGATGCTTATCACTCTTTTATGTCTCCAGGAAAGAAGTACCGGGTGATCCAGTGCACGGGTTACCTCAAGCCCTGGGCTACGACTAAGATCGGCCTCGAAGATGACAAAGAGGCCGACGGCGATGGAGAAGCTTGCAATATGTCGTGCCTTGTGGCGATGGGCCGAGTGATTACCATACCGATGGCGCCGAATCCACCTGTCAACCCAACCATCAACATCACGCCGCTTCAATTCATTTCCAGACATGCTATGGACGGGAAATTCCTGTTCGTGGACCAGAGGTATGACCCGAGTCCTCGTTGACCTTGTCCGTCGTGGAGTTATTGGAAATTTAAACTTGTTCATAATTACATTTATTCCAGGGCAACGTTGATGCTAGCGTTTCTTCCTCAAGAACTTCTTGGAACCAGCATGTACGAATATTACCACCGTGACGACATCCCCCATCTGGCAGAAGCTCATAAGGCCACTCTACAAAACAGAGAACGAGTTGAAACTAAGGTATGCAGGTTGAAAGTCAACATTCATGAGAAGATTAAATTTTGTAAGTCGGGTCTCTATTAGAACATAATGAATTAATTTTTCAGGTGTACAGGTTCCGATGCAAGGATGGCACCTACGTCCATGTCCAAAGCGAATGGAAGTCGTTCCGGAACCCGTGGACAAAAGAGGCTGAGTACATTGTCGCCAAGAATCGTCGGGTGACGTACGTTTCATTCATGGTCACCAAATCGTTTAAAATATGAGACATCAAGTTAGCGTTGCTTGATGAGCAGAATCATCACTATATCTTTGAGTAATTTTGCAGTGGAGAGAGAGAACAAATCGTGGAAAGTACGGCGAGGGAAGCTTCCAGCCAAGTTCACAGCAGTTACGAGTACCAGCGGAACGTCCAAGGTAAGGACTGGGCTAATTTTAAAACTAAATACCCTCCTCCGAAAACTGGAAAATTAATAAGAAACCACCATGGGGATGTTAAAATAAAATATAAAAGAAAAAGAAAAACCCCTGCCCCAAGATCAGACATCCCAATGCCACCCAAACCTGTGGTACATTTGAGACCAAATCGTAGTGATAATAACAAGCACATTCGAAGGTTTAAAATCAACTTTTGTGGAGTGAATAATAGTCAAACAACAGGTTTGATCCAACAGAAGGACCTACCGTTCATTCCAGTCTTCTCGATCGCCTTCCGAAATCTGTTGAACTCCGGGAATCTGAACTCCTGAAAATTTCAACTCAAGTTCAACTCCGGTTAAACGGTTTTGAACCGCACCTCTCATCGAGGTTGGTTTCCATCCAACTGCAGTTATCGGGCGTCCCCCTGATGAACACCCGTCGACGTCAACTTTCGGAAGGTACCTTTCGTTTGGCGCGATGGAACAGCCGATAAGTTACTACGCATGCGCACGTTGGTTTCTTCCATTTCCTTCCTTCTGTTGGAACAAACCTAATGTCCTTCGACAAAATGACAAGTTTTCCTGCTCCATGAAAAAATTTGACAGCGAGCCTGTATTAATACGCCATGCCTAATATCAGCAACTTCTTCTAGCTAGTATCACTAGTATCACTACCTAGTGTTGAATTTCACGGAATTATTCGCATTTTCGTGTCTCTACAATATGGATCAGCTCACACTTTTGGTTTTTTATTCTTGAATATTACTTAGGTATATTAAGAATAGGGTTTTTTATTCTTGAATATTACTTAGGTATATTCTTAATATACCTAAGTAATCGCGCCGGAGGTCGAAAATTCACATCGGCCTTAAAATTTGACATTATACGTTTCAAGATGTCTAGATTACAAAAACGAAATGTCCGTCCGCCGTACGCAGTACGTATGGCAGTAGGATTTTTTTTTTTTAATCTGAAAATTAGACAAAATACTTGGTTTACCATCTAGTTGTGCCCGTTAAGGTTTTCAGAACGAACGCCCCCAACCCGTGGGGATCAGTGGGGCAAAAAAGGGGCTACGGGAGGGCTTTTTTGAAGAGTTTTGGCTCTGGGGTCGAGTAAGGTGTCGTTTTAGAAGTATTTTTGGACGTTGAATCCATTTTTGGGGTCCCAGAACGATCCGACTTCACTGTCGGGATCTATGAGGCTTCCATGTGGCTACGGTTGGGATTGTTGAAGGATCCCAGGAGGTCAAAATATTTAATACTAGCTGGCACCCCGGTCTTCGCCCGGGCTTATGAACGAGACGTTGTGTACGACATGGAAACAATGTTATGGTTCCGTGTGTCCAATCAATGAATATAAACGTAAGAATCAGTACTTCATCTAGCTCTTCTAATGGACTCACTACGTGCTTCAAGTTAGCTGGGAGACATTCTCCTGGGAGCTCAATAAAACCGTCGCATTGCAAAAAAATCGAAAGACTGATTCAAAGAGCAAATTCAAATCGCAGGAATAAATTATAGGTCACACAATTTTGGTAACTAACTACCACATCAGACAGTACATAACGACCAGACATAACGACATGGCAATGGAAAAACAAATTGTTCTCATTCTTTGAATAGGTATCTAACGTCTTGGAATTTTAGCTCACTCAGCTGATCGAGGGAATCCCCGTCACTTGAATCGTCTCTAGTTGTCCTAGAAAGGCTCCTTCTAAAATTTCAACGTCCAAGGGTGAACAGAGAGATTTGAGCTCACTCAGCTGATCAGGAGAATTCCCTTCATTTGAATCTTCTCTAGTTGTCCTACAAAGGCTCCTCCTAAAATTTCAACGTCTCGGGTGAACGGGAGAGATTTCAGCTTACTCAGCTGATCAAGGGAATCCCTGTCATTTGAATCTTCTCTAGTTGTCCTAGAAAAAGTCCTCCTCAAAAGCCAGTTTCTTGTACTCCCAAAAGGGCTCCCTTTCAAATTTCAACCCTCATACAGTCGAACTCCTTCGAGTTCGATTGCTTTGAAAGACACTTCACCTCATTCTTTGGATATCTAAACTCTTGGAATATCGACCCGAGATTTTAAAAAAATCGATGGCTGCGTAAACAAACCGGCCTAACCACCAACTTGTTCCGCGTAGCTAAGGTATCGAGCAATTTTGGAAGATGGTGCATCAACCCTTGGATTCATTTAGAAAAAAAAAAATCGTTCAAATCGGTTTAGGCTGTAGAACGTGACAAATACAAACAAACACCATCCTTCCTTTATTAGATAGATAGAGATAGATAGATAGATAGATAGATTTTCCGAGTAATTTTGGACGCATAATCCATTTTTCGAGGTCTCACATCTGTTCAAACCATGTAGGGGAGGGTAGGGTACAATGCTGCCGTCCTAGGATAAAACACCCTATCGACCATTTTGGAGTTAGGTGCATGGTTGAGTAGATTTCGGCGTGGTAGATTATGCACCAAGTTAGAACTTCCTATCTCCATTTGAAAGGTTCGGTAAAAGACTTTATCCTATCTCGAATAGTGTGGATGGCCTACAAAATCTCATTCAACAGCTTTTTTCTCGAAATAAAGAAAATGGAGAAAGGGTGTTTTAACTAACGACGGCAGAATGGAACACAGGGCACAGTGAAACAGATTTTTTACTGGGCGTACTGAAAGGACTAGTTCAACGGGATTTTGACAGTAAGGGCTGCTGTCCACTCCCAACATGGCTAGCTGATCGTCCCCTCCTTACCACGAGCAGTCCCATGAAAGGCAGTACATGACATGTACATAAAAATGCCTTAAGAGGCGGCTGAATAAAAAAATCATTGTTAACTGGAGGCGAAAATTTGTTGACGGAAAATTGTTACTTCCACGGCGAAAAACGCATCAAGTGGTGTCAACTCGTCGCATGCTCGTATACACATGGAATACATTGTATTCCTTTACGTTTTTGCCCAACTTTCGTATTTCTACTGCTCCACGTTTGTGCTTGAGATTAGGGGAAACCGAAATGCCTTGTTTGGGGTTCCTTGAAACAAAGGAGCTCGGGACACAATGAAACGTTACTTATAGCCTCTTTTATGGATGAATTATAACCTGAAACGTGAATTTGGCGTTTTTCCGGTGTTTCAAGGTTTATGAATAAGTTATCCACTTAATTCATCCATAAACCTTGAAACACTGGAAGAAACGCCATAATTCATCCGTAAAAGACCACAACTCACGTTTCAGGTTATAATTCATCCATGAAAGAGGCCATGAGTAACGTTCCATTCATTCATTGTGCCATGAATGGAAGATACCCCCTTGCCCTGTTTCACTGTACCCCCAGGGCTTGGGGTGCAATGAAACAAAATTCATTTTGTGAAAAATGACCACTCCTGGGCACATCTGGTTTTCGATAGCTAACCAAAGAAAGTGAGGATTCTGTTGAAGTCCACTCGCATGCGCATTACAGTTCCTCAGAATCCATGACCCAGACACTCCTGAGGTTTGGCAATATCCACATCCACTCTTCTCTTATTCCTCCAACTGTTTCCCCTCGGTATTTTCGATTTGTATTGCTTCGTTTTGATTGTAAGATATGACGACCGTTTTAAATGCCGTGATGAGGGCATTTTCGAATTTATTTTCTATGTCCGTAATTGTTATCAGACATTGACACCTTTAATGCTGAGCCTAAAACAAAGGACTCTGATGACCTGAGCCCTGATGTAATCGTAAATGATTTTTGGAGTGCTGTAATGGATGAAAGTTGAGTTGAATTTGGTTTACTATTACTGTATTGTCGTACGACGTTTCACTTCTTGGAGGGTGTATCTAATGCATCTTTCGAGTGGATCATCTCCAGAAACGTTTTTGTTTGGAGACTCAATGCCCCCTTGGAGAAGACAATTTTTACATCTTCAACTCGGGAATTGAATGGATTTGGAAACGTGCAAATGTTCTTAATCTTCTTCTTGTTTTCAGTGAACGGTGACACTGGAAGCAGAGAGATTTCCCGCCTCATAACCTCCCACGTTGAAGCCAGCCACATCGGGCGAAGGATTGCCGACGAAGTTTTGGACGAGCAGCGAAGATCTGTGGATTCGCCGACCCCCACCAACAGCTCGCCGTCACCAAGTCATCTGGCTCCTCTCACTGAGGTGATTGTCACTACCCAGATCTGGGTAGATCTATCTACATACATTAAATTTTGACATTCTTGAAATATTGGTGGACGGTGGGGGGAAGGCTTGCTTGGCTCACACTTTGCGCGCATTCGTGCCTGATCCTAGCCTGTCTAATGAAGGACATCTGAGATCCAAAAAGTCGGGCGTTAGGTAGGGGTGGCGAGTGTAACGATGGCGTCCTACCTGCCCCAAACATAATTATAGCTAAAGATAAGGATTTCCTGAGACATATTCAGAAAGAAAAATGAAAAAAAAAAAAAAAAAAAAAAAAACAACAACCAGCCGTTTAGTCGTAATCATCCAAGTGAATTTTTCCCCATAGGTGCTGCGATCAATTAAAAAAAAATTTCATCAATGTTGGGGGGACATTTAGCCTTAAATCCAAAAATATAAATATAGTGTACAATGTAATACAGCTCCTTCTTATGGAGCCCCCCACCCCACCCCCACCACACCCTACCCCCTCGAAATAAAAATAATAAGAAATCTCCGAAAAAATAATAATATTAGTAATAGGTATATAAAAATAAAATAAAGACCTACCTAATATAAAAAATCCGATTCTTGTGGAAGATGTGAGTCCAAGCGTCATCTAGATTGGACCATAAACAACATAGATGCAAATAGTCGGGCAAAGTGTGCGGTGACAGGCGTTGTAGACGTAAAATTTGGCACAAATCCGAATCCCGCAAAAAATCGGGGTTACTATTTTAATTAGGAGTTTGCGGCACAGGTGCGCCCATTTATGCGGTAAGTGCGACCTATTTTTTGATAAATTTGACTTTCAGCCTCCATCAGATCCAGTTTTTATCCAATCGCTTTCAAATTTTTATGATATGATCTTCAATAATATTGAAGGATATATTAGGTATATCCTTTGGCCTATTTTCGAGTCGATAGTTTCACTCGACTGTCTATATCACGAAAATTATTGCTTTGCGGTTGCTCTAAGGGGCGGGGGGGCTCTTTGGGGGGCCCTGCCTAACTATAAACTGAACGGAAAATGAAAGTAAAGGCTATTATCGAAAAACACAAACATGAATACGCCAGGAAAACGAATTGGTTTATTTCTAGTAACATTCTCTTGGTAGAAATTGCGTTTTGAATCGAACTCATTTTGAGGAGGGATGTAAAAAATCGTTACAAATCTCATATATGAGTAAGTAAGAAGATATATCTTCTTATTTTCATTAGACACTATGCACTATTTCTGGCGTAACATTAGAGTACAGCAACATTATTTTATTAGAAAATTTCAGGTAGGGGGCAAGTGAGACATGGGGCGGGGTGAATGCAACCTTGGGATGCGACGTAGGACGTACCTAGGTCGCACTTCCCCACAGTTTCGCACTTGCCCCTCACTCGTTCCAGAGTGGGAGAAGTGCGGACCCCCCCCCCCCCCCCCCCTCTCCACCTAAAAACCTCCCACGTGCATAATATTGCGCAAATGAGACATAAGCACTTCAAGTATCAATAACGAATTCTAAAGAATTGAATTTTCTGGGTTCCCGAGTATTGGGATTGATTTTCGGCCAACTTTTGGACACACCAACTCGCAATCAAAGTCGAGAAAAGGATGACAGTTTGAAGCCTCCTCCACCAGGCTAGCCTTCCATTTCAGTAATCCCAACCCACTAGAATGGTAGTTTACAGCTCTATGAAAGTTTTCAAGCATTTATAGTTCAAAACCCTCCCAATAGAGGGCAGAAATCAAAGGCGGTCGCACTTTGCCACATGGTCGCGCTTACCCCGCTGTACCTTTCCTGAAGCTCCCATGTATAGGCCCACGATGAACCTCCTGTCCACTGTAAGTGGAGAAATTTATGTCTTTTACGGTCTGACCCAGCAATTAATGGCCAATATTCACCCGTTAATCCCCAGCCTCTACTTGATACTTGCCCCGCTATATAAACGATGTGTCTTTCTTTCAGATGAGCACCAGCATTAAATCCCTGTCGCCCGACAGCCTGCATCCCCAATCTGCTTTCCAAACTCACAAAATGACTTCGAATTCTCCAAACGAAGACAGCTACTGCACGGTTCGCAACAATGTAACCCTTTGTAGTATCCGAAGTGATGTAGGTGAGTCTCAACTGCCATACTCAAAAAAGGAACTCCGTCAACAGGGTAGGTGTGACATGGTTTTCAAAGTAGAAAATTACACCCTAGTACTACATTTTTACACCATGTTTTTCCCACCATTGTTGTTCCTTGCACTTTTCATCATGTTCATTCAGTAGTTGATTTTTGACAAGTAATCTGAGAATCTAAGTAGCTTGAAGAAAAGAAAGTCTAAAGAAAATATATTTATACCTACCTGTACAAAATTGCCTTGTCCATAAGTAGTACACCCTCTCTCATACATATTGCAAGAAAAACAACACTGCAGCTCTCCTTGATACGTTTATATTGCAATGTAGCCAAACAGAATAAGCACATTGAGATGGTTAAAGATTTTATTTAGGTATTTGAAAACTAAATATGTATATTTCTGATAGTATCAGCCAAAGTAAAGCTTTATTTGACACAAAATTTGTTGATTGTATTTGCGGAATGTGTCCAATCTAATATCTAGTAGGGACGGTGTGGTTTTCAGGTGACGGTGACGAGATGATGGAAATGATAGAATGCGCTGTCTCCCCCAACCAGTCGGCGCCTAGCGACTGCAACGACGAAGCGGCCATGGCTGTCATCATGAGCCTCCTGGAAGCCGACGCCGGGCTCGGGGGCCCTGTGGATTTCACCGGCCTGCCGTGGCCTTTGCCCTGAACCGTTTTATTCGGTTAGGAAGAGAACTAGATTGACTAGAGGTTGATTTCAAGTGAATCCAAAATGGGCTCTTGATTAGTCGAGTGATTTATACTGGTTGAAACAGAACGTACCATTGAGTGAGCCAAATACTAAATAGTGAATGTGATTATCGTTTCTTTACATATGTACATAGTTATTTGTTGTAATTGTTATTGGTTGTAAAATTGTTTTATCCATGTTAAATTTGTGTAAATTAAGCAGTGATTGTAAACAGTTGAAACTTGTCAAAATCAAATTTTGCTTAGTTCAATTAATCATAAAGTTCATTTTCGTCATTTTTCATACAATAGTCATTTGTATTGCATCAATAACAAACATTTCTAACTTGTCGAACCAAATGTGAACATGGGATGAACGTGCCTCAACATTGTTTTTCTATGAACCAAAGACCACCAAATAATGCAGCTCTTATTGCATGAAAACTCAATATTTAAATCTGCTGAAGGGATGAGGACTTAATGTGGGTTGACTTCACATAGGACCCTTCTCATTTTTGGCTTCTCACTGGTTGGTGGTCCATAAGTTGGCCAACAACAAAAAACTCACAAATCAATGGGAAGTTGGGACCTGTGTGGCATTAATCCTGAAATACACGAGGAGGTTCTCTGGTGGATTCCATTAGATCAGCCATGTCTTTTGAAGTCAACCTAATACATGACTTCAAAAGACATGGCTGATCTAATGGAATCCGCCAGAGAACCTCCTCGTGTATGACACCAAGCAGCCAGGGAAACCCCCTACAAAAACCTTCAGTTTAATCCTGAAAGAAAAGCCCCTGTTTACGTATTCAATTTAATTTGCAGTTTTTATATACTCCATCAATTCTCAAGTATACTATATAATATATAGTATACTTGATTGTATATTATACAATCATACATGTATACTATACATACATGTACAATAGATTGTTGCGGCGGGGGGGATACAAAAGCTCAAATGTGGAGTACCCTGAATGCAGCCCACTCGTTTTTGCCTTCAAGTATTCCCCTTTGGCTTTGAGAAATATTCTTAAAGTTAAAAAACGCTGCAAATTTTACACAAGGGTTTATTATTCTTTGATATACGTTACTTGTGCAGAAATTTAATTCTGTCAATGAAAAATTTAAAAAAATTTTTTTTTGATTTTTATCTCAAAAAGTTTTTTTTTGGATTTTTTTTTTTTTTCAAAAATGTTTATTTTCAATAATTCTTTATTTTTTACTCGAAAAATATGTAACATCCTAGGAGCCTTCAAAAATCCCATTTTTAGCCCCATGAAAGCCCTAAAGATCGCCCCAGTGAAATCGTATCGTTCCGGGACCCCAAAAAATGGATTCTACGTCCAAAAATACTTCGAAAACGACACCTAACTCGATCCCATCGCTAAAAGCCTTCAAAAAAACCCTCCCGTAGCCCCATTATAGCCCCATAGCGCCCCACGGGTTTGGGCGATCGGACTGAAAACCTTGCGGGCACAACTAGATGGTAAAACCAAGTATTTTGTCAAAATTTCAGATTTTTAAAAAAATTCCTACTGCCCAAAACGGCCTGTACGGCGGACGGACATTTCGGATTTAGAATGTAGACCTCTTGAAACGGATAATGTCAAATTTTGAGCCCGATCGGAGTCGTCGACCTCCGTCGCGAAAACATAGGTGTATTATTCCAAGAATAATAAACCATAATCGTTAATCAGTGAACAGTTTCTCCCGTTGAACGGCATTTTTACTTGTTCTGCACTTCTCGTGCTTCTGCAGATATTTTAATCACCTCGGTTCAATCAAATGTTTTTGTAGTCTAGTGAAAGCCTTTACAAGGTAGTATTTTGATATCTACTGCCCAAAACAGTGGTGGCAAGCTCTCAAATTTACATTCTCATTACCACGTGTTGATCCCTCTCATTACCACTAAGTGTCCTGTCCTGATTTGGTCCGAACTGTCCTGAAGAAAATTTCAGTTTTTGAGAAATTTGTATTTCCAATTATTGAAATTGAGGTGCAACAGGCATTGTAAGTTATTTTTGTGATTGCAGGATGCCTCAGAATTGGTCTAATTTTCTTGAGAATGTTCAATTTCTTGGGACACTAAGTTGTGGTTTTTGGAAGCCTTCGATCGATATTTTTGAAAATCTCGAGGCACGTCCATTCGATTCAACTTACTTGTATAAATCTTGCATTTCTTATGTGGCGAAATATTTTTCCAAGTCACGTTTTGACTTACTCATTTCGATAAAGGTTGTAAATAACACTTTAGGCGTAAGTAACTTGACATTGTAAGCAACTTGGCTTATAAGGTATGTAGATGAATAAGACATGTACCTAGATAATTATCATCACTCGAATCATCAAATAAATGTGATTTCATAAGGTGTCACGGCATTTTTCTTGAATGTTGCCTACGTGTAAAAGTGTATATTGGAGGTCAACATGGTTTACACCTTATTGTTGTTATTGTTTTTATGGATCATTTTTTTGTAAGGTTGCCAAATAAGCATAGTCAGCGGATTTGTTACTAATATATTATTCTTCTTATTTTTTCCATGTCTATGTAGTATTTCTAAGTCAGAATGTTAACTTATAGTCTGTAGTTACCCAAGGTCATTGTAGTGATTTTGAAAAAGAGATTTGCGATCTATCTATTTTGTTTATCTATTTGTAAACGTAACTGTGTAATAAACATGATACCACTCAAATTATTGTGAGTGGTGGTCACAAGTGACAGATAGCTGGTGGTTTTATGGGTGTACTGAAATGTGTGACTGTTAATTCGCTAGGTAAGTTTCAACTCAGAGCTCAAAGTGTGATAAATGTATTTATTTTTCATTCAAGGAATAAATGATTTTGAAGTATGACATTACGTCTGTTTGCTTGCGCAACCCCTCGCTTCGCTCACTCAAATACGGTGGGTCATTGATTGTTCTGTTGGCGACAAGGAAATCGAAGCCTACAGTTTGGTACTTTTCCGTTGTTGTACCCCCCCCCCCCCCCCCCACTCAATTTTGGTTGCGTTTCGGCCGCTTAAGGTTATTAATTATTACGAAACTATTCTCTATTCTCGGATTACAGGTTTACATGGCATTTACAAAAAAAAATTAATATTTATACTAGGTATTATACAATAACCATTACGCAAACTTGACTATTCGTATACACCCCGCCAGATGGCTTTAAGGCACCCAAATTTCTCATTTTTGTGTCAATATTCCCTTCTGAGTAGGAATTTGGGTGCCAAAATAAATAAAAAATAAAAAAACGCGTTGAAATGTGAAATGTATCATCCTTTGGGGTATCGTGCGGGCATTGGGCGAACGCGAAAAACTCGTGTGTGTGTGTGGGGGGGGGGGGGGGGTTATAGCGGAAAATTACCTACAGTTTATTGTCGGAAGCCTGAAAATATGTTTACCGCCGACCAAAAATATGGCTTAAATTCAAAATTTAATTTGATTTTTTGCAAAAATAACGTTTCTAAAGAAACAGCGATTTAATAATTTGATTAGCGATGAACCTCTTGACCAGCTGTCAGTCATATTTAATGGGTTGTTTTCGTTGTTAATTTAGCTCTCAGTAGATTATGGACTCTGATCAATCCCGACACTGTACAAGTAGGTACCTATATGGTTTTTGAATTTTTGATTGTTTTTAAATGATGTTTTATTGCGTAAGTTTTAATCGCAGCCAATGTTCTCCATGTTGGAACCCGCTCATCATTATTCCGCAACCAAGCCGTCGATTGGGGCACTTGTCGCGCTATCCGCATGTCGTCACCGTCCACCGTGCTGTGCC